>JANZLX010000006.1:19809269-19823023 GCA_025531955.1 Erythroxylum orinocense | reverse complement strand
TCGCGATTTGCAGTGTCTTGGAATCCGAAAAGAAGCAACCTATTGACACAAATAAGGTATTTTCGTTTATCCTTCGTGTTTTCGATTATACGTGATGTTTTTGTACGGTCTTTTTCGCAACGTATTTTGAATACTCGGACCGTACACGATCCAACAGTGGTATCAGAGCCAGGTTCTACTGTATAATCGTCAATATACATGTTTTTGATTACATGTGTTTTACAGATTTTAGATGCATGATACGAATGTGATTTATTTTCATGCATGTTGTTTTCAGATTTATTGATTATGCATAACTGCGGAAATTGTTTCTGTCTATGTATGTAGTGTTCTGGAAATTGTTTCCAATCTGTTTGCGTATGTTTTGTTAATTCTAAAAATTTTATCTAGATTGTTTTGTAATAATCGGGTCGGGTATGCATGCGATCTGCTTTGGGTTTCTGAAATCCTTGTTAAATGTTTTGCGATGCTCTTCTAGAAATTGTCTCCTCTACCGTACCCATGTTTCTGTTTATATCCATGTTCTAGGATTGTTAAACGATGCATGCCTTGTGATTGTTCTGGAATTCTCTTATGTGGTTATACGATGACTATACAATGGATTTAGGGTTTTCGAAACTCTTTGCCTCTATGGATTGCTCTTGTACAGATCTGGAAATCCATTGAAATCCCCAATTTTCAATTTTTTTTGCTGTAAGTTCTTGTATTTTGGGTTGTTTCTGTTGATCTGCGTTTTTCTGGGTTTGTTGAGTTTTTGGAAAAATCGATGGGTGTCAAACACCCATCGGTACCGACCCATGGTGTGTGATGCCATAGATGGGCGTCGCACCGGCGATTGATGGCGTCGCCGGTGACGCCACAGGCGGCAGTGACGAGCGAGAACCGTCGGTGGAGATCCGACGATTCTTCACGTTTTCGGTTTAGATCTGACGTATGTGACAATTTGAACATCGTGGAACAAGTCTTACGGAACGTGATTGCCGTTGCTGGGTTGTGGAAACGTGGATAGCTTTCGGATGGAAAAATGCAGAAAGAGGAGAGAGGGAGATCGGAAATAGAGAAGGAGGAAGCTTGGTGAAGACGACGGGCGCGTCTCCTTATAATCTAAAGAAGTCACTCATAATGTGGACATGGAAGTGGATAGAAGGTTATATATTAAGGTATATCATTTAATGATACTCAGTCTTATTATTATTAGCTTGTGTTACCTCTTATGGTCCAAAATATAGAGCTCCTTTAATTGATGACTACAGAGATAAACTTCTGATCAACTGTGTTTATGAAATATAAAGTTATTTATATGAAAAAGAATGACTTAGGCTATTTATGGGTGTTTAATCATGCGTGATGGATGGACAAACAGAAGACAGAATCCTATTATCAATTTTTTAGCTTATTTTACTAATTTTATTTGTTTACTAAGACTTTTAATATAATAAGTAGTTCTGAAGATCCAGTTTGCATTGATCATATCGATCTTTTGGCAAATTGGGTTTATGAGAAATCAAGTTTTCATATATAAGAGTGAATTGAAAGATAATCTTGGATAGGAAAGTATTGAGATGTCATTTGGTGCAATGAAGTTGAATGATGGTGATGATGAGGCTCCTCTCAATAATGAGAATTTTGTGTTAAATAAGAATTGTGATCAATGTGATTTAAGCAAATATTGATTGAATGAAATTTCATGTTTTTATTTCTTCTCTTTTTTTAATTTCACTTATATTTGAAGCATATGTTAAATTCTATATATGCAATATAAATATAAAACTTTTAACTGTAAATATTTTTGCTTCAAGTTTTGCTTATGGTTGGTTGTGTTCCTTGACATGAACTATTATTATGATACTTATGGAGTCATGAAACATTATGATTTTTTTCTGTTTGATGTTTTGATATAATTATTTTATTATATAATAAAATTGCAACAATTTAAGTACTATGTATTATCCTTAATTTTATATTTGTATGATGGTTTTTATATTAATTTTTTTATTATTTATGTGTGAAATATATGAAAAATATTATTAATAAAAATAAATATATTGTTGTTATTTCAAATTTCTATTGTTATGTTTTATGGAGATAATGTTGACGTAAAATCATAAATTATATATCATAATATATTAAGATACTATTTTGTAATTCAAAAACCACGAACCATTTTATATTTTTAAAAATTACCTAAAATAGTACCTAGTATTGATCGATAACGATACAGTATTATACCAGAACCAAATTTGGTACCAATACCAATATGATATTCACAACATCGACAAGCATATAAAATAATAATAAAACAAATTATAGTCCTTTTTAAATTTGAGCTTCTATTGAATATTTAGGTAAGAAGTATATAATTCAATCACTTAAAAATTTCTTATTTGGTTTAGACTTTTAAGAATAAAAATATAAATAAATTTTCATTTATTATTTTAAAAAATATTTGATTACTAAAAAATGAGTTTAAATATAATAAGGAATTCAAAATAAACAAATAAACACATTATTACACTTAATTCATAGAAATTGGATTTAAAGCCTAAAATAGACATTTTCTCCTATGATCTACCTTGGTTTAAATATGTAAAACTTTGATTTATGTACTTTTTAGGTTTCTCTTTAGAATTTGGAGTGAGAAATAATGATTAGAAAGGCCCCACCCACCCACCTAAAAATAAACTTAGAAGCCAAAAATTAAAAGGAAATGGTCTAATTAAGTTAGTTATTCCAAACACTCAAATGGCCTACCAAATGCCAGCTTTTTCCTTTGGCTAGCTATTTTGAATAGACTCAACACTTTGGATAGATTGAAATTCCTATCATCTTCTAAGCATTGTATTCTTTGCAACCTAAAGTAGGAGACTAGGGATCATCTCTTCTTCGAGTGCGGTTTTTCTAAAGAGTTGTGGATTAGAATCTCTAGTCTATGTCCCCCTGGTACTAGTCATTGCAGTTTCACAGATATATTACTAGAGATATCTTAACTACATATCTCTAAATATGATAAGGAAATATTTATGGTCACAATTACAACTCGCCTTCAAACAATTTAGAAAGAGAGAAACAATCAAAGGTTTAAAGGGAGACCTAACAACCTAATCTCTCTTATAGAACTCTCTATTACAAATATTAGGGAACAACTAATTATAAACCAGTTGGGACGACATTATAGTAGAGGACTAGCACTCTCTTAGAGAGTATAGTCCTCAATGTTTGTTCATAGATCATAGACTTCCATTAGTAGTTTTACTCTATTTGGGATACAGTAAAGAAAATAGTGCTACCCATGCATTGCTATTTCCTAAGCAACCCAAGCAGATTTCAAAATAATCAACTCAAGAAAGAAAGAGAGAAAATAAGATTTAGAGGGAATTTGACTCGCCTGTAGATATCCTAGAGCATCTTGGCGTACCTTCAAATCTACTGCATCCCCAGTCGAGATCCAAGAAGGAAGCTCCTCGATGTCCCCCTCCAATCTCCTGATATTCAATGAAGCTTGTAACTCTTTGGAGATTCACAGAAATTTGTAGAATCTGATCTCCTATCTAAGATGAGAAATCTCTTCCAACCTAGAGACGGATAGTAGCGCAATCACAGCACCATCGACATATCACAACCTCTAGAGACTTCTACCCCAATTAAGTAATCGACTGAAGATACGAGAAAGGTTGAGAGGGGTTTACCCTAGTTACTGATAAGATGTCACCTCAGCTTTACCATAATTGGATTCAATGTCATCATTTTTTCTTCAAAGTTTTTGTATTGTTTAACTATGTTGTTTTATTTCATGACTGAGAGTCCCTCTCCATAGCTGTAAACTAAACATCTTTTCTCCTTAATGAATTTTTTAAATTCTAAAAAAGTTAATAATAAAAAATTTTAAAGACTTATTAAAGTGAAAATATTGGCCCCACCCTTCTTAGTCTAAGGTTAAATAGATTTTAGGCCATGCTCGAATCTATAAGGTAGATCTGAAACCCAACCCAAATATATTGGTTTTTTTTCTTTAGCATTAAAACTATGATTTTTATACACCTACCTTTACTGGAAGATACATCATTAAAGCAAATAACATCGATCATGATTTTAAAGCCTTATGTCAAATACAAATCTCTAAAAAATATTAACTCTTTATCCTATATAATATAGTAAATTTTTTTGTTTAAGAATGGAAGGACCTCATTAGTGTTGGTAATAATTTGATTTCTCCTTCTTTGCCAATTAGTCCCCACTATCCATATCCAGTTATCGATTATCGATAAAGTTTATGATTTTTTGTGGTAATTGATTATTTGAGGTTTATGTATGGATAAGTTCCTTCTGGTTAGTTATTTCACGTAGCTTACCTTGAGGACAATTGATCATAGTGTAAACAATACATCTACTACTAAAATAGATACTAAATATAATTTTATAAACAATTATTTACCAGTTGTTTTCAATATTTTTTATCAATGGTTGGTTTAATAGCAATCCTAACAAACTTTTCTCGACTAGTGATATGGATACTTATTTTTACTTTAATTATATATTTTTAATATAATTGAATTTCTCAAGTGATGTTCGCAGGACAGATATGTTTAGCCCCTAGAAGAGAATGGTATTTTCTTAGTCAAGGTGGGCTATCAGGTTTTGAAACAAGCTGCTATCATTCCAATCAATGGGCACACTGCATCTTATCATTCGGTGGGCAAGACCCTTTGGAAATGGCTTTGGCAACTCCCTCTTCCACCAAAGATTCAGGTATTCCTCTGGAAAGCAATTCGAAATATAATGCCTACTAACTCTAATTTGGTTAGAAAAAGAGTTCACATTGATGAATTGTGTCCTATATGTTTCTGCGAATCTGAGACACTGGAACACAATGTTTTTATTATGTCTTTGTGTATTGTTGTTTCTTTTCTGTTGCATATTGAACTTGTGTACATCGTTTCTTAGTAATGGAGTTCTTTTTGACCAAAGAAAAAGAATTTCTCAAGTGATAAGGCTTAATAAGGAAATCCAAGTTATAATGGTATAAATTATTTCAGTTTCAGACTTGAATTCAAAATTTTATTATTGAACTCAGTTAGTGACCTTGAATCATTCATAAAATGCTCATATGTATGTTTTATGCAATTTGATTCCTTAACAAATCTAATTGTATATAATTTTTCATATCAATGATACTATAAGAGCTCATATGGTTTCATAGATTATTATTTTTTAGAGTTTAAAATATTGTAGCTAATGATACTAGCTTTTAGAAGTTATTAGTGGTCATTATTATCAAATAAAAAATCTATTTTATTAAAATATTATTTTTGATTATTTATAGTAGTAATAATTACTAGTGAGCATCAAAAATTGGTCATTAAGCATTTTCCTAAAGAAAACTTAGCTATAAATCTATTATTATCTATGATATAATTGACTTTACCTTCATCACAATGCATCTCATATAAGAGGCCGAAATCAAGTCATCAATGGGAACTTTATCCTTGAATGACACATTGGATGTTTCCTCAAACATTTTCATAGTTACAAACCATTGCTCATTTTCATTACCATTTTCTTTAGACTTGTTGTGATATCTTGGTATTGGTTTATACCTTACAAATAATTAATTTGTTATAATTTAGTGACATAATTATTTAAAGATAGTATTTATCTTATAAATAATTATATGTAAATGATAAAGTTCATTAGATAAATATACATAACAAATGAAATTAAGATGAGATCATAATTATGAGATTCATATTACATTTATATATTATTCATAAATTGTTCTTATTCATTGTTTTACTAAGATTGGAAATTAATAGAGTGTAAAAAGAGTAGCAAATGTTATATTTCTTCCTTATAAAGGAAGTAATCAATCTTATAGACTAAAGTATGAAGATACTTAAACAAATATATGTGTGTTTATTGGGGAATAAGTTCACCAAATTGAACCCATATAAGAATTTCATTTAGAACATTCTTGCATATCTATGAAAATTCTCATTGTGATGATTTTATAAATGATTTTTTAACTTAAGATCTATGAAGTTTCTCATATATGAATTGTTATGTTTTGATACTACTTATAACCTATTCTAGTCAATGGTAACTCAATATGTAATCATCAGATATAACATAAATTATATAGAGATAGTTTAGTGATCATTATAGGATTCATTATCCTAAAATGATTTGGGAGAATATTCCATTGTTCTCAATTAGTATGGATTCAAAAAATCCTTGGCCATAGTGGAATCACACATTGTAAAATATTTTACAAATATTATTAATGAAACTAAGTGCTAATGGTGGGGAACTAACATGATTAAATTCAATTAGATTACATATCTTTCATGTTCTATGTCTAATCAAAAGATGATATGATGAAATAATTAAATTATATGAAAAATAATCCACAAAATAGGTTTATAAATAGTTTGGCATTCCCAAATATTTGGGTGGTCATGATTTATTGCTAAATGTCAATCTTGATTTATCGATATAAAGTATTAAATTAATGAATCAACGGTGAATTAAAGGAGCTTAATTTATTTAATCAGAAATATGATTTAGAATTATAATTTATATTCATTACCAATATATTTAGGAACATAATAGGTTAAACATAAAGAACAAGTTGAAAAGAGAAAAGGCTTTTTTATCTAGTTACACTTGATTGTAAAGTTTGAAAAACTTTAAGATTAAATATGAGATATTTGATAAATAATGAATAATATGAGACATTGAATCTTATTTGGGTCCAATTGGTATTTAATTAGAATTAATTGTAATTTTAATTAGATTTTAGTTGAAATTATAATAAAAATCAAATTACTAAAAGGTCCCATCTTAATTATAATTAGGCTTATAATCTACAAAAAGTTAGCAATTCTTGCTTATTTTTGTTCCATTTGTAGAGTTCTCTTAATTTGTTCATATGAATATCATTATAGGTCTATTATGTGTACAACTACAGTGGTTATGATAAACCAATTTTAGGAATGGTTTGAGAGAAACTTCAGGAAAAGGGTCAAGCTACATAATAAGGTATGAATATACATGTCAAACTATATTTATATTTTAATTATGTTATAGAATTTATGTGATCTTGGCTTTAAAAAAAATAAAAATTGCATTTATTCCATTATTTTTGGGATCATATTTCGCCTCAAATAATGGAATAGTTGATAGTAAGTGATAGTGAACTTAATTTCTTAGAAATAGGTTGGGTTTGAGAAGAGTTGTCAAAATTAAAAAAAATTGTATGTCCATTATTTAATATTGCTATTAATCCCTATTGAGGATTTAATTACAAAATTTTATAGTTTTGTCAACATCGTATAAATAGGAAAATTAAAGACATTTTGTGTTGATTATTTTTTATAGACTTTAATGATAACATATAAGAAGGATGTAAACATCATGATATCGTAATACAAATAGTTGAATGGAGTAGAGTTGAAAAATATAACACCTTAATGGAATTATTACATTTAGTTTAGCCTACTAAAAGCATAAATAAGGGTTATAATTGAAGGTATTCGCTATAGGATGAAATTGGATAATAAAAAGTTATAAGATATCTAAAAGGGTTGGATATAATTTTATAAAACCTAACGAACAAAATAATTGTTTCAAAGAATATTTATAAGAGAATGGTTCTCAAGATGAGTAGAAGTAGTAAGATGAAATTTGAAAAATTTTTAATGTCAGGATAGTACATATAATTGGAACTAGTGTCTTTGTTGATACATTTGATGTATAGTTGAAAGGCCACAATATGTTAAAAATTCACTTTCGTAATGCATTCAAAGAGTTTGCTTTGGAGATGATTATGAATTTATCTTGTCTACAAGAAGGTTAGTAAGAATATATTAATCCTCTTTAGTGGGAGCATGTAGAAACATGCTGCTCATAGAGAACAATAATTCATATTCTCAATTGTTGAATATATAATTATCTAAGAACTACTCTTATTAGATCGATGTATAAAGGTAACAAATTAGTTCTTGGAATTATATTTGTAAAGATATATACAAAAGTTGTTTGCCTATTCTAATCTAAGTACTTAGATATTGTACTTAAAGCATTTATTACTTGAGATATCTTATACTTGTGAGGCCTTATAGATATCCATTATTATTTGTATGAGTTAATATTTAAGTTTAAAGTTATATGAATATTAACTTTATAAGTAAATCCTTGTTATAATATATTTTACTTAGACCAATATTATTTTGGAATTGGAAAGGTTCTAATGTAACATTAATTGCTAATAAAGCTAAAAATATATTTTTTAATTTAGTTAAAATAATTAATTAGATCAATAAGTTTTTTTGATAAATTTAGTATAGTTCATTGCATTATTTAGATGGTAATATGCTATAACACATTAGATCCCTTAGGCATACAAAAGCAGCTAAGATCTTATAGAAGATTCAAGTATGTATTTAGGTAGTTCCTCTTAATTATGATGATAATTAAAAAGAAAGTTATAAGATTCAAGCAAATACTCAATATAAAAAAATCTTATAGAATTCCCTCACTAAACAATTGTTCCAATAAAAACATGATCATCATATGATGATATTGTAATAACGTAGTTCGATTATTATACTGTGTATTGTGTCGTACAAGCATTTTATAGAGGATGCTCTATTTATGGTGTACTAGAATAATTTAATCGTTTAAATGTATTACTAAGGTTAAACAGAGATCACAGATAAACCTGAGATAGTTCTGGACTGGATCGAAAATTTCTCGAAAAATTTTCGAAAACTCTAAAAAGCTACAGAATGAGTCCAAACAAGCTTTAAAAGCCCCAAAATATACTTTGGAGATTTAGGTGATAATTTTGAATAAAATCCAAACAATTTCGGTAACATTCAATGATTTCCAGATTCAATATGAAAATTCACAATCTGAAAATTCTTTCAAGCAACCAAAAAAGTTACCGAACAATTTTATAATATGATGAAAAGCTCTGGAATTAAGGTTAGATTCTATAGGAACTGATACAAGTCAAAAAAGAGGTTGTCTTAACAGAATTCGGGTAAATCGAAATTATTGGACTAAAATGCCCTTTTGGGAAATAATGGGTATTGATGAATTTAAACCCATTTGAAATTTTTTTAAGCATCCAATCAATAGAATTGACCCTAATTAGATTATTTCATGGTCAATTGGAAAATAAGACAGTTGTGGAATGTTTTTGGTATTTAATTTAGTTAGTTGATCAATTAAATGTATTAAAGGGCAATTTGGTCTTTTTGTACTCATTAAGCCCAATTTGGTCTTTTTACATGATATTAGTGGATTGATGAGTCATTATAGATGACCAATGAGGTAGTAACTGTTAAGTCCAAATGACTTTACGTTCAATAATTTTGATGAAGACCAAATAATAATAAAAGAAGAAAGTTAGATACAAAAAAATGAGACGAAAGCAGAAAGCAAAATGAGACGAAAATAGAAAACAAAGTGAGACGGAAGCGTAAACTAGAAAGTGAGATGGAAGCATAAAGCAAAATGAGACAGAAGCAGAAAGAAAAGTGAGACGGAAGCACAAACTAGAAAGTGAGACGAAAGCGCAAGCCAAAAATGAGACGGAAGCGCAAGCCAAAAATGAGACGATAAAATGAGACGGAAGACCCAATACCACGTCAGATGACTAATCAGCTTAAGTTAGTTACAGATCTCAACTGAATAACTGATTCTTCAAAGATCAAGAAACAAGAAGAAAGAAGCAGTTAACAAGAAGCGGCTGAAGACAAAGGTTATAAATACGAGTCAGAGTCAAAGACTGCAGAAGTTAGAGATTTTCAAAAGATTTAGTGAAATTCAAGAAAGCTAGAAATTTCATTGTGTTAAACATAGAGCTATTCTTATCTGTAACAAAGCTCGAAATATCTTTCAGTTGAAAGAAGAAAAGCAGATAGCCTAAAGAGGCTAAGTGTGAAAAGAATACTTGCTGTAAGAGACCTAAAGAGGCTTAGAGTCAAAGAATACTTGTAACTTTGCGAAGTAAAGAAAAATATCAGAAAGATCTTTGAGGATTGGACGTAGCCCACGGTTTGGGGTGAACCAGTATAAATCTGTCGTGTCGACTCTCTCTCAACTCTTAACTACTACTCTTATTGTTTCATATAAGCACTTAAAAAATAAATTGCAATACTTTATATTATTGTTTTTCAAAAGTTTTTAGAAAAAGCAAGTGTTTTAAAGAAATTCTTAAAAAGGGGATAATAAAAAAGGAATACACAATTCAATCCCCCCTTCTTGTGCATTTTGTATATCGAGTATTAAGTCTATATTAACGTGTGATTTACTTCAATTGGTATCAGAGCTCGGTGTCCAAGAGCCACCGTAACAAAGTGTGGATAAAGATCCATGTGAAATCACACATATACATAGCTGAAGGTGCCTCAGTCACTAGACCTCCTGCATTCAATGGAGAAGTCTATCATTACTGGAAAGACAAAATGTGGCTCTTCATTGAATCTACTCATATCGATCTTTGGGATATAATAGAAAATGGATCGTATATACCGGTAGATGAAGAAGGAAATCCTATTCCACGAATCAGATGGTCTGTAGATCAAGAGGCGAGATTCCAACTGAACTCAAAGGCCAAGTTCTTTTTAAGTTGTGCCTTAAGCAAAAATGAGTACTATAAATCTCACGGATGTGATACATGGAAGGAGATGTGGGATAAGCTATCCATCACACACGAAGGTACAAATCAAGTAAAGGACTCCAAGATAAGCATACTTGCACACCAGTACAAGCTGATCAAGATGAAGGACGAAGAGTCTACCGATCAAATGTTTGGAAGATTTAAAGCAATCATCAATGGACTGAAAGCTCTCGGCAGAACTTACGACAACCAAGATCACGTTCGAAAGATCGTAAGAAGTCTATTGAAGAGATGGAGACCAAAAGTTATAACTATATAAGAAGCCAAGGATTTAAGCGTGCTAAAGCTTGATGAATTGCTTGGATCCCTGAAGATACATGAAGTCAAACTCGATGCTGAAGACAAGCCCAGACGGGATAAATCGATAGCATTGAAGGCCAGAAAGAAGAACCACACGATTCAAAGGAAGAAGAATTCATCCTCAAAAGCACTAAAGATTGAGGAAGTCAAAGACGATCACTCCAGTAAATCAAACTAAGAGTCAAGCGAAGAAGATGATGAGTTATCCTTTATCTTGAGGAAGATCAAACGTATGTGGAAGAAAAAGACTAAAGGAAATAGAGAGTCCTCCTTCATGAAGAATGGCAAAGATGATGGGAAGATTGAGAAGGCATCCGTCATATGCTATGAATGCAATAAACCAGGACATTACAAGTTAGAATGTCCATTGCTAAAAAGAAAGCAGCCAAAGAAGAGTAGAGAAGGCAAGAAAAGCATGATGGCAACCTGGGAAGATCTAGATTCATCCAAATTAGATACTAAATCAGAGACATCGGAACAAGGAAATATTTGCCTAGTAGCCGAAGAAGATAGTGATGAGGAGGTAACTTCAAAATTTAGTGAATTATGAGATACATACTCAGAACTATTAGAAGATTCTCATGCTATTCTAAAGCAGTATAAAATATTAAAGAAAAATTACATAGAAAGTATAAAAAATATGCAAGAGTTAGAAAAAGAGAATGTCTGCTTAAAGAAGCAAGTAGACGAGATAAAGAAAAAGGGAGTTGTATAGAGATATGAAGAGATCAATCAACTGAAGCTAAGAATTAACAGTCCTTCAACTGATCTAGCAACATTTACTGAGAGTATAAGGAAAATGAACGACATGTTAGGGAAGTATAGACACCCTAGTGATAAAACTGGATTAAGGTTTACTGAAAACCATATTTAGCAGAAAAAGAAGTTGGTTCTTTATAAAAAAAAATTTAATCAGTCACATTATCATCTGAAATCTCATCAGTTGCATCATCATCATACTATGACATATGCTAGAACTAACCCCAAAGGACCCAAGAAAATTTGGGTACCTAAAAAAAAAAAATCTCCTACAGATATCCTTCCTTAGAAGAAGCAGCAAGCACCATTGGTTCTTAGACAGTGGATGCTCGCGACAAATGACGGGAAGAAGGTCTATGTTCCTAGATCTTCAGCATAAGAAGGGAGGATTGGTAACCTATGGAGACAACCAGCAACGCAAGATAATTGGAGTCGGTAAAATCGGTAAAGATTCCTTTGCATGCATTGACAATGTGCTGCTAGTTAGTTTGAAACACAATTTGATTAGTGTCAGTCAATTATGTGATTCTGGTTTTGAAGTGTCTGTCAATCAAAATTCTTGTGAAGTCAAAAAAAGGATGGGTCTATATTGTTTTCTGCCAAAAGACGAAACAATGTTTACAAAATCAATTTAGAAGATTTTCAAAATCAAATATTTCTTGTTGTATATCAACTGAAGAAGAAAAACTGATTTGGCATAAAAAGCTAGGTCATGTCAGCTTTAAACATATTTCAAAGTTGATTAAACATGATTTGGTAAGAGGTTTACCAAAAATAATTTTTAACAAAGATTTCTTTTGTGAAAGTTGTCATAAAAGAAAACAAGTTAAAACAACGTTTTCTTCTAAAAATGTTCTAACATCTTCTACACCTCTAGAGTTGTTACATATGGATTTATTTGGTCCAACTAGGACATTGAGTCTTGGCAAAAAGAAGTATGGTCTCATAATTGTTAATGATTTTACTAGATTTTGTTGGATATTGTTTTTATCACATAAAGATGAGTCTTTTAAGTATATTAAGAATGACTTTATCATAGTTCAAATTTATGTTGATGACATTATTTTTGGTGCAACATCAAAGAAGTTATGCACTAGTTTTGAAAATTTGATGAAAAATGAGTTTAAGATGAGCATGATGGGTGAGTTAAAATTCTTTCTTGGGTTGCAAGTTAAGCAAACCGAAGAAAAGATTTTTATCTATCAACAGAAGTATGTTAAAGAACTATTAACTAAATATGATATGGAAAAAGTAATGTCAACTCCGATGCATCCTTCAAACCTTTTTTCTAAGGACAAAACTGGCAAGAAGGTGGATCAAACCTTGTATAGAGGGATTATTGGTTCTTTACTTTATCTTACAGCAAGCAAACCTGACATTTTGTTTAGTGTTTATTTGTGTGCAAGGTTTCAGGTAGATCCTAGAGAGTCTCATTACATTGCTGTTAAAAGAATTTTGAGATATCTTCTAGGTACAACTGATATTTCCTTAATGTATGAGAAAGGTAAAGATTTCAGGTTGATTGGCTACTATGATACGGATTATGCCAGAAATAGGATTGATAGAAAAAGCACAAGTGGAGGATGTCACTTCCTCGGTCACATCTTAGTTTCCTAGTCGAGTAAGAGGCAAAGCTCAATTGCTCTATCAACTGTTGAAGCCGAGTATATGTCAGCTGCGAGTTGTTGTTCATAAACGTTGTGGATCAAGTACCAGTTAGAAGATTAGTCAGTACAAGAAGAGGAGATCCCAATATTTTGTGACAACACAAGTGTCATCAACTTGTCAAAGAACCCGATTCAACATTTGAGAGCTAAACATATCGAAGTCAGACACCATTTTCTTCAAGACTAATCAATGGGTGGACATCTTCACTGAGCCATTGAGTGAAGACCGATTCAAAGAAAACAAACGGAACCTCAGCATGGTTATGTTATCTGATCAACCATCTAACATGTCACAACTCAGATAAAAGGTCGTAAGAGTTAACGGTGACAGTAACAGTGAGTTA
>JANZLX010000006.1:19722445-19733257 GCA_025531955.1 Erythroxylum orinocense | reverse complement strand
TCAAGAATGCAACATTTATAGCAATTATTAAAACATTCAAACACAATGAATTTAACAATTATTTCAATTTTATCAAAACATTCAAAAATCAATGAATGTAACAATTTTCATAATTTATCAATTCATTCATAGATAATGAATTTCGAAAATTTTTATCAATTTATCAAATCATGTAAAACAATAAATTTTTACCTTGTAACAATTTTTCAAAATCATTCGGAAACAATAAAAATTTGAAAACCTTTTCTTTCACTTTCTTGATTTTTCGAAAATCAATACATAACTTATAATTCAAAATATAAACATATTACCCATCTCATATCCATGTTAGAAACTTGTCCAAAGTATCAATTTCTCGATTTCTTCCTTCTTTCCTCCAAATTAAAATTCCCTAAGCCATAATCACCCAAATTTAACATCACAAAAAGCCTAATCACTAAAATTAACTATAGAAACTCCAAACTCGTCATATTTTCAAGCTATCTAAATCAAGAAACTTTCAAAATTTCAAAATCCCAAAAATGGCATAAACCATAATTCACAATTATCCAAAAATTAAACAATTTAAACCATGCTATCTCTAAAATTGAGCTTAGGAAACACAATCCCGTAACATTTCCAAGTTATTTAAACCAAAAACTCCTTAAAATTTCAAAGCTCAAAAATTTCTTTTACCTTCTTTCTTCTCCATTTTCGGCATTTCTTAGTTCCTTAGACAACTTTCATCTTCTTCCACCCTTTTCCTCTTGAATCCTCTAAAAATCGTGCTTGAAATCCAAGAAAAATCGAAACCCTAGCTTTCTTTCTTCTTTCTCCCATCACCGAAGCTTCTCTCTTCTTTCTTTTCTTCTTTTCTTTTGTTCTTTCAATTGTCGTGCTTCTCCTCTCCAAAAACGACAGCCACCTCTTTATTTCATTAAAGGAAAGCTAAATGACCATAAAACCCCTCCATATAAGCCTTAAAACTTAACCCTTTAAGTAAACTTCCAAAATTTCCCTTCATACCTTCTTTTTAATACATGCTTACTTTAGGATATTTTTCTCACCATCAAATTGAAGGAATTTGTCAAAACTTCCTTCTAGAGAAATGTTTCTCATTGCCTTAATTTCATAACGCCACCAAAATCATTTAATTTGGTACACTACACCAAGAGTTATACTCCAAAACATTTCGAACTATGCTTATGTTAAAACTTTTTCCAGCACTTTACTTCTATCCGAAAATTGACAATCTTAGAGGCTGAATTAAACTTCACTTTCTTCAGACAAATTGTAGCCCTATTTCTCTAGTTTAATTCAAATCAAGAATGACCTCATTTGGATGACTAGAGTAAAAATTATAGCCAAAATACTGTCAGCACTTACTGATTCAAGATTGAACACTAAAACCGACTTCAATTCAGAAATTGGAAGTCTTAGAGGCTAAATTAAGATTCAGTTACTTCATAATATTTGTAGCCCCAAGTCTCTATTTTATTTTGCCTTAAGAATCAACTCAATCGGATCTCCACAGATCAAGAATTTCTTAAAATACTGAACCATGTTCAGAAAATTTCCCAGCTCACTTTGATTAAATCAATCTTTTTCAATTTAATCTCAAAAATTATAAATTTCCCATGAAGATGTATATAATTGTCTTAGAAATCTAACGCTTTAAAAACCAAGTCAATTGGATGTCGGACGGAAAAGATATAAGAAAAAATATTTCAAAAGGGTCGGATGAGGAAGGAAAATAGCAAAATCAAAAGTAATCAAAACGGCGTCGCATCGGCTTGGCGTCACTGGGCTAGCACTCGCTCGCCCTCGCAAGCGCTCGCAAGGGCGAATAGCGCCCTGACATTTTCCTTTTTTTTCACTTATACAAATCCAAATTTTTCAAAAATCATATCTTTTGACTCAAGAGTCCAAAATTTACAAATTTGGTATCAAAAGAAAACTGAAAGGAAGCTCTACAACTTCCATGAAGAACTCCACAACCAATTCCATTTCTAAAGGGGTCAAAAACCCAATCAAACTTTCTGCCCAAAATAATAAATCCCTAAACAATAAATCAACTTTGAAAATTTCTATCTTTCAACTCCAAAGTCCAAAAATATCATACTTTATATCAATGAAAAGATCAAAACATAATCTAAAACTTTCATGAAGACCCTAAGAGCAATTTCTAACTTTATGAGGGTCAAAAAGTCACTCAAAGTTTCTGTCCTCAAAAATCAATTCTAAACAACATCAAAACTTCAATCGATTATAACTTCTAGCTCCGATATCGAAAAATTGCACACTTTATGGCGATAAAAAGCTGGGAATATAAGCTACAACTTTTATTAAGACCACTTTGGCTAAATCCATCTAAATCAGTACAGTTTTGCCATTGAAGTTTCTGAACACCATTCCTACACTTAGGATGGCTTATTAACACATCAACTTCACTTACCAACACATCAACTTCACAATTTCACAACTTTCAATTTCCACATCCAAAAATTGCATACTTTATGGCGTTGGAAAGATTTAAAGACAAACTACAACTTTCATGTAGACCACTTATTCCAATTCAGACTATATCAGTACAGCGATTGGCCTCAAAGCACAGTACACGCAAACTTACCTTATGAACATTTTCCAACCACAAAGTAAAATACACTTAACTTCAAAAGATCATAACTTTCAATCTCGATATTGAAAACTGTCATACTTCATGGCGACAAAAAGCTTTCAACAGAAACTACAAATTTCAAGAAGATCATTTTCTCAAATTCTGCCTAAATCAAAAAGTCAACTCTTTACTTCAAAAAGTCAAAATTTCTTAATTCTTCATATTCTCTCACTTTTTCTCTTTATTTCTTAATTTCAAATTCCTTTGCAATCAACTCATTCACTTTACTCTCATAACTCATACAAATCTACTCAAATATTAAAGCCATCAAAACTAATCAATTCTTTTCTTATTAATTTTCTTAAAGCACAAACTCATCTATAACACAATACATATACAAAAACACTCATTCCATTTCATTTAATATTTTTAAATTCAACTAAAAGATCGGGGTCCAACAGTAAAAGAAGAGGATTTGTGTCTTAACCAAATTAAAACATTCTCTACTTCAAGTTTAGGATTATAATCTAAAATGTTATCACCAATAGGGGAGAACCTTTCTGAAAAATAAGCAAGAAATTCCAAGTTTTCCCTTTGATTATAGCTGCAACCTTGGCATTATCTGGCATTCTTTCTCTTAAGGTGTTATAGACAAGGACCTTGTATAGAGGGTTTAGATAGTGCTAGTTGTCAAAAGAAAATGAAATATTATTGTCATTACTTTTAGTACTCTTAAAATGATTGCATATTGATAAGTATTAATTACTCTATGTTTTTAGCATAATTTAGAGAGTATTTACCTTGAATTTTGATTATTTCTATAAGATTTAGTATTTAATGTAGTTTATATTTTATTCATAAACCTTATTTTAGCTCTCCAATAAGGAAAGAATGAATTCAAACAAGTTAGAGTCAAGTTTTGAAGTAAGTTTGGAGGAACACAGGTTGAGAATGGTCACATATTAACTAACACAACATTGGCATGGTACCATGTTCACCTTTATATAGCTTATTAATGCATTTTGCTTCTTTGACAATTTGGAATATGAAGTAACATAACCTAAACATTGCCATATGTGACAACATAGTTCTATGTTTAGTAATATGGCACGAACATGGACCCATATTGGTGACCTATATTACTTGTGTTTAGTTACAAAAGTGAAGCTAAGCAAGTAGTGAAGTAACATGAGATTAATGTAGGCCCATATTGGTTGAAATTTTAGGGTTTCTTAAGATATAAAGGAGAGAGACCATGATAAAGAAAAAGAGAGCCATCTAAAAGGATTGGAGACTAGTTAAAAGGGTAATAAAGATGACTGGAGGAAGAAAAGACAACCAGAGGAGATTCAAGAACACATCAAGGAGGAATCAATCTTAAATAAAAGCAAGAAATCTATCAAGATTCAAGATCCATAAGAACTCATTCTTATTTCTTATGTTCTTATAGATTTTCTTTATTTAATAATAAAATAATTAGGATATAAATTTAGGTGGGATTCACCCTAGACTTGTTGTTTTAAATTGATTTTTAATTTAATAATAGATTCTAGATTTCTTAAGAATTATTATGTTTTATGATTATGTTGAATTAAATTAGCAAATGTTTAAAGATTTTATATTGGATTTCATATGTAAGAACTGAGGAATCATATATATAATTAAGTCAAAGCATAACTAATGAGAGTGACATAAAACTCTAAAGATAAGGCCATATAAGTCTCCTGAGTAAGGGTTAAACATATCATGAGAATTCATAAAACAAATTAATGTATTCTTGAAGACTTTTATTAAAAAGAGATTACAATTAATCAACTTAAGAATATGGATATATATCTTGAGAAAGAATAGTTGTAACTTCTAAATACCTACTGGTATAAAAAACTAGAGTTAATCATTAAATCAAAAGGAATTCAAGTATAGAAAAGGTTCTAAAAGGATTCTTCATCTTATTCTAGTTGATTTACTGGTTGCTTCATTCTTATCTATCACTTGACTGGTTATTTCTTATTTGTTAATCAATAAGTTGTTTCATTAGATTAGATAATAGAAAGATGGTCGGTATTAGTAATTATGATCCTCACGGAATGGACATTGGTACTCACTAAAACTATATTATAGAAAACGATAGGTGTAACATTGGTACTCACTAAAACTATATTATAGAAAACGATAGGTGTACTTAGCTTGGTGATTTCTTTTAGCATTTATTTTTGTGTTTCGGGGTATAAAACATCACATATAATATATTTTCCCTCAAGCTCAAGATGTACTTTAGGTCTAAGAAGTATTGGTTTTTAACTTTATCTTCAATATGCTTTCTATTTTTTAAAAAAAGTATGCATCCACTTAACCCATAAGGACTCTTTATTTATAAGTTGTTACAAGATTCTTTAACTAACAACACCTTGTTCATGGCTCTAATTGAATTAATTCTCAATCCTCTTTTATCTTTAGGCAAGTATATATCTATCCATTTTAATTTTTCCCCTGATGCATTTCTCTCTATACCTATGCTTCATTAAGCAGCCTCTCAATTGACTTGACAATATTTTAAGGTACGAACAAATATGAGCTCCAATATGAATGAAGATTGTTAATCATATAGATAATCAACTGCAACCTTCTTATATACAATAAGAATCTATTGTTTCAATTATGAAACATTTTAATAGTTGATTTAAAGAGAGGCTAGCAATCTTTAATGTCCAAGTACTCAAAAGGAGGTTGCTTATGCTTAAAACGTATTATCAAGGAAAGTTAGCCTGCTATCTTTTAGGAACTCGAAGAGGCATAAAATTTGCTATTGTGAGGGTTGATTGTATGCCCTAAAAGGCTTTTAAATTCCTACAAGAATTTTGTAAACACTTAGATTAATTTTAAAATGGCACCACAGATAATTAAGAGGTCATCGACAAAAAACAAATTGAAGATCCTGAATCAATAAAAGACTATTCTAAGAATAAGTCACATTTTTACTAATTAAATGATTAATTTTGAACTTTAATTTTATACTTTATTCATTTAATTTTTTTATTTAAAATTTTTCTATTTGAATAATTTTCAAGTTTTAAAATTTCTTTGAAGTAATCTTTAATTAAAAACTAAAAATTTTGAGTCTTTTTTAACAAAATATAGTGACATATTTATTATCAAAATTAGACTTCATAAAATTTTATTAGTTAAAATTAATATTTAATTAACAAATAATGAAATCATTTTTCGATAAAAATACAATTTAGCCCTCTAACTTTTGGTTTTACAAAATTGACCTTAAACTTATAAAAATTTATCTTTACTTCTGCATTTCACCAGCCACTAGAGTTTGAACTCCACGCATCATCTATATGGTAACATGACAAGTTCTAGTGATTATTTTTATCAAATTACCTTGATGTCTACATTTGGTTGTTAACAAAAAAGAAAACATGTATGCTCTTTATTAAAAACTAAGATATAACAAAATTCACAAATTGTCATTGTAATAGAGACGAGGAGACTAAATTCTTCATTCGTGACATAGAAGAGAATAGAGTTGGGTATATGGAAAATTTTTTTGGAAGTTAAATTAAAATTGTATTATAACAAGGTCAAAGCAAAAGAAAATACAAGAGGGAATAACACCAAAAAGCAGTAAGGTTGATCTAGGGAAAGGGAGCAAAAAATAATCAAAAATGGAAAACCATCATAAAGGTTGAATTTACAAGTCAAGTTTAAATGTAATACTATCCTAGTTAAAAGAAAAGACTACAAATGTCTGAGATCTCATGGATGAAGGCTTAGCCAACTTAGTAAGAGTAGTTATTTCTATTAGTGGCCATCTTTAGCATTTAGATTTTCCTTTATAAGTTCCTTCTAAAGGCTAAATTAGAGAGCAGGGATAAGTAAGATCCTTTAACCAAAGTCATTTCCTAAATCATTAAGGCGTTTCTTAGAAGCACAAAAATTAACATCCTTATTAGTCCTCTTAAATACCCTTTGATTTCTTTCCCATAAACTATACACTATATAACCTAGAGCAATTTGGAGGAGATTCACATCATCCTTGTTAATAAGATGAGGTTGAAAATCATACTGTATGATTTCCCTCCTTTCACTGACCCCATAAGGAACTCTATATCTTATGAGGACCTCAAACCTTAGCAGTGTAGAGTAAAAGTAGTCAAAGAATAGATGATTTATAGACTTAGGACATGAGAAACACAACTTACAAGTGAGTTTCAATTGGGTGATGGAGTCACTTTTCACACTGATAATGGTAATAAGCCTCTGCTTTACTATTATTTAAAACATAAAGGACATTTTTTGAGCTAGGAGTTTATTTTAAACCAATTTATACTAACTTAACTTTAGGGGTTGAGTTCCTTAATACGTCTCTACATGACTTAATAGTGAACAATATTGAAGTATATCTCAACCAAATAGATTTGTATTCTTTATTAGGGTTGGGGATTGATAAACGTTTAATAAGCTATATTTTTTATGCTCATATTTAGTCTGTTTTGCTTATTATTTGAGAGTTTTATGTTGTTTTTGGTACTTATTTTATTTCAAGTGTGTTTTTATGTCTTAACTGCCTTTACGGATCAAAAGTAGAGAAATTTGGATGAAATTAAGACAAAAGCAAAAGAATTGTAGCTATTTTAGAGGTATACACTTGTGTGATGACAATTTACATGCTTGTGTCAGTAACATACACAATTATGTAAGGGACCATATAAGTGACTGTGAATGTGTAAAGCTTTAAAAATGTTGTTTTTGCTCGTGTGAAGATACGCTCTCGTGTAAGTCATATACTTAACTACGTCCCCTGCCTACGTAAGTTTTTCAAAATGTGTAAATTTTCAATTCTAAATTTTTTTTAGATACACAATCACTCACACGATTGTGTATAAGATGGAAACCCTAATTTGATATCATAAAAGGAAATTGTGAAGGGGAGACAAAAGAGAAACGAATAAAGTCAAAGTTAGAGAAAATTTTAAAGTTTACGACACAATTTTGAACCTAGGACAATGAAAAATGAAGATTACTTTAAAAATCTTAATAGAGAACAACTTTCCCATTAAAGTTTCATGGAGATTAAATTAGAGAATTGGGGATATATATCTTATAGATTCATTTCTTTTTAATTATTCTTCTAAACTTTTGATGTTTCTTTTATTTTCTATGTTTATAAACCAAGTTTGATTAGTGCCTAGTTATAATGAACCTTAAGTTGAGATAGATATTGTAATATGATCTTTTATTTAATGTAATTTGATTGATCGATTCATTTTGATTCAATTATGTATCTTTATTCTTGAATTTATATGTTTAGGATATTAGTTTAATGTATCATTTCATATGATTGAGATTGAGAAATTCTTTTGTATGAATAGATCTATTATAATTAGAAGGGGTTACATGCAAACCTAGAGATATGTTGACATAAATCCTCTAAATTAGGGTCAAACCTAATAGTAAAATTCAAGAATAAAGTAATGCAATCTTAAGGGGAACTAGAAAGAGATGTTAATTAATTAACCAAGGTTTAATTGTTAATAGACTTAAGAAAGATATTAATATAAGATAGAAATTTCTATGGTCCAATTATTAATAATTGAATTGTTTGATAAAAAGAGTTAATAAATCTTAGGGTGATTCATTATATAGTACTAGTTATTTAATAATGATTAATCTTAGTGTTATCTATCTTCTGATTCATTATTTTGTTGAATTTTAGTTTAGTTTAGTTTTAAATTAAATCATCATCCTATTTTTCTGTTAAATAATAGAAAAAAGGTTATTACTAGCACTTGTAGTCTTTATAGGATTGACAATGGATATTCATTGATACTATATTATAGTTCAATAGGTGCATTTATGAGATCTATAGAATAGACATCACTCATATTAAGTTTTTGGCACCATGGCCTCATGCTAGAATATTAGGAACCCTTAATTTTTATTATTCTAATCATTGTTACTTGCTTGATTTTTTTAACCTTTTTTTTCATTTGTTTGATTATTTTGTTGACTCTTTGGTTTTCTCACGTCTACAAGTCTTTAGGTTAGCTTATGACTTAAGAAATCCATCACTTAGTTAAAGGAGATTTAAAAATCAAGAGGACAACTTGTAGAAATCTTCAAATGAAACTATTAAGTGGGTTCAAGTTTGATCGATAGATAGAGGAATTGAAAGCTTAGGCTGATATTGAAGGATCAAAAACCATGGCAGACTAACCAAGGACTATGTTTGATTATAATAGACTAGAATCAAAGGGAACAAAGTCCAGTATTGTGAGAACTAATATTACTACCAATAATTTTGAAATCAAATTAAGTATCAATCAAATGGTGTAATAGTTTGTCTAGTTTGATGGGATATAAGATAAGGACCATATCGTGCATATAACAATTTTATTTTGGGAATTTATGATACCTTTAAGGTCAATGGTGTTAATGGTGATGTGATAAGATTGAGACTATTTACATTCTCATTAAGAGGTAGCACAAATCAGTGGTTAAATTCTCTACATAGGTCATACCTTACTATTTGGGACTAAGTGCCAGAGAGGTATCTTCTGAAGTACTTCTTGCCAACTAAAATTGCTAAACTAAGGAATGACATCAGCTTTTATGCCCACATTGACTCAAAGACTTTATATGATACATGGGAGATATTCAACAAGATGTTAGGGAAGTGCCCTCATCATAGTCTAAGATTATAGATGCAAATTTAGACCTTTTATAATGGGCTAAATAAAATAACAAGGTAGATGATAGATACAAAAACTTGGGTACTTTGAACAACAAAACTCTAAAACCAACTTAGAGCCTTATTGAAGACATGAAAATGAATAACTATCAATGGTACTCTTCTTGAGCAAAACTTAGCAAACCAACTGGAGTTTATAATGTAGATGTAGTTACGACGTTGGTAGGACTAGTCAAAGCTCTAAGTAAGAAGAAAGATTGATTGACAGTGAATACTCAATTATTCCAAGTAATATAGTGTAAGATGTGTGGACTAGGACATCTAGGTTAAGAAAGTCAAATGAAAAAAATCGAGCATAGGGATGATATAGGGAATGCTCCTAGCCCCAAAATAATCCTTATAATAATATATACAAACTAGGATGGAGGACCCTTCAAAGGCAACCAGGGAATAACCCTTCATTAAGATTTCAATGACATTCACCTTAAGAAAAGAAGCCAAGCTTGGAAGACCTCATAACTATATTTCTTCAAACTTAAAAGGCAAGATTTTAAGCCACTAAATGTTGGATCCTGTTTCCGAAGCCCAACATTGGACACGGAAGCATGAAACTTGAATGGGGAGGAAAGACTTGGAAGTTAAAAATTTATAAGAAAAGTCCTTTGGAAGCAAAAGTGGGTGCTCGCCGTGGCAAGCTCCCGGTTCAAATTTCATGCTTCCGTGTCCGATGTTGGGCTCCGAAAATGGGGTCCAATATATTGTGGTATCAGAGCGACTAGGTTTAGGTCCAGGTTGCATTGCATTGTTTTAAATGAACAATTTTCATTGTTTGAACTGTTTTACACGATTTAAATTGTTTTATATGATTTGAACATACTTTGAAAATTATTTTTCTTGAACTGAAAGTTTTCAATGGTTTTATATTGAAGGAGTGAAAATGCCGCCTTGAAAGAGAACTCGAGGAGCTGTGACTCGATCTCATTCTCGTCAGGGAAGCACGGATCAGTCTTATGTCCCACAAGATGCTGGGATGCGTTCTGCTCCAAATTCTGAGGCACCCAGTGTGCTGCGTGAGGTGCCTCCACCGCCTCCCTCCTATGCCTCAAGCAAATCCCACGCATCCGAGTTTCTTAAAAGCCTTTGCTCAGGCTTTCACGTATGCCATGGGTCAAAGATCTTAGGTTCTGATGCAAGCTCCAGTAGACAGGAGCGGATAGTATGACAAGCTCCGTAAGTTTGGGGATGTGGATTTCAACGGAACGATGAATCCGGAAGAAGCTGAAGCTTGGTTGAAGAGGACCGAGAGGGTCCTATTTCAGATGAAGTGCTCAAATGAGGACAAATTGGATTATGCAGTGAGCTTACTACAGGGGGATGCACTGCACTGGTGGGAGTCAGTGCCACACAGTCGGGTTGTGCTTTTAGTGCTAACATAGAGAGACTTTGTTGAAGTGTTTAGGAATAAATACCTCTCCAGGGTTTATGTACAAGAGACGGCCAGGGAATTTTTGAACCT
>JANZLX010000006.1:19709185-19720573 GCA_025531955.1 Erythroxylum orinocense | reverse complement strand
TGCATAGGTTTTATGAATGATGATAGCTTGGTAATTGATAAGAATACATGGTTGGATGAGGATTGATGACTTTGATTGGATCAAGAATTGATAGTTTGATGAAATAAGATTGATGTTGAGTTAGTATGAAGTGAATTTAGATGATAAGAAGTGAAATTAGCAAGATCACAAGTGTATTTGATGTTAGAAAGAAGTTAGGAAGCATGAATGAGGGCTTAAAGGACATTGGGGGAAGCCATGTCCGTTAAACGGACAAGGAAGTCCATTTAACGGACAGCTACGGGTCATTTGGGACCCCTTTCCCAGGTCATGTCCGTTAAATGGACATGGATGTCCGTTTAACGGACAGCTACGGGTGAAAAATGCGTTTTGGCCAGTCCATGTCCGTTTAACGGACAGCCTCGGGTCAACTATAGTAATTTGTGATTTTGACCAGTTTTGAGGCTGAATCTCGCTTTGAGGCCTCTAATACGAGTTGTAGATTTCGATCTTGTCCTTCCATTGGCACAAGAACGAAGGCATTTGGATAATCGTAGAAGAAGTTATGGCAATCGCGCCAAAGAATGTTCAGTTTGATTTTGGAGAATGAACATGGTTCAGTTTCTAGGACATAACTCCCTCATTCGTCCTCCGAATGGGGTGATTCTTATGGCAATGGTTTTCTAATACATGTAACTATCTCTTCATAAAATTTTGTAGCATTTGGAGTTGATTTGAAGAAGTTTGTATTAGAGCAAGTAAGAGGTCGACTAAAAGAGCATGATTAGGGTTTTGTGCACGTTGTGGTATCTTGATGATATCTTGAGTTGTAGAACTTCGATTGAGGAAATTATTTCACCATATTGAACAAGAGATACAAAGCTATGGTTTATATGAAAAATTCAAAATTAATTTAAGATTTTAAGTTTTCCAAATTTGGTGTACGCGTAGAGGAAACAAGTTCAAGCATGGTGATTAGGTATCTTGGGCACACTATGGAATTTTTGTAAATGAATTTTGGGATGTTATAAGATTGCAAACGTATTCATGATGTCCTTAAGGGTTCACAGGGGTTAAAAATGAAAAAAAAATGTAACCCCTCAAGGTTACACGCATGTTCAAATTGCACGATTTTAAGCAAGAGAGTTGGGTTCCGGAAACGGGATCCAACAATTAATATTATGCCTTATTCATTTTTTAGGAAACTGGGATTAGGTGAACCAAAACCTACTAAAATAAGCTTACAATTAGCGAATATATTGGTAAAGTATCTTATAGGTGTTATTGTCGATATACATGTTAAGGTTGACAAGTTTTTTTGTCTAATTAACTTTGTGATTCCTAAAATATAGGAGGATAAAGAAGTACCTCTAATTCTAGGTTGACTGTTTTTAATTACTACTAGGTCTATTATTGATTTTAGTGAAGGCCAACTAATGCTAGTGTTTAGGGTTGGAGATGAAAAATTCATATTTAGAATATCTGATGTTATGAATCATTCCATTAAACATGATGATGCTGATTATTCTCACTTTGGGATGTTTTGTAGGACTCTTTTTCTAAAGATCCAGTAGAGATGTTTCCATTTCAAGGTAAAAAGGAAGACAAGAAATGCCTACAAGGAAAAAGTAGGTAGCTTACTTAGAGGTTAAAGAACATATGGTAAGAAGCAAAAACTTAATCTTTATGGGGCGACTTGATTATACTTATGTACATCAAGATAAAGATGTTATACTTGGAAGGTAACTTGAGAATTAAGATAGTTTTTGAATTGATTATATTATTTCGATTATTTTTTGTTTTAGTTTAGGATTTCATTGATTTTTAGTGTGTTTTATGTTAGGTTATAGAGCATCCTTATCGTTTTTCCTAATTTGACTCTCTTAAATTTGAGCCAAAATTTTTAAAAATTGCAAGAACTTGTAGGTGTGTATAGTTATGTACACACATGCGTACATAAAAATCATATTTTTGTATGATTTATACAGTTCAATGGACACAGTCATATGCATCACTAGAATTTTATAAAATTTGCACATCTTGTCATAGTGAGTTACATAGGCATGGGATATGCCTATATAGCTCAATTCTAGAGAACGTGTCAACCTATATCCCTGTTTCTGAAGTCACAAGCTTATAGTGACTTATACAGCCGTGTAACTAACAGTGTAAGTCAATGACACCTTTTAAACCTAACCTTCTTCTTCTTTCTCACTTTTTCTTCCCCTTCCTCCACTCTTATACTGCGCCCTCCCTCCTATAACCTAGCTTAGCCATTCCAAACAATTTTGCAACACCCAAATTGAGTTTTTTGTACATTTTACGTTTTTGGGTATTTTGCAGATTTTAGGGTTTATTCTTCCCTACATTGCTATGATTTTGCAATTGCTCCAATATAAGGTAATTTTACCGAATTTTCTTCTTTTTTATAATTATAAGTTGAATTTTATTCCTTTCCCTATGAAATATTGGATTATTTTGATGAATTACGCATGGATTAACTGAATTTTGAATTTGAAATATTAATTTTGCAACCTATTTTATAAATTGCGATGGTTTTGATAGATATGGCATAATTTGTTGTTTATGTATCAATTAATTAATAGTTATTATTTTAATTTCATGCCAATTCAATATTTTGCATAATTTAGGGTTTAATTGTGTGTGTAGTATATAGGTTTATAGGATTAATTTAATTTTGAAATTTAGAGATTGTAAAATTAGTTTAATTTGTTTATTAATTACATTTAAATGTGTTATTATTTTTTCATTCTTTTAATTTTCTAATTATTTTAATTAATTTATTTTTCATTTTCATTTAATTTTTTAATTGTGTGTTTTTTCGTAATTGAATAACATAGTGAGTGTATAAATCAAGTGTGGGGAATTTTTTTCATATTGGTGTTTATTAGTTCCTGATATTTTATTTCATTTTTAGGTATAATGATAAGAATAATAGAAGTAGTGTAACAATGAAGGGCAAAGGAGGTACCGAGGAAAAGACAAAGAGGTAATAGGTCATAGAGCTCACCCTCCACCAAGTGAGAGATTCATACAAATCCACCAGAGTGACACAAGATGTTGTATTTTAATGCTAAGACCCATGAGGAGCAGTTTCAGGGGCATAAGGACAAGAGGTTAGGGAATTGATAAATGTATATATTAGGAGGCATTAATGTAGATCGGGTTGGTCCAGCAAGTTCAATATTGGGGCATGGTCTCAATTCTTTAAAATTGTGGAGCCTAAATATTGAGAGCTTACGCTCGATGTGTGCTCCATGTTCTTTTATGGAAAAGTGTTGCCACTATTAGGACTTGTTAAGCTCCATACAATTTTAGATGCTCGGAGACAATAGGTGTCACGATCTAGAACCACATCGGGCACATGACAATCGCCGCATGCCTAGGCTAAGAACACTTATAATATCCTTAATCTGACTATGTAAGGCTAATTGAATATCTCTCTCTTTTCTTAAAAAAAATTGATCACCACAACCACCGTATTTTAAAAATCCCAAAACTCAATCAAACACCTTAAAACAATTTTAAATTCACTTCTATATTCACATTAAAATTTTACCCCAAAAAGACAGTCAATAGTTAATTTACAAAATCATAAAGCATATCAACATAACCAACTTAATAAAAAACAAAATAGTTCATGAGCCACTATACAATAAAAGTACAAAATAGAGACTACCCACGTGCGGTGATGCCTTAAAAATGTCAAAAGACCGCACAATACACATAGAGCCTTAAGCTCACCAAATTAATTTGCATGGTTGGAAAGAGGAAGGGGTGAGTATACTATGTACTTAGTGAGCAGGAAAAACATATATCACAAATAAAACTAGATACACATCAAGATGGTATAGATATCCTATGAAGTGAACATACATCACATAGAGACTCATAGGCCTAGCTAATATCCTGCCTCCTAAAATTGTTAAGAGATTAAATTGTGAGATTGAGTCACATAAGTTATTTCGTTTGAGAATTTATGAGGTGCATTTCATTCACATGTATAATATTCGTATACACATATGAATCATGATTTAGAAAACATTGCAAGATAGTATATACACTCAATTGACATGCTCCGAGGTAGAAAAAGTTTTTACTGATCATGATGTAATTGTGTGCTAATTTTGTCTTGAATTTTGTTTTGATGGATTATAATTGGTGAATTGGGAATTCATCGCTACAATTGAGTAATTGATGAGGTGATATGTGCATCTAGTCTAAGAAAAATGTTAAAGAGCAAGACAAATTGATACTTGAGAATTTAGGTTGATTAGGCCTATGAAATGGTGACATGTGGCATTGGGAATAAGTGACAAATGGCTCAGTTAAATGGATGACAAGTGGCTTGAGTATAATTATGACAAGTGACCCTTTAAGTTTGTGAAAAATGGCACTTTAGATTTGTGATATATGGAGCCTAAAGTAAGTGACACATAGACCAATAGATTAGTAACATATGAACCAATAGAAGGATAACATATGTACCAATAGAATGGTGACATATAGACCAATGGATTGGTGACACATAGATTAGTTTGACCTTCTTGAATTTTTTAGAGAAAATTGATGAAAAGGAGATAGAAGTAAGAGTGAAGGTCTGCCATAAGGTTAGTAGAGTTAGAAAAAGGAAAATGAGAAGAGAAGGAGAGAAAAAGGGGAAGAGAAGGGAAGGAGAAGAAGTTATCAAGGTATGTTGAAATTTTGGTTTCAATTTCATCTTTATCTTTCATTCTATCTTTCATATTCTTAGAGGATGAATTTGAAGAAACTTAAAAAATGAAAGTTGTAGATATAGGCCTTAGCTTGACCTCTGTGAAAATGGCTTGAAAACATAGTGACTAGAGTTCAAGTTATTCTTGTTTCCCTAATACTGCCTGTGATAGACCCTTGTGTAGGAACCTTGTATTATTTCCTGATTTTGAGGACTTTAGAGTCGGAATTAGAGAAAGTATAAAACACAAAAAAATTACTTATTGATGTCTTATTAATGCTTTAGTGAAATGTTTTTGTTAGCAGATGTATTGATAATGATTTATTGAGGTTTGAGCATTGGTTGCCAGTCTGTTTCTTACCAGAAACAGGACATAATTTGGATCAACATTATATTTTAAAGGGAGATGCTATTTGTTTATGTATTGGATATATTAAGAGTAATGGAAGTTTAGTTTCAGGGGGCACAAGAATCATGGCATTTGGATCTTTGTAGAGAGAGAGTTATGATTAAAAGAAGACAGCTTGTTCATAAAGGAACATTAGGAAGAAAAGGAAGTAAACATTGCAAATAAGGTTAGGTTAGCTTAATCATTGAGGAGACGTTGAGCTGAATTAGTAAGTGAATTATTGAACTACTGACATATGTTAGAATAACATTTATGATGATTGATTAGAGATGAATTTAGTTGTGGTGGTGTATGAATATGAGACACATGTTTGAGTAGTAAATACATTGTCTATTTGTATGTATAAAGGCTTGGGCGTTGTGGATCAAGGAGCTTGTACCAAGGATTGTTGAAATCAAGGGAGTGTACGCCTTCTTTCGAGGTGAGATGGGGAAACCATATGTCTCAAATAGGATTAGAACATCCTAAGACATGCATGATGACTTGTATGTGAATTTTGAAACTAGGTACTGCATAGTAGAATTGAATCTCAAAGGGATGCTAGCATACTTGTGTATTTAAGAAACAACATGTTTTTGAATAACAATTGTATACTTGGAGTGCAAAAGATAACTTTTATTGCACGAAATAATGTTTTGAAATTTACATATGCATAATCGAGTCATATATGTTGCATGGTTGTGTTCTCTTTTGGCTTAGAACCATGGCAAGGATTCATCTTATCGGTTAGACTAATAAATAAAGGTGTGATACCTTACTTGATTTTTCTACTTAATATTTGTATATGATTTTTTGTGATTGGTGAGGAAACGATTGACTAATCATGTGTTAAGCATAACAGATTAAGCAACCGCAGTACCCTTGACACTGGTACATAAAAGTCGAGTCCTTGTATCGACACCTTTCTACGGGATTTACAGGTGATTCGACCCTTAGGGTTTGGACATTAATGAGGTCATCACCTAGGGTCATGACGCTCTTATCAACTATAGTCCTAACTCACCACGGATGAAAGTGGAGCCAACACAGGGAATAGGTGGGTGTGCACACTAGTTTGGCCGAGTAATGGTGACACACATAATTATTTTGACTTATTATGAGATTTATTTTCTGACGAGATTTTATTTATACATTTGATGTTTTCTGCTTTTGTATATTAGAGCTGGAACCTATGTTCATCGGATGAGTAATTAATAGGCTAGGTCTATGTGGTTCCTAACCAGTATATGTCGAGTTATAGGCTAGGCCTATGTATTTATATTTCATATATGTTCACTTTTTAGGTTATCTATGTCATCTTGGTGTGTATCAAGTTCTATTTGCGATATATTTTTTTCCTGCTCACTGAGTACATAGTATACTCACCCCACCGCTTTCCAACCATGCAGGTTAATTTAGTGTGCTTGAAGTTCTGTGTTGGTCGTAAGGTTCTTTCTTGACATTTTTGGGGCATTATCACATATGGGTAGACTTTGTTTTATACTTTTGTTGTATAGTGGCTCATGAACTGTTTTTATTATATTGGTTATATTGATATGCTTTATGACTTTATAAATTAACTCCTGACTATCTTGTAGTTTGTAAAAGATTTTATGTATGAAGTTTTGGTACTGTTGTTGAGATTTATTTTGAGTGGACTTAAAAGTCCAAAATTTATGGTAGAATTTGTAATGTGAATATAGAAGTGCATTTAAAATTGTTTGCAGGTGTTTGATTGAGTTTTTGGATTCTTAAAATACAGTCGTTGTGCTACCTAAATTTTTCAAAAAAAAGAAGAAGAGATATTCAGTTAGCCTTGCATAGTCAGGTTAAGGATACCGTGAGTATCCTTATCCTGGGTATGCAGTGGTTATCATATGCCCGATGTGGTTCTGGGTTATGACAATTAAATTGGCAAAGCTTGGTTTTTACATTTTTAAAAGTGTCATTACCATTTTCAAAAGGTTCATGAGCCTTAGGAGTCAAGTATGGGTGTCGAAAATCTTTGGTCGAGAAGTTGAGTCTCAGATTGTTAAGTTGACGTTCATAACGGTAGAATTATTTCAACCTTGGTGGGATTAGTTGTCGACATTCCTTGAGGTGTTTGGGATATCGAATAAGCTAGTCTTGGTTCGATCTATTTTATTAAACAATGTCTTTTTCTTTGATATTATAGAGATAGCATTACCCCTATGTTTTGATCAGTCAAGTAAGAATTTCGAGGACAAAATTTCTTAAGGGGGGAAAGATGTAATATCCTGCCTCCTAAAATTGTTAAGAAATTAAACTGTTAGATTAAGTCACATAAGTTATTTCATTTAAAAATTTACGAGGTGCATTTCATTCCCATGTATAATATTCGTATAAACATATGAATCATGATTTAGAAAGCATTGCAAGATAGTTTATACATTCAATTGACATGTTTCGAGGTAAAAAGGTTTTTAATGATCATGATGTAATTGTTTGTTGATTTTTTTCTTAAATTTTGTTTTGATAGATTATAATTATTTAATTGCGAATTTAATTACAATTGATTAATTGATGAGGTGATATGTGCATCTAGTCTAAGAAAAACATTAAAAAGCAAGACAAATTGATATATGGGAATTTAAGTTGATTAAGTATATGAAATGATGACATTTGGCTTTGGGAAAAAGTTACAAATGACTCAGTTAAATGGATGAAAAGTGGCTTGAGTATAATTGCAACAGGTGACCTTTAAGTTTTTGACAAATGGCACTTTAGACTTGGGACATGTGGAGCAATAAAATGGTGACATGTGTAGCTTTATGCATGGTGACATATATAGCTTTACAAATGGTGGCATATGTAACCTTACAATTAATGACATGTGTAGCCTTACAAGTAGCAAAATATGAAGGCTTAAAATGAGTGACATGTGGATCCTAAAGTAAGTGACAAATGGACCAATAGAATAGTAACAGATGGACCAATAGAAGGATAACATATGTACCAATAGAATAGTGATACATGGACCAAAGGAATGGTGACACATGGATTAGTTTGACCTTCTTGAATTTTCAAGAGAAAGTGGATGAAAAGGCAATATAAGTAAGAGTGAAGGTCTGCCATAAGGTTAGAGGAGTGAGAAAAATGAAAACGAGAAGAGAAGGAGAGAAAAAAGGGAAGAGAGGAGGTGAAAGAAAGAAGTTAACAAGGTAAGTTGAAATTGTGATTTCAATTTCATCTTTCTCTTTTGATTTGTCTTTCATATTCTTAGAGCACGAATTTGGAGAAACTCAAACAGTAAAAGTTGTAGATATAGGTCTTAATTTGACCACTGTGAAAGTGTATTGACAAAATAGTGACTAAAGTTTGAGTTATTCTTGATTCCTTAATACTGCCTGTGATAGACCCCCTGTGCAAGAACCTTGTATTATTTCCTGATTTTTGAGGACCTTAGAGTCCGAATTAGTGAAATTATAAATATAAAAAATGATTATTGATGTCTTATTAATGATTCTGTGAAACGATTTTGTTAGGAAATGTATTGATAATGATTTATTAAGGTTTGAGTATTGGTTGCCAGTATGTTTCTTACCAGAAACAAGACATAATTTGGATGGAGATTATATTTTAAACGGAGATGCTATTTGTATATTTTTTAGATATATTAAGAGTAATTGAAGCCTAGTTTCAGGGGGCATAAGAATCATGGCATTTGAATCTTTTTAAAGAGAGTTATGATTAAAAGAAGACAGCTTGTTCATAAAGGAACATTAGGAAGAAAATGATGTAAACATTGCACATAAAGTTACATTAGCTTGATGGCTGAGGAGACATTGAGCATTGATTAGGGATGAATTTGGTTATGGTAGTGTATGAATATGAGAGACATGTTTGAGTAGTAAATACATTGTATATTTATATGTATAAAAGGCTTAGGAGTTATGGATCAAGGAGCTCGTACCGAGGATTGTTGAAGTCAAGGGAGTGTATACCTTCTTTTGAGGTGAGTTGGAAAAATCATATCTCTCAAATGGGATTGGAACATCCTAAGACATGCATGATAACTTGTATATGTGAATTTTGAACCTAAGTAATGCATACTATAATTGAATCTCAAAGGGATGCTAGCATATTTATATATTTAAGAAACGACATTGTTTTGAATAACAATTTTGCGCTTGGAGTTCAAAAGATAACTTTTATTGCATGAAATAATGTTTTATAATTTACAAATGCATAATTAAGTTATGTATGCTGCATGGTTGTATTCTTTTCTTGGTTTAGAGCCATGGTAAGGTTCCATTTTATCGGTTGGATAGATAAATAAAGGCGTGGTGTCTTAGTTGATTTTTGTACTTAATATTTGTATATGATTTTTTGTTAATGGTAAAGTAACAATTGGCCAATTGTGTGTTAGGCACAATAGATTAAGCGACCCCTATAACCTTGATGATGGTACATAACAGTCGAGTCTCCGTATGACACCATTCTACGAGACTTGCAAGTGATTTCGTCCCTAGGGTTTGGACACTGACGAGGTCATCACCTAGGGTCATGACGCTCTTGTCGACTATAGTTTGGACTCACCACAGATGAAAGTCAAGCTAACACCGGGAATCGGTAGGTGTGCATACTAGTTTGGTCGATTAGTGGCGACACACATGATTGTTTTGGCTTATTCTGGGATTTGTTTTCTAACGAGATTTGATTTATACATATGATGTTTTTCTGCTTTTGTGTACTAGAGCTGGCACCTATGTTCACCGGATGAGTGATTAGTAGGCTAGGCCTATGTGGTTCCTAACCAGTATATGTCGAGTTATAGGCTAGCCTATATATTTCTATTTTATGTATATTCACTTTTTAGGTTATCTATATCGTCTTGTTGTGAATCGAGTTCTATTTGTGATATGTTTTTCCTGCTCACTGAGTACATTGTGTGCTCACCCCCTCCACTTTCCAACAGTTTACGTTAATTTAGTGAGCTTGAAGTTCTGTGTAGATCGTGCGGTTATTTTGATATTTTTGTGGCATTACAGCACGTGGGCAGACTCTGTTTTATACTTTTGCTATATAGTGGCTCATGAATTGTTTTTATTGGACTGGTTATGTTGACATGCTTTATGACTTTATAAATTAACTCCTAATTATCTTGTAGTTTGTAAAAGATTTAATATATGAAGTTTTGGTACTGTTGTTGAGATTGCTTTTGAGTGGACTTAAAAGTTTAAAAGTTGTGGTAAAATTTTTACTGTGAATATAGAAGTGCGTTTAAAATTGTTTGCAGGTGTCTGATTGAGTTTTGGGATTTTTAAAATATAGCTGTGTGTTACCCAAATTTTTCAAAAAAAAAGGAGAGATATTTAGTTAGCATTGCATACTCAAATTAAGAATACCGTGAGTGTTTTTAGCCTAGGTATGTCGCAGTTTTCATATGCCCGATGTAGTTGTGAGTCGTGAGGATAAGTTACACTAACTTCTTTATGATGATGGGGCATTACGATCAGGAATTTGTGGTGACATAATACGCCATAACTCTTCGGTTAGATTCTTCATATATGATGGATGCCTATAACTTTTAGCGTAGCATCCACAAGGCGGCAAATTACGACCTAACAAATCCAAGGCATCTACCTTATGACATCCAACACTTAGGTACTGTTGGATCAGAAATGAAAACATGCAATATCGTTAAACGGTGGATTTCAAAAAATTTTAAAAAATCATAATGCAGTGGAAGCAAGATAACTAAATCAACATGTCAATCTATACATGATACGGTATAAGGATAATAGTAAATGTAAGAACAAGATGGTAGAAATATTACCGATTCCTTCGCTACAACCTTAACTCCTCACTGTGCTATCCTATCCTCGACAATGTATCCTCTCCAAGATGTGTATCATCTTCTTCTTGTTATTGTTTCCTCTTTTCAATATTGTATCCTCAACTGATCCGATCTACCACTTGTTCTTCTTGGATAACTTGGTTAACAAGATCCTTTGGTGGGAAAGGAGAAGAAACACCTTAGAGGAGAATTTTTCATGCAAATTTCGGCACTACCATGTAAGATAGGAGGGAGAGTGATAAAAATGCAAGAACACTTTTTACACACTCACAATTTCAGTTAACTTCAAAGGAAAGAAGAGATTTGCATCAAATGCATCACTTCTTTCTTTAATCAATCATAGAGAAGCCAATAAATGAGACTCTTCTCATTTGTCTTTAAGATGGCCATATGAAAAGACTATTAACCTAAATAAGACCTATCAATTTCAGTTTTGGATGATGAAAGAAGGAAGATGGTCCATCC
>JANZLX010000006.1:19689493-19705169 GCA_025531955.1 Erythroxylum orinocense | reverse complement strand
TTTGAAAATTATAACCCAAACATTTCCAAACTATCCTTACATTGAAACAATATTTCGTGCTCAATTTCCATCCAAAATTTGAAACTCTTAGAGACTAAATTGGAACTCATTGTCTTCAAGCAATTTGTAGCCCTATTTCTCTAGTTTAATCCAAATTAAGATTCATCTCATTTCAATAACTAGAGAAAAATTTATGGCCAAAACATCAAAGCATACTCAGTGAACATGTTTCAACTAAATTTTCCAGTTTGTTTTAATTTCCAACATTTCTCATATTATAGTTCTAACTTTCAAGAAAAGTTTAGGGTCCAACATATACACACCCAAATTTTATTTCATCATGTTTGACATGGTAACAGTGACATATATTGTCACTAGACAAGACCGTGTGTGTTTCTAAAGTTGTTAAAGAAAAATTCCATATATTTATATTAAGTCATATGAGCGTAGGACATGTCTGCGTATTCCAAGTTACCTGTAATGTACTTAGTGACTTACATAGTCACACTTAACATCGTGTATGTGACCGTGTAAGTTTGCAAAAAGTTACACCCTGTGTCTAGAGTCACACTATCATAGTGACTTACATGATCAATTACATAATAGATCGGATTGGCCTAACAGGTTTGATGTTTGATCAGAGTTGAAGCATGGTCCCAATTCTTTAAGATCATGGAGTCCATATTTTAGGAGCTCATATTTGAGGTGCTCTCCATATTCTTAGTGAAAAAAGGCTACTATGAGTGTGATTGGTCAACTACGATCTAAATTAGGATGCTCGAGGAGATGATTAAGATGAGCTACATAGATTGCTCTGTGATGATGGGCCTATATGATCAAGACTTTATGGATACACAGCAGCATAAGACCCTCCAAATGGATTTCCTATATAAGATATAAGCCTCACATTTCTGGCATAACATCAGTAAGGAGTCAAATTATATCCCAAGCCAATCTAAGGCGTCCACTCTTTGAATCCCGCACTCTAGTAGATCCATGGCCTCCTGAGTGATACATTAAGAAGGTGGGGAGATAGTGTAGGAGTTGTCAGCAACCAGGACATTTTCTACTTATAGAATATGAGCAAAAGGATCCAGATACATCTGGGGCATTCTTTAGCTTAATTATTTAACAACAGAGCAAGGATAAGAAGATAGGGATGATATGCACTGAGCCTTATGTTATTCAAATAGTGAAGAGGATGGGATTCTTCGAGAGGTTACCACCAATAATGTTGATCAGTATTATGATAGTCTTTAACTTGGATGTTATGAGAAATATGCATATGATATGCAGGAGACAATAACCAGTAGGAGACGTTTATCATTTGATTAGGGTCTTAGATAAATAGGCAACCTCATGAACAAATAATGATCACCCTATTATAGTAGAGGAGCCATCAAGATAGGATTTATCACCATCACGGGCGGGAGAAACAGCTTAAGAGGAGAACATAAACTTGTTAGTAAGTGTAGGATTGCTCACGATGTCGACACTCCTTAAACACTGGGACTATCTAAAGATTGTTAGGTTGGAGAAATATATGGGGCAGATAGTGGTAGTTTAGTTCACTATCTGGGTAAACCAGTTAAAGATGTTGGAGCGGATGGCAACATGAGAAGCCTATGATAGATGTATAAAGGAGGCTATTTTGTAGAAGGTAAGACATCTCGGGATGTGTATACCACCTCTACCATCTAAAGCGATAACATCATCCTTAACTCCACAACCAAATGATGTTCAAAGACCTAAGGGTCCTCCGATGTCAAACATAATAAACTCACCAGCAGACTGACAATTTCATCGACAGATTGGATGTTCTATACCAGTTTTGTTTTTCTTTTTTTCATTACTTGTATTTTTTATTTTCATTTGATTTATTATTATTTCATTTTGTTTTATCATTTATTATTGAAATTTTAGTGTTATTTTAATTTTATTTTCTCGTATCTTTTTATCCTTTTTTTGTTTATATTTTGCGAGGATAATTGTACATAATATTGGATGGAAACTTCACTGAATTCAAAATTTGAAAATTTATTATTCAGCGAAGTTCCAAAATATACCTTTCTTACATTTGGAGTTTGCTTTTTAATTTTGATTTTTTTGCTTCTATTATATACATCGAAGAAAATGTACAATTTTAAATGTATGAAAGGGTAATGGAAATTTCGAAGAAAATTTGCAAATTTCTTAAGCTTATTATGGTCTTTATTACTCATTCTTATTAACTGATATCTTAATTTAGTTAGAATCTATATCAAATGAGTTAGGATTTTAGATTATTGAAAAAATTAAAATGCAAAATGATGAAAAGTTAGAATAAACTTCTTTTATAATCCATATTTTTAGTAATCATTGAGATAGTTAATTAGAATAAAAATTCATACTATTCACACACTTGAAACCTATTTGTGAGCCTAAGAGCCTAAGAGCTAATACATCATTTTAATGTTCTTTTATCCTTTAATGGGCGCTATCATGCATAGTTGGATAATTCTATAACTTACTTTTATTATTCATTTCAAGACCACATTTTTAAATTAAGGGCATTAAAATGATAAAGGCACTTAGATTCAATCCTTTGTTTTACAACCACTTTTGAGACTTGTCCTTTTTTATGATTGATTATAACCACATTGATAGCCTTTACCCTATTTTTCTTGAAAATTTTTTTATTATGTTTAAAACCTAAAGGAATTTGCCCTTTACTTCATTGCTTGGAACTTGGGTTATAATGAGCATGTTAAAGAAAAGAAAAGATCTGATATTTCTATGCTTTTTGGTACTTAGTAGTTGTGAAATTTATTTCTTCTTAAGTTCTTTAATAGTGTAATTTTATGTTCTATCCAAAGTTGCTCAAAATATATGTTCTAAGCATACTAAAAAAAGATGAAAAGTTATGATGTTTGTTACAGAGTGAGAAGAATTAATGTGTACCAATGAATTTGTTGTTTGAAGGAACTATTTATGAAGAACCAAGTTCTATTCAATCTTGCTTGTAAGAATTTTCTTCAATTATATTACCCTTTTTATTTATCCCTACCATACCTTTAATTAAGCTTCATTTCATCCTGTTTAAAAGACCTTTTGATTTTTGTTTCTGGTTTACTTATAAGTGGTGAAGATGTAATTTTATATCAAGCTTATAGTTAAGAATCCTTCTATATATTAATTTGAGATATTGATATATTTTCCACCCTAAAAATTGTAAGTGCAATGAGTGAATCCTTTGTGAGAGTGTGGGATTTGTGTTTTTAATTTCAAAAGGATCATCAATATGGTTATAATGATATTGACTTATGAAAGTTAGTTTTAGGATAACTTAAATCTAATTATATTTTAATTTGATTAATATAATATGATGACTTAGGGTATGGATGGGCAAGTTGAGGTTAAGAAGAGATGATATCTCTAAGAATGATTATTTGGATTATGATTAGTTTTAGGACAAACAAAAGCTTAAGTGTGAGGATGTTTGATATATGATTACTATATTATATTTTTATACCCATATTGAGTGTGTTATGCTTGTTATTTGAGCATTTTACGTTGTTTTTGGTACTTGTTTTTCTTCAAGTGTATTTTCAGGTATCAATTTCCTTTATGGATCAAAAGGAGAATAATTTAGAGGAAATCGTGGTATAAAATGGAAGAATTGGAATTATTTGGGAAACACATGCCTGTGTGAATATATACATGCGTATGTATAAGGACTGTGTAGGAGACTTTAAACATGTAAAACTTCAAAGAGGTTGTTTTACCTGTATTGAAATACATGCTTGTGTGAGCAACATATATAGCCATGCCTATTACCCATGTAAGCTGTTATAAACATGTAAACTGACAATTTTGAAGGGTTTTTCAAATACACAATAATTTAGACGGCTATGTCACTGACTATGTATAATTCAAAAACCCTAGTTTCATAATATAAAAGGCAATTATGATGAGAAGACAAAAGAGAAGAGGCTAGAGTTGAAAGCTACAACCTTTAATCAAGAAAAACGTGAAGATACTTCAAGAGATTCAATAAAGAACAATCTTTAATCAAGAATTCAAAGGGATTTCACTATAGAGAAATAGGATATACATATATATGGATTCTTTTCTTTTTGATTATTCTTTTGAATTTTTATGTTTATTTTGTTTTCTATGTTTAAGAGCTAACTTGTTTAGTGCCTAGGTAAGATGAACTCTAAGTTAGGATGGATAATATGACTTCATTCTTTATTTAGTACAATTTAATTAATTGATTCATTGATATTCAATTATGTGTTTATATCCTTAAATTAATATGTCTGGGAAATTAGTTCAATTTCTAATTTCATATGATTAAGATTGAGAAATCCTCTTATATATTTACCATAATTGGAAGGAGTTGTAAGTAAACCTAAAAATAGGTTAACATAAATCCTTTAGATTAGGGTCAAACCTAATAGAGAAATTTACAAATCGGAGTAATACAGTCTTAGGGTTTTAACTAGAAAGAGAGTTCAGTTAATCAACCTAGGATTAGTTGTTAATAGTCTTAAGAAAGATATTAATATAAGATAGGAGTTTTTCTGATCCAATGATTGATAATTGAATTGCACGATAAAGGTTAACACTTAAGATATCTTAGGGCTATTCCTTACCTAGGTAAGTAGTTATTTAATATTGAATTAATCTTTGTGTTAAGTTTGTCTTGATTCATTATTGTGTTGAGTTTTATTTTAATTCAGTTTTAAATTAACTTATCTTCTTAATCGATAGTTAGATAATAGAAAAGAGGTCACTACTAGTACTTGTAATCCTTGTAGGATTGACCTGCACTTTCTAGTTCTAGTTACGACTATATCGTGCACTTGTTCTTTAAAATAATAAAATAAAAATTATATCTCATGGAGCATATTAGAAATTTGGTTAAAAAGAATGATGCATACAAAAAGTAGTTTTAAGGAGAAATGGTTTAATAATATAGCTCCTTGAGTTTTAAATGTGTTAAGTGAGAATAAGAGAGAAAATTTTAATTTTCTTATTGGCTAGAATAAAGTTGATAAGATTGAAAATATATTAGATATGTTTTATGTGAAATTTAGAACTATGTAGATCTTAGGATTTAAAGGGAGTTTTATCTCCTTATATAATGGATGACATTTTATATAGTCATTAAAATCTAAAGGAATAAATTGTAAAATGTTATAATAAGGAGAGGTATATGCAAACTTATAAGTATGTCTTTAAGCCACTTAATGGACCAAGATTTTGGCTTTAGTGTGAGGTCATTGACCCACTAACAATAAGAAAAATGGCCAATCACCCTAAAATGTAGGAAGAAGGAGAAATTTTAGCATTTTAAAACAAGAAAAGATACTAAACTTGGAAAGAGAGAGGCTTGCACCAAATATGTAAAACAGGGGAATAATTAAAGATTATAAGAAAATGCATTAAATGTAAGGGGAATTATTATTTTATTATAATTGACATAGATTTTGCTATTACTATTATCTTACTAATTATTACTTTTATGAATGTTAATAAATGCTCAGATTATCTAGCATTAATATTAGTAGAAAAAAATAAGGAGTTCAAGGTGCACTGTTAATCAATGTTGTATCAACTAACATATACACATAAAGTCATTAAATAAGAGACCAATAAAGATCAAAAACTAATGGGGTGTTTGGTTGACTCAAATCACCATTTCATTCCTGATCTATTCTTGATAATAGGTTATTCCCTTATTTGGTTGAAGAAAACATACAAAATATATAATCCAAGAGTTTACTTATTCCTTGAGTTTGAGGAATAAATAAACTCATCTTCTCCCTATCTTTATCTATTTCGAGTAGTTTCGGAATAAAAATTGTGACTTGTTGGACAAAAATATCCTTAAGGAATCCAAATAATTATTTAGCTATAATAATAATAATGATGATGATCACAACGTAGTTAGTGGGGATTAATGGACATTTTAATCTTTTTGTTAGTTATTCATTTGTTATTCTAAATTTATGCATTTAAACCAAACATTGGCATTACATCATCATTAGAAATTCTTAGGAATAAATTAAACAAAATAATACATACTCTATTCTATTCCTAAAGAATCATCAGTCAATTCCTTATCTCTTCTTGCAAGTGAACCAAATGCCATATAATGGTTATAGGAAGAGGAATAGGTAAGATAGAGGCATATGTAGATATAAAAGGATTGGTAAATATGGATTACACTTTAATGAGTCAACTAGCTCAATTGAGTACAATATAAGTTACTTAATATATGGAACTACGTTCTATTATTACTATTTAAAATTATACAGACACTAATTCACTATTGTTACCATCATACATACACGACAAGGACAAAAAGTATAGATAATAAGGCCATATAGTTCATAAAAATCCATTACTACTAACTCTAATTCTTAAACTAAATGACTTCCAATTAAGAGGAATATAATGGAATGGTAGGAATAACATCCTTTCATCTACCTCATGTATTAAGAGGGATGCAAAAATGAAAAGGTAATCACATTCGACCTTGAAGTTAAGTCAAACTTAATTTCCATCCATTTGTGTTTTCATTTTTGAATTTCTAGATATCGTTAATGGAACTTGATTAGCATACCTACACTAGATGTGAATGAAAGAACATTTTGATGTGTGTCTAACCTCTGTTAATAATTTTGTTATAACATATGAAACTTCAAACATCACAAATGAGAGTTACATGCCATATTAGTTTAAAACTTGGCATTTCCTTGTATACTTTCTCAGAAGATATAGAAAATAATTTGATATTACAAGCTATACTCCTTATTCGTATATATGGAATTACTTTTGCAATTCTAGATATCATATTGCAATTCATTGATAGCTGATTACAGCACGTCATCAATATTGAGGAGAATATTGGTGAGTACATCCAATTCCGTAAACTACTTCAAACATCACTATAAAAAGGATAATAAATCTGCATTCAGTTGATTTATAATAAATCTGGCCCTTTCATCAGTCTTTATCCACTTATATGAGAAAATTACATCCCTCTTCCTATAATAATATGGTAACTTGAATTATTTATTATCAAATAACAATTACTTTATTAAGACTGCCTTGCGAAGCACTCACAATGCAAACTCAGAAATATGGAAGCTATAAAGATGACGAAATAGATAGAATACCAACTTCACATGCTATGAGTTTGGTTTTAAATTTTGTAACAAACATACGTAATGGCCAACTTCCCCCTGCAGTTAAGGTATGGCTTCCTAATACTAGTCAAAGAAGTGAATGAAAATTCCTATCTGCATATGACTGACCACTGTTACGTCAAACTACCTATCTCAGAAATGCGATGAAATCATCACCCATTAGCTGGACTGAGCTTAAAAATCCACCAGATGGATGGATTAGGGAGAAGAGTGGACAAGGGCAAAAAAAAAGCTAGCAATCAACACCGCCTTGGGTCTTTAACTCTTAAGCTGCCGAAGGGTAGTAACCCCAGCAGCAAAAGCAGCCACCATAGTATCCACTTAAGCATTTTGTTGCGCCGAAAGCACCATTGACTGACAAATACAGTTAAAAATCTCCTTTGGTAGGACAGTCCGATGCTCTATGCCCCGACCGACCGCAATTGAAGCAAGTACCTCCAAAGCTCCTGTTATGCAGATACAAAAATGAATCAGCTTCCACACATCAAATAGCATAGGCGCTGGTGTTTTAAGGATTAAAGAGTTGAAAACATCTAGTTGCTGCAAAATGCAACCGGTAGTTTACAACTTCCAACACAATAGTATTGGTCCCAAAGTCAAATGCCCAGAAAGGATCTATGCATCTAGAAGTGAATCAGAAACTGAACTGTGGCTTACATCACAGTACAGCACAATTGGATGCCAGAAAGTTTCTCAAATATGCCCTGGTTTGCAACAAGTTTTAACTGACCTTTAAAAAACAACTTGCATTACTCAACAATCAACTTCATCGAACAGTACCTATTTGATTTCCTAACGGTAATTGTTGATTAAAATATTTGCCACAGGTAGAAAGCACTTTTAAGTCCCCGGATTATTATACAAGGTGTAGTTTATCCCAGTTCATTAAGGCATCAATTCATTTTGTTATTTAGGAAATCTGTATAGTTATTCCACTCTCATGCCTGCTCCAGTGCTCCCCATACAAAACGTCACTACTCACTCTTAAATTAACATGACCATTTATTCCAAAACCCCTGACATCAACTTAAAATAGAAGCAGAAAGAAGAGAGGAAGCAAGAACAAGGAAAGAATCAGACCTGTCCCCAGATGATGACCTGCTTGACCTTCGACCACCTATCAACCAATCATCTCCACTACCTCTCGAAGCCCTAGACCAGCTATTCTCATTTCTGAAGCTTCGTCCACCACTTTGTCTACCACGCCTATATGTGCTCTCATCACCATCGTCATCAAAATCTCGACCACTTCCCCAACCTCGGGATGATCTAAAGCCTCTCTGGCTCCTAGAGCCTCCTCTGGGAGGTCTATCCCTGTTAGAAAACCTACCATAGTAATCACTCGGAGGACCCTCATCTTGCAAAGCTGGCAACTGTTAAAAATTATGAATGCTTTAGTTCTAGGTCAATGAATCATAGGCAAATTTGAGGTCATGAGTCATCATATCAGAAACAACTTATGTAACATCTTTGTATGTGGAACGGGCAAAATGAGGAACAGTAAAAGTGATTAAATAACCTTAGTTATCTTGGAAATAGTGTTTCCTGGTGGCAATTGCTTATTCAGCAATTCTTTTGCAATCTCCTCGGGAAGATCAAAAACTGCTCCTTGAATCTGTAATAACAAGCACTTCTTTCAGATAAAAAGTGATGCATTAATTAGGTAGCACTTGTAGCTAAAGTGTTCAATATTTTGCAAAAGGCTCACCCTTTCATCTGCAATTATAAATATTTTTCCAACTTCATCAGCTGCTGCAGCATATACATCAGAAAGAAAACCAGTTACAGATCTAGCAGACATATAGCCTCTAGAATACGATGGATCCCGAGTCAACTGCAAAGTCACCCATCCCTGTAGCACAGGATCCAGTTCAAAATAAATAATAGGGCAGGCTAAATACAGACTTCCTCATAAAATTCCAAATCGAGAAAAGTTGTCACCTGCTCATGGTTAATAAGGGACCGAGATGATGGAGGACGAGAAAAGCCACTTAAATGAGCCAGTGCAGCTGCAAGAGCATTAACTCCTTGCTCATTGATTAATTTTTCAGCTGTTGGGGTGAAAAACTCTAGACACTCAGGATGCACTCCACCTAGGGTTGCAATAATTTGCTCAGCTGATGACTCCAAAACATCTTCAACAGCAGGTGGACTAACAAACTGAAATCTGCACCCTACATCTCGCTCAAGGGATCTCACTGTCCTCCTTTGGCTGCTTGTAAACATCAGAATAGCAGTACCTTCCTTTCCTGCACGCCCGGTACGACCAGAACGATGCACAAAGGTTTCTGGGTCATTGGGAAGCTCATAGTGGATAACCTAGAGCAAACAATGAAGTTCATGATATTCCCACCACCTATAATATATATCATTCTGGCCACCATCCCAACTAGAGCATTTGAACCATCGAGTATCACAGAGACAGGCATGACTCAAACAATCGATTTATTGGGAGGAAATTCCAACATGTGTTTTTCCCATTCCTATCTTATTTAATAATATACGAAATCCAAAACAGAGAAAACTCAAAGTAAAAACCATTTAACCGTATATGCAAAGGTACTGCAAAGGTAAAGATTAAGGAATGAATCAAAGAAACATTACCAAGTCCACGTTAGGGATATCAAGCCCACGAGCTGCAACATCAGTGGCAACAAGCACAGTGAATTTCCCCTGCCTAAAACCATTTAAAGTTCTCTCCCTCTGATGCTGAGATATATCTCCATGCAATGCCTCAGAAGCTATACTATTTGTTAGTGCCGTTGAGACTTCGTCTGCATCTCGTTTAGTCTGCGTGAAAACTATGGTCTTCCCACCTTTTGCATACACCTGAAAGTTACATAATATTTACAGCTTTAGAAATATAGATCGCAGTGCAGCTCACTGATGAAGTAAAGTAATCATATTCCAGCTGAAAAGGATGACCAACACAATGTTACACATGTATCTAGCTTAAACTTATATCTCCACAACCTTAACATTTACTACCCACAACATTGCTTAAGAATTATAAAATGATTAAATTAGCTACTTTGAACAGTCTAGGTCCACGATAAGAGGAAAGGGACTAACTTCTAGTAACTTATGATCATTTAAAGATGATACTCAAAGAAGCCCTGGAACTGAAAACACGATTAGCCTAGTCTTCATAGCTTATAAGGTCCACAAATCCAATTTTCCATGGCTAACTACTTTCATATGAGTATCCCTGGCATAATTCCTGATCATGAGAAGAGAACTGTCACACAAGTTCTGAGCTAATCGCATACAGCAATTACGTGATAACTTTATATGTCCAGAGTAAAAGATTGGGGTTAGACCTCTTTATGCCATTAAAAACCTTAATATTTCCTGAAACAACCACTAGGATTAAATGTAAAATTAATTTTAAGCATAACAGGCATCCCAGGCAGGCTCTTTGCTTGTGAAGAATTAAAAGTAACAATGTAATCAATAAATTTCACTCAAGGTGATGCTGACACATACTGTTACAAGATCACTAAGAATGCTCCTCTTTGAAGTTGCTGTAGTTGATATGGCGTAAAGCTTGATTCCTTCTGCCAGTTTTTCATCATTTTCACCAACCTACAACAGCTCGCAATGTCAATGACAATATTTCGAGAACAAATGCACGCAAGCATGACAAGGATACCAAATTAAGTTAAAAAGGTAAATCATTATACCAAATCAATTTGCAAAGGATTGTCCAAATATTTCCTTGCCAATTTCTTCACCCAAGTAGGCATAGTTGCAGAGAAAAGCATGCTTTGTCGTTTGGGTGGAAGATTTTCTAAAATAACTTCCACATCTTCCTCAAATCCAAAAGAAAGCATCTGGTCAGCTTCATCAAGTACCAAATATTCAACTTCTCCCAGCCTGAGGCTGTTGCCTTTTATGAGGTCGATAATACGACCAGGAGTCCCAACAACAACATCAACCCCACGGGAAAGAGCACTTTGCTGTGTAACATACGAGACTCCACCATAAACGCACACCGTATTCAAGAAGGGAGAAGATTCCTTGATTTCTTTTTCTACTTGCTTGGCTAACTCCCGAGTAGGCGCCAATACCAAAACTCTAGGAAGCCTACCAGCACGTCTGCAGCAAAGAAATACAAGTGAGGTAGGATAGAGTGAACAAATAGAGTTGAAGAGAAAAGCTTGATTACCTTTTAGAAGACGATAGTTCAGTGTCTTGGGTGAGGCGTTTAATGATTGGGATCCCAAACGCTAATGTTTTGCCAGTCCCTGTCTTAGCACGAGCAATTATATCACGACCTTCTAGTGCGGGAGCCAAAACAGCCCTCTGGCAGTAGTCACATTAAAAAAAAAAAAAAAAGGCTTATAAGCTCATTCATTTTAACATAACAAAGCCAAAGTCTAAAAGTAGAGATAAAAGATACTTGGATGGGGAAAAGGCTAGTAATGCCGCGTTGCCTAAGGCTTTCCACCAGCCGAACGGGCAAACCCAACTTGGAAATGTCAAGCTCATCGGCGTCCAGTGTTGAAGCTTGGGATTGCTCATCGCTGACATCATCTTCATCACTAAAATCGGAAAGGCCGCCATCGAGGCCTTTGAAAGCCTCTTCGCTGAGGATGGAATTCGGGGTGGCTATGGCACAAGGAGCCAACCTCCTCCGCAAACCCTGCTCAGCTGCTGCTACTAGCACCAGTTGTGGTCTCCCTCTTGTAAACCAGTTGTTGTAGGGTGTACAATGGTTGGATAATAATGTCTTTCTCCATCCAAGTTCTAGAGTAGGGGTGCACGATACACCTAGCACTGAAGAAGAAACCATTTCCACTGATTATACTATGAATCCAAAGAACGCCCTAAATTCTCTTCTCACAAGACAAACGGATAGATATTTAGGCGGATGTTGAGATAGAGAGAGGGATAAGGCGGCAGCTTCCTTTCTATCTAGTAAAATAGAAACGAGTGAATGAATAAACCTCCACCTCACTTAGCATGCTATCCCCTCCTGCTCCTGGATATTAATCTCATCATACTTGGAATTAGATATTTCTTCTGGCCTTTATTATGCACTTTACTCAATGGGTCAAGCCCACCCGTTTTCCTTGTACAGCTCAGCTTTTCTTTTCCCTTCTCATTTATTTATTTTGACTTTTGAGTTAATCTTGCAATAATTCATATTTATATAAGAAAATGGTCTCTTAAATAAATAGTAAGTTTTAACTCAATAATATATACATATATATAAATGATTGAAAGAAAAAAATTATAATGTTTTGGACTTTTGGTCCCTTGACTTACATCCACTATTTAACTCGTACTTGTAAGTTAAATCTAAATAGAGATGTTAATAGGCCGGTTCAACCACAGGTTAGGTGACACGTGGCCCAGCCTATGGCCAAACGGGCCAGAGTTGGTATACCCTTCCCTACCCGACCATGAGCTGACTGGCTCACGTAATTATTTTTTTAAAACATAAAAAATAATGTCGCTTTTCACTTTTAGCTCGTAGCAGCCCATGACTCGGTCATCCTAGTCCAAAATTAACATCCCTAAATCCAATACTTTTTTAGTGAGTAGAGATCAAATGCTACAATAATTTTTATAAAAGCTCATTAAACGTTTTTTTTTTCACTTTTGAAAACTATCATATGATCTTAATGATCCACTCTTTACTAGAGTATCACTATCTTAATATAACAGTTTAATAATTCTATAGCCTAATGTAAAAAATAATTGTTGAATCAATATTGTCACTTGTTTAGTCCCTTTCTCATCTTAATTCTTATGATTCAAAAAGGTCTACTTATACTAATAGAAGCTCAATTAGTTATTAGAGGTTGAATAAACCTTTAAAAAAAGCCATGAGAGGGTAAGATGTGTTATTCATGAATATATGGTCAACTATTTGAATAATGTATGAATTACAACTAACATGATGTATAACATGTCAAAAAATGATGAACCATTAACAAAGATAGAATTAACTTTCAATGACCAACTGGGATATCTTGGCTAGTGGAACTTTAGAATGCTCACTTGAATATAAAAATGGTTAGAACTTTAGGAATAAATAGAAAGACTAATAAAAAATAGGCTAAGGAATTGGAACTTTTTTAGAGGAAGTCTGCTTAAATGGGAAGTATATAACATTAAACCAAGCACATTTCCACTTTTTTAGAGGAAATACAAGATTCATTGATATTATTAATGCTATTAAAGGTCTAAAAGGAACATATACTAGGTTAAAATAGTGAGAAAATTGCTTAACTAACTTTCAAGGACAAGCTATAATGATAGCCATATAAGAAGCTAAGGACCTAGCAGTTCTACCATTGGAAGAGCTTATTAAATCTCTCCTTACCTATGAAATAAGGCTAAAGGAGACACAAAAAGAGATGACAACTTAAAAAAAAAGAACCTAACATTAAAACCCCTTAAGGAGGAATCAAGTGAGGAAGACGAGACATCCTCAAGAGGAAGTGATGATGAAGACATTATCCTTATCACTAGAAAATTCAAGAAGTAAAGGAAAAAAATTTCTCCAAAAGAAAAGACGTTGTGGAAAGTAAGGTTGATTCAAAACACAAATCTCCTTAATATTTTCTTTAAAACTCGATCATATGAAGTCTTAATGTCTTTTCCTTAAAGGTAATGAAAGAAATGACAAAAAGAAGAAGAGGGATAACAATAAAAGGAAGGATTTTTAATCATCAATTTAGGATGACATAAGTAGCTTGAAAGTGAACATTTAAAAGAAGAAATAGCTTAAATATGCTTCCTGGATAAAGATGATAATAAGGTATTTTCTATCTCTAAGTCTTGTGATTATGACGGTGATGTTGAATTTTCATATGATGAACTAGTTAAAAGCCTTAAAATTGTATGAAAAGGAAGAAGCTATCTTTCAAACTTAAAGAGGCTTAAAAGCACTTAGATGCATATATGAGTGAAAATAAAAAATAAAGAGTGAATTGTTTATCACCAAAGCATATAAAAGTATTTCTATTGTTGACAATCATAACTTAGATGCATTCATGCATGAAATTAAGACTTTAAAAAAAGATGTCAATATTCCTAAGGCGCCCTTATCCAAATTCATCAAAGGAATTGAGAAAATTGAAAACGTATTAGGAGTTCAAAAGAATTCCAATAATATCTAAGAAGAAGAGGGATAACAACAAAAGGAAGGATTAAATCATCAATTTAGGATGACATAAGTAACTTGAAAGTGAGCATATAAAAGAAGAAATAGCTCAAATATGCTTCATGGATAAAGATGATAATAAGGTATTTTCCATCTCTAAGTCTTGTGATTATGATAGTGATGGTGAATTTTCATATGATGAACTAGTTAAAGGCCTTAAAATTGTGTGAAAAAGAAGAAGCTACCTTTCAAACTCAAAGAGGCTTAAAAGCACTTATATGCATATGTGAGTGAAAATAAAAAATAAAGAGTGAAATGTTTATCACCAAAGCATATAAAAGTATTTCTATTGTTGAAAATCATAACTTAGATGCATTCATGCATGAAATTGAGACTCTGAAAAAAGATGTCAATATTCCTAAGGCACCCTTATCCAAATTCATCAAAAGAATTAATAAAATTGAAAACATATTAGGAGTTCAAAAGAATTCCAATAATATACATAGGATTAGATACTTTTAATGGATTGTATCTAACAATAATTCTACATTTTTCAATGGAAAACACATGCATAGTGAAGACTTTAAGATAGTAAATGGTCATAGTGAATCTTCATCTAGAAATTCATATACACATGCTAGGCCAAAATGTTGGACCCCGTCACCAAGACCCAGCTTACATCCATCTTGTTCTGTTACCATAACTGGTAGATCCAGATTCCGGTGCCCAACATCCTGAGACATAAGCCTTGCTAAAAACCCTGAAGGGTCACTTGCTAGCAAACCGTACTAGTGGTGAGCGTACATTAGTTAAACTTCAAAAACATAAGTGGATTTCTTCATAGACATTGTAACTTTAAGCCTCTAGTACCTTAATTTACCAATGGTCCAGGAATCACTTTAATTGGATAACAAAAGAGGGAAAATTATGCCCTAAACATAGGACCATGTTCATAACCAACCACAATGTTGCCCCAAAAAAAATTAAAAATTAAAAATTCATCAACTTTCTCGTACATGTCCGTTAAACGAACATGCATGTCCATTTAACGGACATGACTTGAGCTTGGGGGTCATTTTGACCCGAGGCTGTCCGTTAAACGGACATGCGTGTCCATTTGACTGACATGAAATGGCCAAAGGGTGCATTTTCACCCGTACCTGTCCGTTAAACGGACATGCATGTTCGTTTGACGGACATAGAGTTTTCAAAGGGTGATTTTTCACCCGAGGCTGTCCGTTAAACAGACATGCGTGTCCGTTTAACGGACATGGGGTTTTCATAAACCCCCATGCCCCTCCATGCTTACTCAAGACCTCATCCAAACCTCATGAACATTTCTAATCTTCTAAACTTCATC
>JANZLX010000006.1:19618053-19629651 GCA_025531955.1 Erythroxylum orinocense | reverse complement strand
ATATTTAGATATAGTTCACATTCTAAACCTAGAGGGCTTAGCATTTAAGAAAAATAGAGATAATTTCATAAAATGTCGTGGAAAAAGAACATGTAATATTTTTTCTAATTTTTATGAAGCTCTTTATTGCAAAAAAAAAAAAAAGCATAAAATAAGTTAACAAGTATCATAGGCTACTATTTAACCAACTAGAACATGTTAACAATTTTCATTGGCCATATTTGCACCAAAAGAGCATATTATATGCTAAACCTCTTGTTAGGTCTTATTATGATAAAAAAAAAAAGTTCTTCATGTCCATTGTATATCCAAATTAAATCTCAAAATTAACAGCATATCTAAAGAAAACCTAAAAATGCATATATGTCACATTCTTATAGATCATATATATAATTAATATATTTTCAAATCATTTTATCTAATATGAGAATTTTATGGTATTATATACATATTTAAAAAATCGATTTGAAATAGTACTTATAAAGTAAACCAAAATATATATAGGTTAAAGATTTAATAATTAACCCCTAAGGACCCAAGTTTAAGTAGGTACCTATAAATATTGATTTTTTTTGTCTCCTTATAGCACAGTATTAAGTAACATCAAATGAATACAAGCAATTGGTACAACCTCCATTAATATCAAATTAGGACCAATAATATTATCTCCAAAAAAATTGACTTTAAAAGAAATCTCATGATAAGTGATTAATTGAGCATTTATTTATTCTCTAATGCTTAGTGATTAATGTTTTTTGAGTGCCTAAGGTACATATTTTGGTTTAGTTGAGTGTCTAAGGTACAAGTTGGAAGAAAAATAACCAAAATAAGCTAGATTTGTAGCTTTGTACGATTTTACTAATGTTTGGTCTTATTTGTCTTCGTAGATCAAAAGGAGATGAGTTAGGATGAAATGAAGACAAAGAATGGAAGAAGTCATTTTGGAGCCACACACCCATATGAAGAAGTATACGCTCGTGTATGATCAAATTCATTAAATCGTTAATTAATGTATATAAACATACAATTTACTCATTATTTTTTGTATATAAAAGGTATTAAATATAAGATTTAATATATATAATTAAATCATTGAATATATGTAATTAAGTTAAGAAAATTAAATGTTTGCATTTTTATATTGCTCATTGTTGTCATTAGAAAATAATATTACAAATATTAATCCTATCTCATAATACCAAATACACATTCATCATCTTATCTTATAGGTAGTTAAATATATAATAAAAATAGTATGTAAATTTATGAGAGAATACTCATTACTCTACATAATGTAAAATCGTAAGTGTTTAAATTATTTTTACGATGTGTATACTTATAAAGAAAATTCTTTTTTGCAATGTGTGTTATCATAAAGAAAGATGTAAGATAGAGTCTATCTAGAATATAGATATGCTTATAATTGAATATTGAATTTTTATAGTTATGTAATGATATTATATACAAAAATTGCATTTTTGGATGTGAATTTATTAATTTAATTTTGACACATGTCTTGATTTATTTTTTTTAAGATAAATGGAGGGGGTTCAGGTACTCTTGATAATTTAACTATTTTAGGAAGATTTGATGATCCAACTTACGCACATGCTAGATTGGTTCTTAGGATGAAGAACTATACAATTTGTGTGTATTGTAATAAGCATTTGAAATATGGGAAAATTAATAGATTAAAGAAGCATTTAGTTGGGAAAATCAATAGATTAAAGAAGCTCACAATTGTTGCTATGTGTCAAAGAGAAAATTTTAATCTAGATATATTTTTTCACCTTTGTTAGTTGTTGGAAATTAATCATCATTTTATTTTTTATATAATATTAGTTTTGTTGTCTTATAGTTGCTTGATGAGACCAATCAGGACTAGTGTGGAAATCAAATTATGAGTCAATATGTGAGTACAACGAGTTGTGAAAAGAATTTGAGCACATTTAAATTCATCCATTTCAAGAAAAGAATATATAGGAATACAAAATATTAAATGACTTGATCTTTGTTCGATATAACTTAAAGTTTCGAGAAAGGTAAGTTGTTATCATTGTTAAGTTAAATGTAATTTCTTAATAATTTTTTTATTTATTTACTAAGCCCTTTAATAAAACAAATAGTCTTGTATATCCAATTTATCTTAACTATATCGATCTTTTGGTGAATTAAGTTTATGAGTAATCAATTTTGATAGATGAGAGTAACTTTAAAGATAATCTTGAATGAGAAAATATTAACATGTCATTTGGTGCAATGAATTTGAATGATAGTGATGATGAAATTCTTCTTAATGATAAAGATTTTTGTACCAAATAAGAATTATAGTCAATATGATTTGAGCAAATATTCGATTAAAGAAAGTTTCAGGTTTTTATTTACCTTATTCTTTTAATTTTACTTATATTTAATGTATATGTTAAATTATATACGTGCATTATAATTATAACTTTAAATGTTTTTATTTAAGGCTTTACTTTTAGTTGGTAGTTTTCTCCATACGAACTCTCGTTGTAAATTGTAATACGTAAAGAGTTATGGATATTTATTACTCTTTTTATTTGATATTTTGATGTAATAATATTTATTATACGATAAAATTGTAATATTTTAAATAATTTTTATTGTTCTTAATTTCATATTTGTATGATATATTTTTTCATATTAATTATGGTTATTATTTATATGTCAAATATGTAAAATATAATATTAATAGAGATTAATAGATTTTTTTTTAGAAACATGATTGTGTAGATTAAAGACTATTTTATAAATTTAAATTTTACTTAAAATAGTAACTAGTATTGACAAATACTAGTAGGGTTGGTTTGTTGCGTTCATAACATTGCGCTAAAGGCTACAACTGTGGTTGATTGGCCTAGATTATAATATAAAAAGAAATGCTGAAATTGGATGTGCCTTCAGAAAGTGTTTATATTAAATATAATTAAAATAAAACATAAACAAATGACAGCTTCCTGCGATGGGACGAAAAGATAACGGCAGGGAGACAGGCGGACAGGGAGTATGGAAATGGGACCCATAGGGAGTAAATCTATGTGTGTACTTAGCTCTTTCTGTATTGAGCTCCATAGATTTTGCTGTTGCCTGATGGGTGGCCATATCATCATCATGTTCTTAAGAAGAAGACGGAGGATATCGTATCGTATGGTTCTCTGACTTTGACCCACTCTTTTGGTTGGTTACTTATACAATTATTTGTTACCAAATTCCAACCCATGACTGGTTAAATTTTTTATTGAATTTGAATCCCTTTCCTACACGACATCCTTTGTTAGACTTAGATTCCACTTTTTCACCTTTTCGTTGGCAACTAACTTTTATCTGCTAAAATTAGAACCTTGGGTTGAACACCTAAAGAGCAGACGTTGTGCTTAATAAATTTATTAGGACAGCACGAGAGTGAGTGAAGAATAAGATAGTATTTATGGCAACTTACTGTTATCCACATGGGAACCAACCAAAACAGAGTTCCCATTTACATTTACAATTCACAATGTCATCTCTGTGAATTTTGCTGGAGCTACGAGTACGACTCTGTTTACCTGTGATTTATACATAACATATATATAATGAATTGGAACACTAATACGGTGGTCCCTGCTCTGTCTCGGGACAGAAATAGGGCCAGAACACATTCACTTGGGATTCTCATTTCCAAGCTTTTCTTCTTCTCCTTCCACTTCTTCTTGTTGATGAGTAGCCTTCCCAATTCAAAAGGACTGGATTTGAAGCAGTGATTTGGCTTTCGTCTTCTTCTTCTTCTTCTTCAACTTCACCAGGTTGGACGCCTGTTCCTAATCTTTCATCTTTCTCAAAATGCTCTTTGTTGTTTAATACTTCTGCTCTCTCTTCGGTTATTATCCTTAATTATTCAATTAATGATTTCTCTTCTATTTATTTTATTCCACAGCTGAGCTTGTTGAATCAAGCAAATTAAAGATAGAATAATTCGTGGGGCTTCACTAATTATTTCTTTTCTTGATTCTATTTTTTCCTACCAAAAGATGACTACAAAATTGTTCGCACTTGTCTTGTGTACCTGGATCAACCTTTACCTTTTTTGGATAATAGTCCTGCTATAGTTATTACCTCCAGGCCAACAACCTAGTATGTTTTTTATGGCGATGATAGAAACTTCTAACTTAAAAAGAGGTTAAGTAATGTTTAATTCGTAGCCCCAAAAGAACATTAACAGAAAAGAAAAAGGAAGAGCAAAAGCAAAGGGATTGTTGTTGATTAAGTAATTTCTGACAATTCCTTGTTTTAATTTCCCCAGTCTGCAGGGAAATGTCTTCTTCAAGGCCTAGCCATTCGTCTAGCAATTCTGGTAGATCAAGACACAGTACTAGAATTATTGCTCAGACCACCGTGGATGCAAAGCTTCATGCAGATTTTGAAGAGTCAGGCAGTTCGTTTGATTACTCAAGCTCACTATGCTTCAATGGTTCCCTTGCTGGAGATGATCAACAACGTAAGTCTGACAAAGTGACCACAGCTTATCTTCATCACATCCAGAAAGGCAAGTTCATCCAGCCTTTTGGATGCTTGCTGGCCTTGGATGAGAAAACTTTCAGGGTCATTGCTTACAGTGAAAATGCCCCTGAAATGTTAACCATGGTTAGTCATGCAGTCCCAAGTGTTGGGGATTTCCCTGTTCTTGGCATTGGAACTGACATCAGAACTATCTTCACTGGGCCCACTGCTTCTGCCTTGCAAAAAGCCTTGGGTTTTGGGGACATTGCACTTTTGAATCCTATCTTAGTTCATTGCAAGACATCTGGGAAGCCTTTTTATGCAATCATTCATCGCGTAACTGGTAGCTTGATTGTTGACTTTGAGCCTGTGACGCCTTATGAACTCCCCATGACAGCAGCTGGGGCACTCCAGTCTTACAAGCTTGCTGCCAAAGCAATTAACAGGTTGCAGTCCTTACCTAGTGGAAGCATGAAAAGGCTTTGTGACACTATGGTCCAGGAGGTTTTTGAATTGACTGGCTATGACAGGGTGATGGCTTATAAGTTTCATGATGATGACCATGGGGAAGTTGTTTCCGAAATAACTAAGCCTGGTCTGGAGATGGAGCCTTATCTGGGTTTGCATTATCCAGCTACTGATATTCCTCAGGCTGCACGCTTTTTATTTATGAAGAATAAGGTCCGGATGATTGTTGATTGTTGTGCAAAACCTGTCAAGGTGCTTCAAGATGAGAAACTTCAGTTTGATCTGACTTTATGTGGTTCAACCCTAAGAGCTTCGCACAATTGCCACTTACAGTACATGGAGAACATGAATTCAATTGCTTCACTGGTTATGGCGGTTGTAATTAATGAGGGGAATGAAGATCTTGATGGCCCTGATTCGACACATCCACATAAAAGAAAGAGACTCTGGGGTTTAATTGTATGCCATAACACTAGTCCAAGGTTTGTTCCTTTCCCTTTAAGGTATGCTTGTGAATTTCTTGCTCAAGTATTTGCTATTCATGTGAACAAGGAATTGGAATTAGAAAATCAGATTGTTGAGAAGAACATCTTGCGCACCCAGACACTATTATGTGATATGCTAATGCGTGATGCACCATTGGGTATTGTGACTCAGAGCCCAAACATAATGAATCTCGTGAAATGTGATGGTGCTGCACTATTATACAATAACAAGATATGGAGGTTGGGAGTAACTCCAAGTGATCTCCAGATTCACGACATAGTTGCGTGGCTCTCTGAATGCCATATGGATTCTACAGGGTTGAGTACGGATAGCCTATGTGATGCAGGGTACCCAGGTGCACTGGCTCTTGGTGATCTGGTCTGTGGCATGGCAGTTGTAAGAATAAGTTCCAAGGATGCACTGTTTTGGTTTCGATCTCAAACTGCTGCAAAAATTCGATGGGCTGGTGCAAAACATGAACCAGGTGAGAAGGACGATGGTAGGAAAATGCATCCAAGGTCATCCTTCAAGGCCTTTCTTGATGTTGTCAAAACAAGATGTCTGCCTTGGAAGGACTATGAAATGGATGCAATTCACTCTCTGCAATTAATATTGAGAAATGCATTTAAAGACATGGAAACTTTGGATTCAGATACCAAAAGAATTCATTCTCAGCTCAGTGACTTAAAGATTGAAGGAATGCAGGAACTTGAAGCAGTGACAAGCGAGATAGTCCGATTAATTGAAACAGCTACAGTACCAATATTGGCAGTTGATGTTGATGGCCTTGTGAATGGGTGGAATACAAAAGTTGCTGAGTTGACAGGGCTAGCTGTTGAGAAAGCTATTGGGAAGCATTTGCTAACTCTTGTTGAAGATTCTTCTGTTGACAGAGTTAAAAAAATGTTACTCTTGGCATTGCAGGGTATGCCCTCAAATTTCCTTATGCTATGAAATCTAATGGGTAAGGAACATTTTTATAGGATGAGAGGAGAGTGATCTGACAGTAAATAACCCCATGAGAGGTTAGATTCAAGTCACCATCTCTCCTCTTAAAAGCCGATGCCCTCAGATGCATCAAAAATTCAAACAAGAATATGTACATTGATAGAACTCGGAATTATTCATAGGAAAACTAGAGCAATTTTGGTTCTCTAGCCTAACCAACCCCACAATTCCAGGTTGGGGAATTTGAAAACCAACAATGGCCTTTAGTTATGTCAGATGAGAAATTGCATGCTCTTCTATATTTCAAATTTTAACTATTTGAAGCTTTGAAAGATAGAATCCTGAAACAGTAAAATTTAGATTTACTATTTATTGAGTATGGTTTTACAGATCAAATGGGAAGTCAACTTTTTAGTTTGACAATTAAGGTCTTGACAAAGTAGGTCGAGAACAGGTTGGCACTTCAATTTTCCACTAACCTGTAATAAATCCATCTATTCACTTCTTTCAAAATAATATCTAGAACCAACTTGATAATTTCATGACCACTGTTTTGCAGATTATGTGTATATTTGAACTGTTTCTGTGGGTTGTCCAGGTTTGTACTCACCCCTAAGAAAACTGTAGGTGTGTTGTATTGCTCTAATAAAACATAAGTTGTGTGTCAGTAGTTCTTTGATTCTTTCTCATCATTTGTGACCATCATTAACAAAAATGAAAAAGAGAAAGGATTATCTAACAGTGATTTTTTCCAAAAAAACTTCCCTGGCAAGTATAGGAGGCATGATTACATTATATCTCTCTATTGTTTGCATGATTATCAGTAAGATGTGTTTGTGTTTCATTTTCATTGCCTGAGATAAGGAACAATATCTAGTTCACATTGCTGCTATCTATATGTGCTTGTATCTCCAAACATTCCAGTGATATTCTAATATCAATTAGTTTTCTTTCTAATCAGGTAAAGAGGAACAGAATATCGAATTTGAGATTAAAACACACGGTTACAGGATTGACAGTGGCCCCATCAGTTTAGTTGTTAATGCATGTGCAAGCAGGGACCTTAAGGAAAATGTGGTGGGTGTGTGTTTTGTTGCTCAAGATATCACTGGCCAGAAGACAGTGATGGACAAGTTCACCCGTATAGAAGGTGATTACAAAGCAATCGTACAAAACCCAAACCCTTTGATTCCCCCAATATTTGGGACTGATGAATTTGGCTGGTGCTCAGAGTGGAATCCAGCCATGACAAAGTTGACTGGTTGGAGAAGAGAAGAAGTAATAAATAAAATGCTCTTGGGAGAGGTTTTTGGGACTAATAAGGCATGTTGTCGCCTTAAGAATCAAGATGCATTTATAAATGTTGGGATTATGCTTAATAATGCCATGACTAGCCAGGAACCTGAAAAAATCTCTTTTGGATTCTTTGCTAGGAACGGCAAATATGTAGAATGCCTCTTATGTGCTAGTAAGAAATTGGACAGAGAGGGAGCAGTCACTGGGGTTTTCTGCTTTCTACAGCTAGCAAGCCAAGAACTGCAACGAGCTCTTCATGTCCAGCGATTATCTGAGCAAACAGCTGCAAAAAGATTAAGAGCATTAGCTTATATAAAAAGGCAGGTCCGAAATCCTCTTGCTGGGATTATATTTTCTATAAAAATGATGGAAAGTATGGAATTGGGAGCAGAACAAAAACAGCTTTTGCATACTAGTGCCCAATGCCAGCGACAACTTAGTAAGATTCTTGATGATTCCAACCTTGACAGTATCATTGAGGGGTATGATAAACCTATATTCATTGAGTGTTATCTTTCTTTTTTTCCAAATTGTTCAATCCAAATTTGCATTGGTTCAACTTAAATTCTGTTATGATGCATTTTATTTCCTGATTATAAATGAGAGAAATCCTCTGAAGGTTCGATGGGCATTTCCTTCTCATAGAATATACATTTTACCCTTTTGTTTTATCTTGATATTTAAGATTGCCATTATGATGATGATGGCATTTGAAATCTTTATAGCCATGTGTTTTAGGATTATGATTGAAATCTTTCTGAGGATTAATTGCATGCCAAATATATGCCAACTCCAAAACTTTTTCCACTGAAATAGACTGGTTTTGGAATTTGAAGTGCATTGCACAAACAGATACGTATTTTGCATCCCCTTTTGTAAACTTTGGATTGCATTTGCCTCATATTTGTGCTTACTTCATGGAAGTTTTGGCCTTATCCATTTCAATTTTTCCCTGAGCAAACTGCATTAATGTTGACATAGGTACCTAATTGAGATTGAGTTGCCTTTCCATCCTGCATATCTAGCATTAAGCTCCTTCTAGTTGATGTTGACTATGCTGTGCTATTGAAGTTGAGAACTTGTGTTTTATCCATCCTTCATATTCCTGATTGTTTCTGCAGCTTCACGTGGAATGTTTTTGAAAATTTTCAAATTCTGGTACGAATAAAATACGAAAATCCTTGAGCTTTTAATGATAGAACTTGAACAAGATAGATGTGGTTTAAATTCTGGTAGAAGTGTTTCCATGAAATTCAGTATATAACGTGGACAAGATAAATATGGTTTAGATATAGCAACCAGAGCATTAGGGAGATTGAACAGGAGAAATTGATGCTCTGTCTCTGAGTTGGTTGGCGCTTATTCACACATGATGTGTCTATCTTGGATATAATATATTTTCCATCTTCTTTTAACTTTTGCATCTCATTTTGATTAACAGCTATTTGGATTTGGAGATGGTGGACTTTACACTAGACGAAATCCTTGTTGCCTCCATTAGTCAAGTGATGATGAAGAGCAAGGGCAAGGGTGTTCAGATAATCAATAATGGAGCAGAGGAGATGATGAATGAAACATTGTATGGCGATAGCATTAGATTTCAACAGATAATAGCAGACTTCCTGTCGGTGTCTGTAAATTATACACCAAATGCAAGCCTGGTTACTATTACCGCCAGGTTGACCAAGGATCAATTAGGACATTCAGTACATCTTGTGCATCTGGAAGTCAGGTACTACCTTAGACACAGTGTGAATCAGTCATTTTCCTGTGTAAGTAGAGATAGAGGAGTAGGAACAGTAACAAGATGCAAAGTACGTTCTTCACTCTATAAATTAGTTTTATGCTCAATGAAAACATCCACTGAAAATAGCATGCTGCCAATCATGAAATTAGTCTTTTAAGGAACTTCTCTTCTAGGATTATTTGAATGTCAGAATCTTGCACTCTAAATAGGGAACTGAGAACAATTACCTCGCATCTTTTCCCATCAATGTTGAAAGAAGACAATTTCAAATAATCTAGGAATTCACAGTTTGTAAACCAAGTCACATTCATGAAAAATCATGACGCATAACATGGAAAACGTGTTTTGTTGATACAGGACATAATGAATCTGTAAAACACATCCACGTTTGATATATATTCAGGTCTTCTATAACTAGTAACACGGTTGCATTCATTTGTGGTCAGCATAACACATGCAGGTAGTGGGGTGCCTGAAGCATTATTGAATGAAATGTATGGAAGTGGTGAAGATGCTTCAGAGGAGGGCACCAGCCTGCTTATCAGCAGAAAACTGGCGAGGCTTATGAATGGAGATGTGCAGTATCTAAGGGAAGCAGGAAAGGCTACTTTCATAATCTCTGTTGAACTAGCTGCTGCGCATAGCAAGGGACATGCCTGATAATATATTTTGAAAAACTGTCGTTGTAGAACTTGTACAGGGAAGGAAAGATCAATTCTGTGCTGAGTGCTGCCATTTGCCAGTCATGCACGCTGCTAGCTGTTCTGAAGTGATGCTCTTTTCTTGGTGCGGTTTTTAAATTAAATTAAACGGAACCCCGAAACACGTTTGTTGGCTAACGAAAGTATGAAATGAAACCACAACAAAAATTTTTAAAAAATACAGGTTTTTAGTTTTCATCATTCCACAACACAACTTTCAAGATAGACTGTCGTCTCTTTTCATCTTTTTTTTTTTAACTCATCCTCTCTAATTTGGTGTGCCAAACACAATGACGATAACCACCACGCCGTTAGCGACAATATTTACAAAGGGAATAAATATATTCTGCATAAGCTACAGATGATATTCTTATACTATTTGATCTTGAAATGATCGTATACAAATATTATGCAGAATATTATACTTGACTAACAATCCTCTCTCAAATTCAAGATGGTATCAAGCGAACTTGAATTTGTTAATTATTTCATTGAATCCAGTTAATAGTTGAGTTTTAGAGACTGTTGGAAAAACATCGGGTAAATTTTTCCTTTAAGGTAAGCAACTAGTGAAGTGAACCTATTCAGTAATACCCAAGAAAAGCCGTCAAACGGACTCCTAAGACAGTATTATCATTCTACGTAAAATCTCAGAAAAAGGCGGAAGGGTCACAAACGATTCCACTTAAAACCCGTCCTTTTAGACAAAAATTATGTGCACGGTGTATTTATCATAACCTAACTCGTGTATGTACACGAATAGTAAATACACCCAAATAAATTGAACACAACACTACAAATATATCCGACAAATAATATTGAATTCTATAAATGCGGAATAAATAAAAGAGATAAGGAAAGAACACATCCGAAAATTGATAACAGAGTTCGGCCAATTATGCCTAGTCTCCGAGCACCACTTAAGGCAACCTGCTCTTATTAAGAAGAGAATACTAAATTTGATATGTGTACAAATTTTGAGTATCTATCAAATTTTTGGGATGGATGAGAATAGGAGGGGAAGGAGTTCTTTTATAACTTAGCAAACTCCTCCCATTCTTATTTCTTCCTAATATGGGATAGAAATTGAGCCACCAATCCACCAAAGTCAAAAAACAACAGCAAATCTCCCCCCTTGGCACAATTTCGGGTCCTACCAAATGCAAGCATCATTCATCCTCCCAATCAAACAAAACAACCTTTGTAGTACTTCCAATTTGCGCCCTCAGGCGCCAACTCAAATGTGCAAGATATTGACCAAGTCTAAATAATGTTCAAACTTGGCTCTTATAACTACCTTGTTCAGCATATCTGCAAGATTTTTTGTAGTTCGAATCTTCTGAATAAGTATATCCTCTTCTTCTATAATTTTCCACACAAAGTGATAGCGAACATTAATGTGCTTCGTCCTTGCATGAAAGACTTGATTCTTTGCTAAATGAATAGCACTTT
>JANZLX010000006.1:19574065-19592708 GCA_025531955.1 Erythroxylum orinocense | reverse complement strand
TTAATTGATTTCACCATTTCTCTCTTCCATTCCTCTCTCCCATTCCTCTAGATTACGAGGAGAATGGAGGATTGCCCAAAACCAAGGAATGAAACTCTTAGGTCTTCAATGATAGGTTCATGCCAACCATTAATTTTCATTCCATACCCATACCCCTTTTTCCATACCCCTCAAACAAGCACACCAAGTGTCTATTTATTTTTTTATTTTTAATTAATAAAAAATTGTTTGTTTAAGTTTTTGGTATTGATTTTTTTTTACAATTTCATAATTTATAAAAATCATAAAATTGAGTTTTTGGTTTTTTACTTTCATATTTATGTCATAATCTGATTTATGGTCATCTAAATATATTATTTAATATCAATTATTAATTAGTTTTAATAATTATTTTAAATTTATTAATTTTATAATAAATATATTTATTTAATTTTAATGATTATTTAAATTTATTAATGTTACAATAAATATACTTTAAATTTTATATTTTCATAAAATGTATAAATTTTAAATAAGGTTATTTTTGATAATTAAGTTATATATTAACAAATAAATAATAATTTATATATAATTTCTAATTACTAAAATATTTATTTCAATAAAATATCGTAATTTTTACTAATAGTTATTAATAAATATTATACAAAAGATTGAATTAAATTATTTACTTAATTAATTAATAAAATAAACTTAAATTTTATCTAATATTTAATTATTATCAATAATAAAAACATAAATACATTAACATTAACAACCAAATAATTTTTTTTTTGCTTTAAAAATAAACAAAAAATGACAATAAAAATTGAAGTGAAACCAAATAGCCCTAATTTTTTTAGAAGAAATATAATTAAGTTACAAAATAGGTAGGATGGCAAAACCAAACCATGAAGTCGAGTACATTGCAAAAGATTAACATTAGTAGCTAATCCAACAAAAACTAGTTACCACCTATGAGCATAAGCTATGGGTAGTGGCTAAAACTTAAACTTTAAAGATTTATACATTCTCTAAAAAGAATTAGATAAGTACTTCTAACCTATTGACTAAATCAAAGCTAAATCCTTACTCTATGAATATTTTAGGATAAAATGATTTATCTAATCTAATTCAAAGTAACTTGTGTGGTTGCTTGGACTAAAGGCGATTTAGCTTTAAAGATTATTGCATTCCTCTCTCTCCATAACATATAAACTCTACAAACTCAAGATAAACTTGAACATTATGTTATCTCCCTCGTGTGGAAAGTGAGCAAGTTCAGCCCAAGAGATAAAATGATCCTAACTACTTTCAATGAAGAAGAGCTTACACATTTTGAGGCAACTGCTTTAAAAGTTTTTGAAGAAGCTGCATGAATGTAGTAGATGGTTGATATTCCAATGATCGTCACCACACAATCAACATATTAGACTTACTTGGATTCCCTTTAACTATTTTTGATAAACAAGATTTTCCTGATAGTCATCCACAAATTGGAGGCTTTAGGAGACATATTTAGAAACGATCCTAACTTTCTCTAGGTAACAAGTTGTCTTAGAGGCTTGAAGAGTCTTACACATAATTTATTTGTGAAGACATTAGAGTTCTAGCCTACTTATATTACTCAATCCTCTCTATTCAAACAAGATCTATCATTATCTATGATAATTCAAGTACCCCTTATATTGCAATACCAGTTATCATGTCATAATTACTAGTTCACTTTAGCATTTAAAAGGATTAGTAACTTTAGATTGTCTAAACCTGAAACCTTGTAGAGTGGACCTAAATCATTCCAAAAAATGTAATAAATTCAATTCTTCAATACATTTCTATTGATGCTCCTGATTTCCTTACTTAAGAAATTATAAAATATAAGATTAGTTTAATGTCCAGTAGTTAGATTGTTTGGTTTGGATATTTCAAATGTATTGATCCTTTATAATGTATGAGTGAATCCACTTAACCTAGATAAATTAAGAATCATTAAACATCCATAATCATTTTTCCATGAGCACTTTATTGGTGATTTTAATGGAATTGATATCCAATCCTTCCTTTTAGTTGGATTGGAGACTTTTAACCATCATACTAGAGCTACAAAGTGTTTTATTGAGGATCCTGACTAGATGAAGTTCTTCAACATCCTCTCATTATCCCTTATAATCTATTAGGGCAAATAATGATGGCAAGACTAGTAAATATGAATATTATTAAGGATAAAATCTATAAGCTGAAGTCTTTTTTCTTAAAAGAGTAATTTATTGTTCTAATGGTGGATTCACCTTTTAATAAAGTTAAATAGAGGTGAGCAATCTAGGTAGCTTTTCATCTTATTCGCGATAGGAATATTAAGGGTATTTAAAGGGAATATTTCCTAGTTGAATCCCTTAGATCTCTCAGAATAAGTTGGCTTGGTTTATGAATCTAATGAAACATATAAAGAGCTTTCCCTTTTAATTATAAAGGTATTAGAGATGGAACTGAAGTAGCACATGGCATCTATGAAATTTTAAATTGAAATGGATCTATACCACTTAGTAATAAGAGGTCATCAGCAAAAGCTAGTTTAAAAAGCTTTAACTTTTGCATCTATAATGATATTTAAAGCATTTCTCTTCTTTAATTCTAGATCAGAGTAACCTAGATAATACCTTTATACTGATTGTAAAGAGAAAAGAAGGTTATAGGTTCCTTATTGGCAAGTACTACGAATGATAGTGTAGTTATAAATCACCAATCCATAAAATAAAGGCATTGAGAAAGACAGTCTTTTAGAGCATCAATAATGAATTTCTAACTTAAAATGTTGAAAGCTTTATTAAGGTTAAGTTTCATAGAGCAGCTTTAAAACTTTTTCTTGTTTTTATATTTTCTAAAGATCTCATGATTTAAGAGCAAGTTGTCTCATATACTCCTTCTATGCACAAAGGAGCTTTGACTCGAATTAATGAAACTAACAAATATTTCTTTTAGTTGTAATGGTAACATTTTGGAGATAACTTTTTAAAGCATGTTGTAACACAAAATTGACTTGTAGTCATTTAAAGATTTATTAGGTCTTTTAGGGATGAGTGTTACAAAGGTTTTATTAATCTCCTTCAAAATTTTATTATTGCTAAAGAGCTCCATAGTAGATTTAGTAATCAAATCTCATGTGATATGCCATGTTCTTTGAAAAAAAATTGACATTCAAATCTAGTCTCGATGATTTGTTAGAGTTTATACTAAAAAGAGCTAGCTTCACATCTAAAGGATTAAAAGGTTTAGTTAGGAATTCCATTTTAGAGGAAGGGAGACAACTAGGGATAAACTCTTATAACTCTTGTAGACAAGAATATAAAAGGTTAATACACCTAGTTAGACTTGGTGATGATTGTGTATCATCTCTTTTTGTTCTTTATGGTTTGTAATAGAGATCACATCATCAGTAAGAAGGAAGCAATTCTTGTTAATGTCTTTCTTTACCACAATGGCATTAAAAAGAATTTGGAACTCTTATCATCTTCCTTTAACTAAGTTACTCTTGCTTTAAGCACTGATTAATGGTTTTTAAGGGCCAAAGAGTGATTATTAAAAACTCTTTTTCTATTTCTCTAAGCATAAAATCCTTTACGGAACAATGTAGCAAAGATTGGATATGGCTATTTTCGTTTATCTTAAAAATGGCTTCATTAATGTTCTTGATTTTTATTGAAAATAAATTCTTCAATTTAGTATTGACTACTTGTAGCTTCTTCACATATTTGTATGAGTGATATCCATCCATTTCCTTTCTTAATCTCATCTCTACCATATCCTTAAATCCTTCAACATTAATAAGAAAATTATAAAACATGATAGGAGTATAAGTTTATAAATCCTAGTCCTTGTTTTTACTTCTACAGGAGAATGATCCTAGTATAGTGGAGTGTAAAATGGGCTAAATTATTGTTAAAAGAGGAAAGCTAAAGAGGATTGACGAGAGCATGATTGAGATTCTTCCATATCAGCCAAAAACCCTCCTATTTGTTGCTCCATGTGAAAAGAATCCTCATCATATTTGAGATCAATGAGTTCTGATGAGTTTATGTAATCATAGAAGTATTCATTTGATTGCTTATTGCTAAGCCTTTCTCCTTCAACCTCTAAGGTGAATAATGTACAATTAAAGTTCCCTATTACTAGTTAAGGTAGTTATGTAGACCTACTTAAGGAGTTCAAATAATCCCAAAGCATCTTTCTTTGAAAGTTATAATTGGCAGTGTTAATGAAAGACAAAGTAAAACTTTCATCATTCAAATAGATATCCAAGTGGATACATTAATTTGTGGAGACTAGATTCAAAATCCTTACCTTTTTTAGATTAAACCTAACCATTATTCTGCCACTTATATGTGACTGATAGTTGGAAATAATTTCCCATTCTTTCACAATCACCAATATGCATATTGATATGTGCTTGATTGTTTATATATTTACTCCATGATACTTAGTGATTAATGCTTTGAAATGCTTAAGACATTCATTTTACTTCATACTTAGTTTTAGGTACAATTTCAAAGAAAAAGAGCTAAAATGAGTTAAGAGCATATTCGTTGCGTCATCCTAAACTCAATTATCTTTCTGGAACAAGAAGGGCATGGATTAGGTTGAAGATTGGACAAGAAATCATAAGAAGAACAAAAATTCAGTAAGCCCTTAGAGATACACGACTATATTTATACTTATATGACAGTGTGCACATTCAGAGATAATTTTTGGACTTATACAGTACATTGTCGTGTAAATCTATATGTGCATAGAGTCAATTGTAGCAGGTTTATAAAATTGGAGTAATCTAGTGTATCAAACCCTACAAGGAAATGTGTAACTATATTTATTAATCATGGTTAAACAACAACAACGATATCCTACTAGAGATCCTGCTTAGATGTGGGGTCTATGGTATTTATTCCCTCTGCTAAGGCACATAGATATATCTAATTAGGTAACTACCACTTATTGATATGTAATTTAACCTAATCACATTCATTAAGTATGGTTAATCTAATGGTTATCACTAAAATCTAGGACACAACCATTCTTTAATGCTAAAGTGTTTCTTATGTTAGTCTTTCATATGATCACTATGATCGAATCTATAGTAATTAGGCAAAAACTTAATAATTAAAATCAAAAGAATAACTGAAATTAATGTTTTACTTCATATTTTAATAACTGAAAATCTATACAAATTACATCCTTAACCCTAATTAATGTTTCTAGCAACAAAATATGATAAAACTAAACATAAATAGATAAATATCACTATAAAAGGAAGTAGTAGAAGAAAGAATTGACAAAAATTATAAAGAATTGACAAAAATTATCACTATGTTTCTTCAATCTTGCTCCTAATCTTCCTTCAATGAAAAGAAAGTATACAAAACTATGAAACACCATAAGAACCTCCCTCAAAGTCGATTGGAGTCCCCCTAATTTATTTCTAATATAAGTATTTATAATTAGGGTTGCAAAAATCAATTTAAAGAGGATTTAAACTTACGCATCCTCTTATATTATGCCTAAGACTCAATGTCAGACCAACTCCAACTTTTACTCTTTGCAAATCAAGGTGTAACCAGCACCTGACATCAAATTGTAATTAGCATCTTTACAGTGTTTCTCTCCGTAAATTCAAGATGAGTTTGATGTTGGTCTATGATTAACTCTAGCACTAGTCTTATTTTGTTTCTTAACTTAGACCTTCGTAAAAGACAGGCACTTGTTATCTCAACAAGTTTGATGCTTATTGTGTTTTGCTCAGCTAGCTTCTCCACTTTTTGATATTTTTGAGTAAGAATTAGATCCCTAAGGCTTCTAAAAAGTTGTTGTCAATCTTATTATCTTCTAAATATCTCTAACATATCATCAATTGGAAAAATATATAGAAAGTCGAATTAAATTTCATATCCTCTTTAAATTCATTACCTGCAAGATAATGAACTAAATATAAAGGATATAATAAATTCCATATAAAACATGTTATAAAGGTGTCAAATACCAGGTAAATTCTCCTAATAACAAATAAAATGTAGACCTATCACTAACCATTGTAAATTCAATCTTAGGGATTACATGAAAGATTAAGAGGTGAAGTATGGCTTATGCACTAGAAGAATGAATATTTTAGATCTAGAGAAAGGGGTTCCCTAGACTGTTATGATAACTAACAAATTAACTATACTTAAAGAGTTTGATTAGAGTGAATTACATATTAGGATATGGTAGTTACCTAGCTAACTGTGTAAATTAAGAGAAAATAGAAATACATTCGGTTCATTGTTATTTCAACTTTAATAATTAATCTTGTATGATAATTGATATTTCACATAATTGAAATTTCACATAAGTGAACTTCAAAACCCTAGCATTTCAATATCATGATCCTTTTGTACAAGTTAATTATCTTGTTTCATTAACTTAGTACTTTATTTACATTCTATTAAATTTTCATGAACATTAATTACATCATTTAGCCTAAATTAGTAAGTTTAGGAATTACAATCGTTATGAAATTGATACTCTAAAATTCTCCAATTTTTATTATTTGTTACAATCGATCTTGTGCACTTACAGATAAAATCAATATTGAACTCCAGCAGATGCAAATATATTCCATATTTGTTCATCTGCCATTGTACACCTACGACTTTCTGTTTTCGAGCAATTGAAAAACTTCACATTGTAAGATATCTTATGGATCTTCACCATAGCACACTGAATGCACATATTTTGGAGTAAGTGATGATAATTCTTACGACTTGATCTTTTCATGGGAGAACAGATAGAGAGTTGCAGACTTTATATTCAAGTATCCACCTTTCAATAATTCAATAATCGTAATCAAAAGTGTATAACAGACACTTTGGCTACGTTTTTGCTTCACTAGTCTCCTATATATAATACAAACGTCATGTAAGTAAATATACAGATACAAGCGACCTAATTTTTGACAATGTACTAAATCATAACCAATTCTTCCATAAGATTATTTAGGCTCCACATGCAACCTCTTTTTCCAAAATCAAGCCTGCCCAAAGCTATCACTAACACAAAATAATGTATAATCTTCACAACAAGACATGGATTATCCCCCCACAAAGAATCAGATTACATTTGCAATTGTACCTGCTGCATATTGACATATCTTAACCATTCATGTTTAGTGTAAAAGCATGTATGTTGAATAAAGTAACTAAGTAATGCGCACTTACTAGCTTAATTTTTGTTCTTATTGTCAACAGCTTTGGAGATTTGCAGAATCTTCAAGATATTCATTTATTGCTTAAAACTAGGATAACATTATACATTTGCTAATAATCAATACGCAAATGCAACTAGTTTACGTTGACAAGAAGTTTAACAAACAGACATTAATATGTTTGACAAAAAATAATATCCTAAGACCTCAACAATATTTATCCCCCTCCCACTTCGGCCAACTGTATACTATCAAATATCAACTGTTGAAATTTGATTCAAAGGTTGAACGAATATTTCTCTAATTTGTTATTATGTTTCCTTTATTTAAGTAGGTTTCTTTACTGTTACAAATAAGTAGTTCAGTCGTGGGGTTTGATGTCCGAATATTTTGCTGTGTCAGTTTTTTTTTTTTTTTGCAAGCCTATAGGCACCGCTCATTTGTTTTATTTGTAAGCATCATTTGAAATAAAAAGTTGTCTCTTGCTTTATTCACTTTTTCCAACATTCTTAGTATCAGAGCCTAGTTTGGTCCTTTGGGCAATAGAGTGAAATGTGAGGTTTGGGTCTGTTGGCTATTAAGCAAAACTTTTTTTTGGGGCACTAAACGGGAAACATAAGTGGAGTGTGAGAGGAAAAGCAGATATGGCAGCAAACAATTTTTCATCATCTTCACAGCCACTCGTACCAATTTTCACAAGTGAAAAGTATGAGTTTTGGAGTATTAAGATGAAGACTCTTTTTAAGTCTCAAGACCTTTGGGATCTAATTGAATATGGTTTCGTGGACCTAGTAGATCCAGATGTTAAGGCAGAAGAAAGATTGAAAGAAATAAAAAAGAAGGATGCCAAAGCTTTATTCCTAATTCAACAAGCTGTTTACGAAACAATCTTCTCAAGAATTGCAGCAGCAACAACATCGTTAGAGGCTTGGCAGATTTTGAAGAAGGAATTTCAAGGTTCTTCGAAGGTAATGACGGTAAAATTGCAAACCTACCATCGTGAATTTGAAACTTTGTCTATGAAAAGTAATGAACTTGTTCAAACTTATTTTTCTAGAGTCTCTTCTCTTATTAATGAAATGAAGTCGTATGGTGAAGATATTTCTGAAGAAACTATTGTTGCAAAAGTTTTAAGCAGTTTTACTCCAAAGTTTGAACATATTGTTGTTGCTATTGAGGAAGCTTGTGATTTATCAAACTATTCATTTGATGGACTAATCAGTTCCTTCCAAGCTCATGAAGATAGGTTGCTTAGGTCATATGAAAAGAACGAAGACAAGGCTTTTCAATTGAAGGGGGAGATGCACGAAAATGCTACTGGACGTAGTAGCGGTAGAAGTGGTATCCGTGGAAGAGGGTAAGGAAAAGGTAAAGGTAGTAGCAAATTTAATGAAGAGAGGTAGAATAGGATCTTTAAATGCTACTACTATGACAAACCAGGTCATAAAGAGGCGTATTGCTAGGAAAAAAAACATAACGATGAGAAAAACCAAGCAAGTTTTGTAGAGGAACTCGATGAAGAGAATAAGTTGTTTATAGCTCTTTTTTTTTAAAAGGATCAATCTAATGATGTTTGCTTTTTGGACAGTGGTTGTTATAATCGTATGTGTGGAACAAAGTCATTATTTAAGAAGCTTGACGAGTCTGCTAAAATAGATGTGACACTAAGAGACAGCAAGAAGATTCGAGTTGAAGGAAAAGGTAACATTAGCATTAAAACTAGTTAAGTTAATCTTAAGACTTTACAAGATGTGATGCTTGTTCCTGGTTTATCTCATAATCTACTTAGCATTGGGCAATTGATGATTAGTGAATATTCAATTTTATTTGATAATGGTCTGTGCATTATTAAAGATAAAAAATCTGGGCAAATTATTGCTAAAGTTCCAATGGATAAAAATAAAATGTTTCTTCTAGAAGTTTCAATGATTGAGAATTGTGCTATGGTTGCTAGTGCTGATAGTGAGACTCAACTATCGCATTTACGTTATGGGCACTTAAATATTAACGGATTAAAGTTGTTGAGTGAAAATGGAATGGTTTTGGTTTGTCAAAACTTGAGAATCTTGTTTTTCGTGAAGGATGTGTTTATGGAAAACAAAAGGAAATGCTTGGAGGGCCTTTAAGTGTCTTGAGTTAATGCAAGCAAATTTATGTGGACCTATGAATATAGAATCTCTTGGTGGTATTCGATATTTTCTAATATTTACAAATGATTGTAGCCATATAAGTTGGGTTTATTTTCTAGAAAACAAGTCTGAAGCTTTTGACAGATTTAAGAAGTTCAAAGCAGTTATGGAAAGAAAAAGTGGTTTTTTAATAAAGACATTGAGAACAGATAAAGGAGGTGAATTTGTTTTGGCTAATTTTAATGTTTTTTTATGAGGCAAATGGGATTTGCAGGGAGCTTACAGCACCATACACTCCAGAGCATAATAGTGTAACTGTAAGAAAGAATCAAACTGTGGTAGAGATGGCTAGAAGCATGATTCAAGCAAAATGTCTTGCTATTTATTTTTGGGCAGAAGTTGTTGCAACAACGGTCTATCTTCTCAATTTGTCTCCTACAAAAGTTGTTCGTAATCAAACATCATTTGAGGCTTGGACAAGTAGAAAATCAATGGTAAGCCACTTAAAGGTTTTTGGGTGTATAGCTTATGCTTTGGTCAAAACTCATTTTAGAAAATTTGATGAAAAATCTAAGAAATATATCTTTGTGGGTTATTGTTCTCAATCTAAAGCATTTAAGATTTATAATCCTACTAGTGGCAAGATAACCATTAGTAGGGATGTAGTTTTTAATGAAGATGCAAGATGGATTTGGAATAAATAAAATAAGGAGGAGCATATTCAAGTGTTAGAAGATAATATTGAACAACCACTAAATCTAACACCAACAATTTCCCACTCCAGTACTTTTGGAAGGATCAATTCATCTATTCTTGCAAGCAATACATCATCATCTTCAAGCTCATCAAGTGAAACACCTCTAAGGAATTATAAATCCTTGCAGGATACTTATGACTCTTGTATTTTTGTTCTGCTTGTTTCAGATCCTATTTGCTTTGAAGAAGCTGTAAAAGAGAAAGAATGGTGTAAAGCTATGGAAGACGAGTTGTTGGCTATTCAAAAAAATCAGACTTAGGATTTGGTAGACTTGTCAGAAGAAAAGAATGTTATTGGGCTCAAATGGGTCTTCAGAACCAAATATCATGTAGATGGGAGCACTCAAAAACGCAAGGAGAGGTTGGTGATAAAGGGTTATTCTCAACAGCAAGATGTGGACTTCTTTGAAACTTTTTCTCCAGTTGCATGCTTTGAAACAGTGAGAACTTTTTTAGCCTTAGCTGCTCAATAAAATTGGTCGGTATACCAATTTGATGTTAAATCCACTTTTTTGAACAGTGACTTGGAAGAAGTTTATGTCTCACAGCCTAAAGGTTTTGTAGCTAGTGGCAATGAAGCTAAAGTGTACAGGTTAAAAAAGGTACTTTGTGGCTTAAAGCAAACACCACGGGTATGGTATGTTAAAAATGATTCCTTTTTTTAGGAGAGTGGATTCAAAAGAAGTGAAAATGAGCCGACGCTTTATCTGAAAAGGAATGGTAAAGATGAATTTTTGGTGGTATGTCTCTACGTTGATGATATGATTTATGTGGGTTCTAGTGAGTTGATAATTGTTGGTTTTAAAGCTTGCATGATGAAGAAATCTGAACTGACAAACTTAGGTTTACTGCATTATTTTCTTAGTCTTGAAGTGAAACAAGGTTTTGATGGGATCTTTATTTCACAAAGAAAACATGCAATGGATCTCTTAAAGAAATTCAATATGTGGAATTGCAAAGTAGAAGCTACACCCATGAATGTGAACGAAAAATTGAGTCAAGATGATAGTGTTGAAATTATAAATTCAACATATTTAGGAGTTTTGTTGGAGTTTTGAACTACTTGTCACACACTAGACCAGATATTGCTTTCTCAGTTGAAGTTGTGTCTAGGTTTATGCATAATCCAAGAAAGCTACATCTTAGAGCTGCAAAGAGAATTTTGAGATATATGGCAAGAACTACTAAGCTAGGAATTTGGTATTCCAAGGTATCAAATTTTAAACTAACAAGCTACACTGATAGTGATCATGTAGGTTGTATGGATGATAAAAAAAAAAGCACATTTGGTTTCTTGTTTAATCTTGGATCAGGAGTAATTTCATTCAAAAAAGCAAGAGGTGGTAGCCTTATCATCATCAGAGGCTGAATATATTACTACAATAACATCAGCTAGTCAAGCATTTTGGCTAAGGAGAGTTCTTGCTTATTTCAATCAGAAGCAATCTAGAGCTACGAAGATTTTCTGTGATAGTATGTCAGCTATAAGCAATGACAGAGAATCAAGCCTATCATAGTAGAACAAAACACATTGATGTTCGTTATCACTTTATTAGGAGTCTTGTTACTAATGAAAAAATTGTGTTGAAGTCTTGTAATACAAAAGAATAAATTGTAGATATACTGACAAAGGCACTTCCGCTAGAAAAGCATGAGAACTTCAAAAAATTTATAGGAGTTTGCAACTTTGAATCAAGGAGGAGTGTTGATATTTGACTCGAAGGTTGAACGAGTATTTCTCTAATTTGTTATTCTGTTTCCTTTATTTAAGCAGGTTTTTTTTACTGTTGCAAATAAGTAGTGTAGTCGTGGGGTTTGATGCTCATATCTTTTGCTGTCTGTTTTTTTTTTTAAGCCTATATATAGGCATTGCTTATTTGTTTTATTTGTAAGCAACAGCTGAAATAAAAAAACTCTAGTTCTCTTTTGCCTTTATGTGCTCTGTCTCTTGCTTTATTCACTTTTTCCAATGTCAACTGCAAAATTCACAAATGACCAGAAAGATAGGAAACAAAACATAGGCAGACGAAGAGCTGCAGTTGGATATTATATTCTCTCAAGTAACAAATTTCAATGTTGTTGGCATAATTTACTAACCATCTGATTCTTTTCGTTGGCATTTTTGTTTTGAACTGGTTGCGTGTTCAAGCTCTGAATCAAATCTTTTGAACCAGTAGAGAGTACAGTTGCGTCCTGATTCTTTGTCGGACCAAACATATCACATACATTCAATCCCAATGTTGATCTTCGAAGAGGCCCTGCAGACATTGGCATCATGGGAGGGGGTTGAAATGGCATTGGTAGTCCTTGACCAGAAACACCAAACATCTGACCGTTAGACCCTACCAAGCTATGTACAGCACTTGGCACTGATGGTAATGGCCGAGGGAAATGTGCTCCATGAAAAGGAGGCACTTGAAGCATTGAACAAGTGGAAGATCTACCATTCATTTCAGGTATGCCCATCGCCATATCCATTCCAATCCCAACACCCAGGGGAGAGAAATGTGCCATATGAGCTGCATGGACATGAGGTACTCCTGGAGGAATCATCATTGATGGCATATACAAACCAGATCCCATAGACATAATCTGCAGGAAAACGTTTTCTGTTAGATCAACCAATTCTCAAAAAATGGGCTCAACTCAACTGAGCTCAAAATGAACTCATGTTTCGAGAGCCTACCCTGTTAGGCTCGGTACAGCTCATGAAACCTAAGACAAACAAAACTAAAATGGATTGAAAAGACTTGCCTGAACTTGAAGCTGTAGTGCTTTCAAATATTCAATGGCTTCATCAAGCATTGACGCTTTGTCCACCTTATTATGTCAAAATGCTAAGCGTCAATTGAAGGAGAAGTTCCATAAGCTTTCATGGATACGAGGGAAAAGTACAGCTTACAAAAGTGTCCGAAAAGTTTCACATTTCCAATGAACTTAAGATCCATATCTCATGAACTACTTCACAACAATAGATTTTTTTTTTTTTTCCATCAGCCAACATTGTCACAAATGTTCCTGTCCTATATTTCGATGCAAAGAACTATACTACTTTATAAGACCGTGGAGAAAGTTTGGCAGAAGGTATAAAGTTTCCACCTTGTTGCAGTTTGGTATCAGTTCTTGTAAAGCACGCATCTTCTCATTAATCCTATCCCTTCGCTTCTGTTTCAGTGAAGTCCAGATGAAACAATTCAGAAACTCCACTGGAACTACAAAACTAGGAAAAATTACAACTAAACAACAGGGCATATGAATTTCTATAAATACATAGGTTTCTAACCCTTTCAGACAAATTATGTACTTCTGCTGCTCGACTTCTCTTGGAACCAGTACCCCCTCGAGCTGAAGTCCCCTTTTTTGCAACTACTGATTCTTCTTCAGCATCCTGCCACATTGAAGAATGACAGTTATTCTAAGGTCCAAAGAAAATAAGAAATATGACATTGATATTCAGCTTACTTCACTAGGTCCTTCAGATTCCTCGTGGTCGAGATATTTTCTCTTCAAATTCTGAGCTGGATCATCTGAATTTCTGTCTACACTGTTACCTGAGCAAACGGAAGAAGAAGCAACGGCAGGTTCTGTACTCCTTTCATTGTCTGTGAATTCCTTTCTAGCACCCTCAGCAGAATTTGGGCAGCCGTTTTCGTCTTTCTTAGAGTCATCTTGATCCACAGCCTTAGGTTGTTCAATATGGGCAGGTTCCTCGAGAAGCTTTGCCTCCATCTGTTTAGCATTGACCTTCGGTGACATTATAACAGGGTGGCTAAGATACCTATTTTGTTTCCGTAAACCACTACATGAATCGATGAGCGTGTATCGAGCACGATTACTATCACTAGTAATGAAGAACTTGTCCTTACTGCCTGTTCTTTCCATGCTTCCTGCTCCTGCATTGGCCGTCATGCCAATGCTATAAAGATTTGTTTTAACAAGAGCAGCGGGCCTTGAGAAATGTGAGAAATTAACCAAGCTGGAAGAAGTTGAAGCTGGTTCGAGATCTTGCTTCTTCGGCGTCTTTATGCTAGGGAATCCACCTCCTGAAGTTGCAACACAGACATCATTTCCAGTAAGATGGGTGTCATTGCCTATATTATCACCACTGTTGCCCAAAACTCTAGATCTAAAGTATGGAAATGATGTCTGATGTTGAGAGAGTGAGGGACATGATTGAGTAGAAGTAGAACGGTTTCCATCTGCTGAAGAAAATTTTGTACCATTATCTTGCTCGAACCTCAAATCATTATGCATAGAATCCATAACTGGGCCACTGCGATTACTTCTCCCATCAAACGATGAAAAATGATTTGGGGAGGAGTTTCCAGTGACTACTGATAATTCAGGCATAAGCTCAGAATCATAATCATGTTGCACAGGCTCGTCAATTTGATAACCCAACCAAGGTACCATATCATCATCCTGTTTCAAGGCCATTTCAGCTGAGGGCATCAACATTTGAACTTCATTTACCAGAGGAAACTTTCTAGTTTTTGAATTAGTCCCATCTCCAGTATCGTTATCTCTAATCTGGAGGTTTTGAGACAATAAGTTGTTGCAAGCTTGGATCTTTCTAGTTTTGCTGGATTGAATCTGACCATTTTCCCAAACCACCTCATGAAAGTCATTCTCAGCCCTGCGATGAAACACATTAAACAAGAAATACCCAAAAGGAGAAGGAAAATCAATGAGAAGTCAAACTCGATTTTTTATCACCAGAAGAATATGAACCACTAAGTGGTAACTTACACAGAAGATATATCAGTTGAGCTTACGAGACTTTTCTCTTGACAAGATTCAAGCTTTCCTTTAGCAAGTCGATATAGTAGTTCAGACAAAGGCATGGCGAAATTGGAAAGGGTTTCTTCTGCGGAATATGACTTAAAGCAAATCAGCTAGGCATTATAGACATCTTTCTACTCACATTTAGGCCTTAGTAGTACAAACCAAAAACCTAAAGGAAGCCCAGCAATGCATGCGAACATAATCTTGGAAGAAAAGGACATGACTGTGAGCAAAGTGCTGGTTAGCGAGCAAAGGTAATAGAAGTATAGACACCACCTTCTTTGAATTTAACACTAAAAGTATCAGTCAAACCTTTTCTTTATTAAGCTGCAGAAACTACCAGATCTCAGATTATGGAAACTAATTGACAGTAAAAGAAAACATCTTTAATAATTCAGTTAAAAATCCTCGAATCAACAACAAAGAAAACAGAATAATAAAACTTGCCCTCCTCGAATCAGCAAAACTACTCTACTCCACGTACATTGGAAACGTGAAAGCCGGTTGTAAAACGAGGATAACCCAAAATGCAATCTTTAAAAGTATGCAAAAAAGTTCCAGTTTCAGGCAAAGAAGGCAAGTGGACCTAGAAGACGGCGAAAGGCCTGCAGAGTGCATAGGATCAGAACGCGAAAGAATAACAATCTTCTCTTCTTTTTGGTTTTGGAAGGAAGAAAAACAATCTTCTTTGCTGTGGGTGAACTGGATTCTTGTACATTTTGAGCTAACAACAAATTTGCTATTTTAAGTAAATACTGGCAGTTAATAGTTGTTAGTTTGCGATAATATGTAATATTTTTAAGTAGGAGACTGGGGATATTAATCTTCAAATAGTTACATTGTTATTAACAAATGACATTTCAAACAGTTCATTTAGAAATCTGGTAAAGCAACTATTGACACATTTCAAACAGTTCATAAAATACTAATTGGCATTACCTTTCAATTGTGATAATAAAGCATACATAATGCAATGGGAGAGTGATTGGCATCAACACTTTTGAGCATAAAGGAAGAGATTGCTTGGTTTGGTTGGCGATGTGAGTAAGAGAGATATGTGATTTGATCAACTGGCGCAAAAGGCAATGTCCCAATCCCATGAATACGATTATATTAAAATTGAATGCCCTCATACTTACAATTATTACTATTGTTTTGTTTGGTCTTAATCAGCCTTTTAAAATGTTTCTTTCTTTCCCTTCATTTTGGGACTAAGTTGTGGGGTTACAAGCTTTCTAATTGTTCTTCTGGATTTTTGGCTTCATCTCAGAATAAGTTGTATGAGATTGGGAGAATATGTATTCTATCCATCTAATGAATCTGGCCTTTAAGAAAAAAAGTAATTTTCAAAGTAATTTCCAGCAGAATAATTATAAAAGTTTTCCATATGTTGATTTCTCAAAAATTAAGATCACTTTAATTTTGTAAAATAATTAACACAAAAAGAATAATAAATTATGAATTATAATTTGTATCTTATTCCAAAACTGGATCCTTATTTTGTTATATCCCTAGAACCATTTTCGAAATTGATTCATCTCAACCATTAATGCTAACTTTATTAAAGCTTAACCCAATCTTTAATAAGCTTTGAATATTTTAGTAATTTAACTAAAATTAAATTCTAAGTTTAACGAAACTTTAAATAGAATTACAAATAATTCTGATTAAATATTAATTATGTTCAAATAAGATAGAATATCTCATATTTTGATCCTTATTTATTAAATATCTCATATTTAATCATAAAACTTCTCAAACTTTACAATCAAGTCCAACTTGAATAAAAATATCTTTGTTCTTTTCAATATGTTCTTTATATGTGACCCATTAGGTTCTCAAATATGTTGGTAATAATTATAAATTGTGATTTTAATTCATAATTAGGATTAGATAAATTAAAACTTCTCTTAATTTATCTTTAATTCTCTAATTAATCAATTTATAATCATGAATCAAGATTAGCATCTAGTCATGCATTATGATCACTCAAATATTTAGGAATATCAAAATAGTTTTGAATAACTTTTTCGTGCATGTTTTTTTATGTAATTTAATCATTTCATCGTATAATGTTCTAATTAGACATGGTATGAAATTAATTTCTACTTTTTTTAGCCCAATTATACTAGTTCTCCACTATTAGTTATTGATTCAATTAATGACATTTGTAAACTATTTACAAAGTGTCATTCTACCTTAACTAAGGATTTTTCAAATTAATACTAATCGAGAACAACGGAACATTCTTTCTAATTATTTTAGGGTGATAAATCATATCTTGATCATTCAACTACCTCTATATAGTTCATAATACATCTAATGACTACCAATTAAATGACCTATAATTATAATAGGTCATAAATAATAACAAAATGTAGCAGTTCCTATATAAGATAACTTTGGAGACCTCAAGTCAAAAAATTACTTATACAATTATCACAACGAGAATTTTGATAGACATATAAGTAACGTTCCAAATAGATTTCTCATATCGGGTCAATTTAGTGAATTTGTTTTTTAAAAAGCATGCACATGTTTGTTTAAGTATCTCCATACTTTAACCTATAAGATCGACTACTTCCTTTATAAGGAAAAATGTAGCGTGTGTTAACCTTTTTACATTTTATTAATGTTCAGTCTTAATAGAGAAACGACTAGGAACAATTTAGCAATAATACATAAATACAATATGAATATCATAATTATAATCTCATTATAATTTTATTTGCAATGTATAATTATTTTATGGACTTTACCATATACATCTAAACTTGTACAAGATAAAGAATGCCTTTAAATAATTGTCAATAAATCACATCCAAACTGATGGACTTTAGGGCATAAACCAATAATCTCCCACTTGCACTAAACCAATCGTTTAAGTATCATATACCATATCACCATATAACGATCATGCTATTACTAAGACAGTGGCTTAATGAGAGAATTCTACAAAATTTTCTATAGTGAACACTTGCTTAAATCTTACAACTTCCATCTTAATTATCATCATAATTAAGAAATTTTGACCTATATAAATCATTGAACCTTTTAATGAGACCTTAGCTCCTTTGATACGCCCAATGGCTATAACGTTCCATAATACATTACTGTCTTAAATAATACAAGAAAATATATCAAGTTCACTAAAGATCTTATTAATCCAATTAATTATTTCTGCTAAATGAAAAATGCATTATGACTTAATTAGTAACCATTGCTACATTGAAACCTTTCCAATCTTGAATGATATTGTTCTTAAGTAAAATATACCTTAATTAGGATTTACTTCTAAAATAAATACCCTTATCTACTTAAACTCAAATATCAACTCATATATGGAATAATGAATATTTTTAATACTTTACAGATATCTGGTATCTCAAATACTAAACATCCTTAACATGTTATCTATCTACTTTGACGTAAAACAGGTAAACAATTATCTATCTCATTCCAAAAATTAAGTTGTTACCTTTTCATATCCAATAACAGTTGTTCTTGGACAATTATATTTTCAACAATTTAAAATTAGAATTGTTGTTCTCTATTAGCAATATGTCTCCATATACTTCCACTGAAGAGGACAACTATACTCCTACTAACTTTCTTATAGATATGATAAATTCACAATCATGTACAAAAAAAACATTTTGAATTTATCATAAAAGTGAATCTTTCAATGTCTCATAGCTTTTAAACTAGACATTAAATGTATCAATAAAGGCAATAGTTCCACTGGATATATTTTCAATAGATTTGAACC
>JANZLX010000006.1:19523605-19536905 GCA_025531955.1 Erythroxylum orinocense | reverse complement strand
AATTATAATAAGATAATAGACAATTCGAAACGATTGGAGGCTGCGAGAGGCGATGCGACTTACCCAGCCAACGACGGACCCACTGCTAAGAAGGTGCGCCTACGGGATCGCGATGATGACCTGCCACCGATACCTCCACCGATGAGTTACAACGCCGCCATTGCCAACCCACCCTCTGCCGCAGAGAAAGCTGAACTCACTTGGCTTGACGAGGTTCCACCGGAAGTCGAAGAGGGTGACCTTACCTTGGTTCCTGGAAAATACGGCACTGCACTGGAACTTTCTGAACCCTTCAAACACCGACTAGATAAGGTTTGGGAGAAAACGGTGATTGTAAAGTTGCTTGGGTGAAAAATTGGATACCGAATCTTAAAGCATCGATGTGGACTCCGACGACTACCTTACTGCCCTTATACAAGGACCATGGGTCATCTTTGCTCATGTGTTGGCGGTACAACCATGGCATCCTAATTTCAGACCTTTGCAAGGCAGGGTAGACAAGGCGGTGGTATGGGTGCGGTTCCCAGATCTCTCTGTATCTAGATATCATCCCATGATCCTGCAAGCTTTGGGGAATTTACTTGGGCGAACAATTAAAATTGATGAAACTACTCAACAGTACCAACGAGGGAAGTTTGCCTGAGTTGCGGCAGAAATAGATCTAACACAGCCCATCATTCCCAGAGTAGAAATCGATGGAGAAATTATTAGAGTAGCTTATAAGGGATTACCTCTGATCTGCCTTACCTGCGGGAGAGTCAGGCATGGACCTCCTCTTATTCGCCACAATCAAAGATGATCAGGTATTGTACATTCAAGCCATCCTCCAGCAATTCTACATGTTGTCTGGGCAATGCGTTAGTCAAGCCAAAACTAGATGTTTTTATTCTAAAAACATCTCACGATCATTAGCTACTGTGATCAGCTGAAGACTAGGCTTTCAGAGAACCACTGACTTAGGCAGGTACCTCGGAGTACCGATCATTCACGAATGATGCTCCAAATGGACATACCAGTATATACTAGATAATGTCCAACGAAGACTTAATGGATGGAGTGCCAAACATCTCTCACTCGCCGGTCGGGTTACTTTAATACAATCTGTGCTTGCAGCGCTTCCTATTTACACGATGCAAACAGTCCACCTACCTCGACAATTATGTGATGATTTGGAGAAGCTCCTTATGGCATTGGTCTCTATTCCAACCATTTTTACCTCACTCCATTGACATGGCGATAGCAGGTACATTACCTCCAAGCACCCTTTTGGGACCTGATCGATTGATATGGGGAGGGTCCACAAATGGTCTCTTTTCAACCAAATCTGCTTACCGTTTACTCGATAACCAGTTGCACAATAATAGTAACAGGGAATGGGCACGAATATGGAAATGGGACAGCCCACAACGGGTCAAGGCATTCATATGGCTTATGGCTAGGGGGAGACTCCTCACTAATCAACAACGCCAACTCAGACACCTTACAACTGATCCCTCCTGTCAAGTTTGTGGCGAAACCGAAACAATTATGCATGCCCTCCGGGACGGATGTTAAGCTCGTACCTTCTGGCGGCGTTTCCCCATTGTTGCCACCATGGATGAGTTCTTCAACGTCAATCAGAATTTGCACCAAAATTTCCTGGTACATGGGTTTAAATGGTCTATCGTCTTTAGTACAGCTTGTTGGTTTTTATGGTATTGGCGAAATAAAACTATGTTTGATGCACACTTTTCATAGCCTACAAACCCTCATCAGCTTGTGTTTGATCATGTACGATCAATCAGCCAGGCCAAGGAAGTACTAGACATGGCTTTCTTATCAGCAAGGACACGAGTAGAGACTCTTGTGGGGTGGCGACCTCCTCCATCTAATTGGGTTCGCCTTAATACAGATGGCGCTCTTAAAGTGTTGTCCTCGTGGGCTTCTGCAGGAAGATTACTTAGAGACAATACGGGAGCATGGCTTGGAGGGTTTACCCATAATATTGGTCACTGTTCAGTCATTGACGCTGAAATATGGGGAGTCCTTATAGGGTTACAACTGGCTTGGGATCTTGGGTATTGAAGAGTGGAATTAGATGTAGATTCGATGATTATTATTAATATATTATCCTCCTCAGAGGCTCAGCAAGCTCCATTTACTTCCCTGATACTAGGACTCCGCCAATTAATAACTAGAGATTGGCTAGTGAGAGCAGGACATGTTTACCGCCAAACTAATAGGGCTGCGGATTGGCTAGCCAATTATGCCGGTTCACTTGAACTTGGTATCCATCAGTTTCAAAACCCGCCTGTGGGTTGTTTATCCATCTTATTAGAGGATATATCGGGGCTTTCATTTCCCCAACTAGTACTGTAAGACCTATACCCCTCCCTTTCTGATTCAAAACAAATTATAATAAGATTATAATTATGATATTTATATTACATTTATGGATTATCCCCAAATTGTCCATAATAATTATTTTATTAAAATTGGACATTAATAAAATATAAAAGACTAGCACAAGTGATTCTTAAATAAAAGTATGTAAAATGAGCTTAACGTACTTGTGTTACAAGAGAAAATGAAAGAAAATGGTGGTTTAAATAGAAATATGCATCTCACCTATTTTTCAAATACAACTTCACTAGGAATACACGAATGTGCTATCCGTAACCCCTAGATGATTAGCAATAAATTGTCACTTGGAACTTGGATTTGCAGCATATTAGCAGAGAAATTAAATAGTTTTTCTATATTGATTTATCTTACCTTGTGGTCAAAATATGGGATGAAAGAAAAAAGACGAATTTTTAGTAACACAGAAAGGAGTTTTGAGTTATTCACAAAGGAGTTGTTAAATGCTATTAGACTACACATAAACCTATTTTATAAGAATCGTTCTTTATATTCAAACTATATTGATATTTGAGGGTAATAGGAGGTTGTTTGTAATAATTATTGGTATTTTTAGTAGCGTATCTTTCTGACTTGGTTATGGAACTCTCATCCTCTTGGAGAGATTGTAATTCATCTGATTTGTCTCTTTTGACTTAATTCAATTACTTTAAAAAAAATTAGGTTATTATAATATTTGAAGGAAAGATTCTTACTCATTTATGATTATTTTATATATTAGGTAGATTTAAGTATATTATGTTGATGTTTGAAAAAAATGTTTTTTGAATTAATTTAATTTATGATTAATACAAGAATTGAATTCCTTAATTATTGATAAATAATACAAATGAGCATATGATGAATACTCTTAATTTGCTTTTCTTTATAATTGCTACCTATTTACGTTAAGGGAGAAATTTACGTTAATGGAGATTGAAGTTGATGTGATTAAGAACAAACAAAAGCTTAAAGGCGAGGACATTTAATGTGCTTGATATATGCACATATTTTCTTAAGTATTCTACTTAGTTTTTTTTAAATGTCAAATTACCTTTTTTCTTGCACTTAATCAAGTAAATGAGCACTTAATCTATATTAGACACGAATGAGCATATGTGTATATTTATCAATAATTAGATGTTATTTAAGGCAAAAATGTGGACAAAATTATAATTTCTAGAGAAGCATGGTCTGATTTGTGCTCATATGCTAATTCGCATTTAATATAGATTAAGTGCAAGAAGAGACATGACCTATAACACCATTCAGTAAGAGATCATATGTCATTTGATATGTGTATAAATTTTGATTTATTTGATATGCTACACTTAGTGTCTAATATCTTATAAATACTTAAGATATTCACTTTGACTCATTTATGATTTTAGGCACAATTTGGAAGCAAAGAAGTTAAAGTAGGTTGAAAGCATGATGTATGGGCCATTTTCTAAAGATTAATTTTCACTTGTCTTCATGGAGTAAGAAGAAGAAAATTAAAAGATAAGAGGAAGACAAGAAAAATAGAAAACAAGAAGAAGAATCATAGAAAGCAATGCACATACATGTTTTTGCATGCAAAAATGTCAATTTAATGGAGCAGAAAACGACAACAAATTAAGCATAAAATGGCAGCAGCTGGTGAGGGACAAAAGGGCCAAAAAAACGTTGCACATGCAGGGCAAATGTCTGCGTACACATACATTGTACATTCTTACGTTAAACACAAGTGTTGCACAATGCAGGCGTTTTATGTTAAACGCAGGCGTACAACATTCCTACGTTAAATGCACAACATGTCTGCATTCAACACTTAAACGCATGGTTTGCCTTTTACTCAAAACATGGAGTAAAAGGAGGGAGCGTGAATAGTAAATTGGACCAACATATTAATTTGTCACATCAATGAATAGAGGGAAGAGAGAGGAGCATGTGAAATATAACAGAGGTGGAGGCACTAGGTTTTCCTTCTTTGTTCTTTCACCACCGAAGCATGGAGAAGATGGATCACACTTAGAGCATAAAAATAGAGATGGAAGGCTAGCTTCCCAACATCAGTTCAATGGGAATATCGACGCTAAGTCACGGTTAAGCTATTTTTATGATTTTAAGATTGTAATTTTTTCGGATTGTTGTGTTGCTGGTGTTGATTTGATTGAGTTTTGGGATGAATGATCTTAATACATCATTTTGATTGTTTTATTTCGAACCTATTCCTAAAACATTGAATGTAATTCGTAATCGTTACTTTTGATGTTTGTGAGTAGCATCTAATGATCCCATGTCATTAGGAATAACATAACTTACGTTAGATAACCCGAACGTGTAAGGTTGCTACTTATATTGATCGTTTTCTACTTTGTAATGCAGTTGCCAAATTAAACCTAAAGATCATATCCTAGGTTTTTCGGTAGTTAGGTTTAATTAATAATCGTTTCTTGATTAAACAAAACCTAAGGGAAAACTGAGATTAAGAGAGCATTCTATTAGTCTCATATCGATAATCCGAAGAAAGTTGTAAGGACGTTAATTAGGATGGTGAAATACACTTAACCGTGTTTAGGCCGAGATTGAACCTAGAACCGGACCTTATGTATATTCGATAGTTTAATCATTTTCGATTGCTTGTTTTAATTTGATTTTAATAGTTTACTTTTATTTTATTTTTTAAATTGATAAAAATCCAATCCCCTCCCCCCCTTCCATTTATATTTTTCTTACATCAATTAATTTTGGTTACAGAAATTAACCGAATATTTTCTATAGATTCAATCCTGACTCACCCTAACTACAAATTTTAGTGTGCAGAATCAAGTAACTTTTTCAGTACACTTGATACGTGCTGTTAGTATTGAAGAACATCAAAAGAGATACACGACCTAAGTCACAGTTGTGCTATGGACTATCAGCAATTCATTAGAGAAAGATGAATATCAACAGCCTAGGAAACGACATGTTAGAGATTACATCTTTCACTTAGAGAAAATACGAAGATATGGCCTAAAATTTGTCCTAAGGTGTTAAAACTTATTTAAAGTACTAAATCCTAATTTTTGAAAGACTTTTGGAGACTTAACACATAAAACACTTTTTCTCTCCAAAGGTTAGGAGTAGTTGTTAGAAGGTTTAATGGAAGGACAATTCTAAAGCTATTTTTTTTATTGGAGAATCAAGACCTAAATTTATCTCAATGGATCAAACAATAAACAACATTGATATATTCATCTAAAACTAGTTCTATTATGATTTCTTTAGTTTTGTTTATTGTTTTATTGTTCTAAGCATGATTGGTGAGTAAATATTGTCTATATTTAGATAGCAAAATCCTAATATTTTTGCAAGCTATCTTTGATTGATTTTAACACAAAGTTAATTACGCCTACGATTCACTTATGGACATTTGGAGAGAGTTACTTGTGAGTGGACTAAGGCATAAATAGAAAGGGTTGAATGGGGTGCTAAAGATAGATCTGCATATATAATCTTTCGATAGACTTGCTTTCTTAACATTATCTACCTATATCAGCAGCACTTTTTTATTTTAGTTTTGGGGTGTCTCAAGATTGGTGTGTCTGTCTTGTTGTATGGCAAGCGATTAATAAACAGACCAGTGAAGTTGTAAGTTCAGTCAAAATTGACATCTTATGGACTGTTTGTCATGATCTTTTGTTGTAATAAGGTTTATGTGTATAATGATGAACAGGTTGCGTGCATAAATCTTAGAGAAGTGAAGTCATTGCAAAAAATGAATCATCTGTCTATTGTGAAGCTCAAGGAAGTAATTCCGGAAAATGATGTCTGGTACTTTGTGTTTGAATACACGGTAAGTTCTTTTTCTCGAGAAACTGAATTATCTTAAAGAATTGCTTTTGACTATTATTACCATGGTGTGCATCTTCATTGGTAGCCTTGTTTTTGATGTTTCTGTAGATGAAGAGAGCAAATAAAAAAGAGAAATCAATGAATACAAGGCAACCAAAATGCCCTTGTAAGGAAGGAAAAGCCCTTGTAAGCTTTAGCAACCTTTAATATGCATGATGCTTGTCAATCTCTTGGCCGTTATATCATGAATAATCTGGACCTATTTTGTTAATGAGTTGGAAAGAAAAAAACCTGACTTGGCTTCCATAAACAAGGGTTGAGCAACAGTACGTGCGATCACTGATAGTGGATGAATTTGCCAACATGGCAATTGGTTCTCGCAGGCAGTCTGTACCGCAGCCTGGACCGCCACCTATGGCTATGAGGGGAGGGGCTGGAGGGTGTTCCAATCCAATCCGTCTATTTTTGTTATCATATATGCTTTCCACCTGATGATGGCGTGGATTTTGTTATTTTGCTTGTCTATTTGGATTTGGAAAGGGGTAGCTTTCAAATCACTCATTTCTCAATATATTAAAAGATACATTTAGAAATTAGAATATTACAAGCAGACAGCAATTAAGAACATTTAAAAGCCAAACGCATCGGCCTCATATGAAATGCAATTTTTGTCAGCAATTGTAAGACATCGCCATCGCATTGGCCGCTTCAAAACATTAAATACTAGATGTTCTTTTCAAGGTAAATGACCTCAAAAGACAATTTCTTTAAGCCCATTTGCACAAAAACTTCATGAAGCTAATGCTAATTTAAAGAAACACCTTGGTGATTTCAAACTCAACCGTGTTAGTTAACTTAACAATTTTGAAAATAAATTAAAAAAACAATTAATGCTATAACTTAGGCGGTCACATGGACTATTCGGAAGAGTATACAACCAAAAAACTGAGGGGACACGGATGGAGATCGGTTTCCCTGTAAAATGGATAAGGCAAATTTAACCATGAGAAGGAGAATACGGGAGGTGATTAATATCACCATAACTCTTATTGTTGCAAAATTAAGATATAAAATTAAACTAAATTATTTATAATTAAATAATATATAGTTAATTGATTTAAGAAGAAAACATAAATCATTTTTATGGTTTCACAAATTTCCAAAAATTAAAATTGAAAACAGAAATAAAAACTCAAATAATTATATTTTTAACTAAACTTAAAAACAAAAAATAAAATCTATTTTTTTTATAATTTATTAAAAAAAACTTTTGCTGAAAACAAAACAAGGCACGAATGTTAATAATGCTCTAATCAAATCAACAATTTGTTTTGCTGACACTTCCCACTTCCTCCACCATCTTTTGCGCTCTCCCTCACCAACGACACTTAACACCAACAAAAGCCAATCTCATGGCCTCCCGATCTCACACTCACGCCATGAATGGCGACACCGCCACACTCACCATCCCCAAAAGGCCCAAACTTGGTCCTTCCTCCATAACAGCTTCCCAAATTGCTGTCGAGTTCTCGCACCATGACTCTTCCGTCGCTCGCATCAATAACGGCAGTTTCGGGAGCTGCCCGCAATCAGTTCTCGCCGCCCAACACCACTGGCAGCTCCAGTTCCTCCGGCAACCAGATGACTTCTACTTCAACCACCTCCGGCCTTCAATCCTCGCTTCTCGCTCCATCATTAAAGACCTTGTTAACGCCGATCACGTCGACGAGATCTCCCTCGTTGACAACGCCACCACCGCCGCTGCCATCGTCCTGCAGCACTGCGCGTGGTCCTTTGCGGAGGGGAGGTTCCACAAAGGAGACGTCGCCGTTATGCTTCACTATGCTTACGGCGCCGTCAAGAAGTCCATTGAGGCTTACGTTACTCGTGCTGGCGGTCACGTTATCGAGGTTCCGTTACCATTCCCCGTTACTTCTAATGATGAGATTATAGTGGAGTTCCGAAAGGCTCTTGAGAGAGGGAAGGCTGATGGTAGAAAGGTTAGGTTGGCTGTGATTGACCATGTTACTTCTATGCCAAGTGTGGTGATTCCAGTGAAGGACTTGGTCAAAATTTGTAGAGAGGAAGGCGTTGACCAAGTGTTTGTTGATGCTGCTCATGGGATCGGTTGTGTTGATGTTGACATGAAGGACATTGGGGCTGATTTTTACACCAGTAATTTACACAAATGGTTCTTTTGCCCTCCTTCTGTTGCTTTTTTGTATTGTAGGAGCAAAGGTGACAACTTTAGCGATGAATTGCATCATCCTGTTGTTTCTCATGAGTATGGAAGTGGGTTGGCTGTAGAGAGTGCTTGGATTGGGACTAGGGACTATAGTGCCCAATTGGTTGTTCCTTGTGTTTTGGAGTTCATTAATAGGTTTTCTGGTGGGATTGAAGGTATTAAGAGAACGAATCATGAGGCTGTGGTGCAGATGGGTTCTATGTTGGAGTCAGCTTGGGGTACTCATCTTGGATGCCCACCCCACATGTGTGGGAGTATGATTATGGTTGGATTACCTGCTTGTTTGGGAATTTCTTCCGATTCTGATGCTTTCAAGTTGAGGACTCATTTGAGGCAATTTTTTCGGGTGGAAGTGCCCATTTACTTCAACCCTCGAAAACATGGGGATGTTGATTCGATTACTGCCTATGCTCGAATTTCTCATCAAGTTTATAACAAGGTTGAGGATTATTACAAGTTCAGAGATGCCATTAACCAACTTGTCGCTGACGGCTTCACTTGTGCGTCCCTCTTCTAATTCTAGAGGTTAGTCTATCAAAATACGTGAATGGTGGATAATCAAGAATGCCGTAAGGTAATCAGTCAACTGTTGCTATTAACTGAATCCTGAGCTCTGGGGGAAAATTAATTGATTTGTACTAATGATGGAGCTAGCTTACTCTATGGTCCACAGTCCTTTCAATTATAAAATAACTTCATACCAGGCTCATAGTTGATGTTCTGTTCAGATATGAACAGAAATGCAGTCGATGATGAACATGTTCTGAGGCTGTTCCCTAACCATGACTTGAGTCGTAATTAATTCAGTCTAATGTTGCATGAGGAGTGTCAGGGACCTTCTCAATGCAATAACTGAAATTTCATTCTAATAAGCATGGTATATTTCTGATTAATTTATCTGAAATCAAATATGTTGAAACTGATTATTTGTCCACTTAGGAAATGGATGCCAAAAATGAACTAGGGGTCTTAACCCTATCTCATGCGTGTTGCAGTGTGGCGCCCAATTAATTATGGCATACATAATACTCTTTTCTTCTTCAAAAAAAGAAAAAACAAGAACAAAAGCACACACGCATACACTCTTTGTTACCAATTTCAGATTATGTATTCAAAATCTGCGGCTAACAATCCCTTTTTCTTCTCATCTTTGGTGAGTGTCTACTTCTTTGGTTGAAAAGGTAATGACTTTCAAACATAACTATGGAAAAGTGTAAAATCCACAACCTCTATGCCACTATTATAACTCCACTACCTGCATCAGCCGTGAACCTTTGTTATTTACTTTTCTATCTATTTTCCTGTTACCGTGGATTGAATTGTTACGTAGTTCAGTGGTACTATAAAAGCATAGCATATCCTAACAGTTAAATCCCAAGACAAAGTTTGTATGATCTGGAAATTAGTCTTCCTCTGTTTTATCCAAGCCCTTCAGTTGTTCAGCAAACACAAATAATAGCTAAATGTGGAATTGGTCATCCATGGTTACTGAAAATCTGATGTGAATGCTCTTAGCTACCGGCAAGTGCTGCATATATACTGGACAAATGAATGATCCTAATTCAGAGTTATGAATTATTTGTAAATGGAGATTGTCTTTCTTATCAGTTGTTCTTGACCTAGAGTTGTCTCCTTTTTTTTTTTCTTTCTTTTTTGATAGAGAAATGAAAGCATGTTGGGGTGTCTCCTAGTCAATAATAATAAGCATTATGCATGGCCAGTGATCATGGTTTTGGTACCATGAACCCCCCTGGGCTCAAGTACACGGACTGGCATATCAAAGTTGATGAAATTCTCACTGTAGCTCTCATGATTTTATTTCCCTTTCGGAGATGCTATTTTCACTTTTGGTGTTATCAGCTAAGGGATACTATTTGCCGTCAAATTTTGTAATATTGCGTGCTTTAAAGTTTAAACCATTGTGAGCATGATCCTCCACAAGAAGCAAAGCTTACCTGTAATTATGCTAGTAGTGGTTTTAGTATGTGATGTACAAACAATTACCAAGGATAAAAAGGATGTCGTTAGTTCCAATACCCAGCCTTTTCCTAAAATGAGAGTTGGTTGTGAATGATAGATAAAGTTTGTAACAAAATATTCAGTATTTTGTACATTTGTATGTTAATTTTTAATCTTAATATCCATTTTAAAAACAACCCTTTTTAAACAAATTTTAATGAATTAATATTTTATCAGAATGTATATATATTAGATAAACCTTATATATTTATATTAAATTAAAAAGATTTATTATTAAATTCTAATGTTTTAAAAAATGAATTTTGTTAAAGGTTAACTTTTGAGTATCTAATGAAAAATAAAGGTAAAGACATAAAAAAACAGAAGTTTACCTTTTGAGGAGGACGGAATAAGCGAAAAGAAGAAATTTCATGGGGGAACATGTGGCAGGCAATTTAGGAGTTGTTTTGGTAGGGAACTTTATGGAGTTGGCCAGAGTCCAAAATAAGAAAGCTTGCTAAATGGTTTAGGCCAAAAACATAAGTTAAACCATAACGTACGTTTATATTAGAATTTAAGTTAAACCATAAAAGTTTTTGAACCTTTAAGTTGAAACGAGGATGAAAAATTTGACAAAAATTACCCTCCATCAATTAAATTTCACATGGGCTACGATGCCTCTCGTGGTGAAATCGTGGGTGTACATAGATGATGAATACTATGCTACAATTACTCCACCTGGCTCTGTCTAGGGCAGTGCTCATAGTGATCCGAAGGTGGGAAAGGAAGTTGCTATTGTGGTAATATTTTTTTTCATGGGTTGATGATGTTCTCTTTTTCTTTGAGGGCTTTGTGTTATATAATGTTGTTGTTCGGTAGTTGGTTACTAATGGATAATTGAGTTGCTTTTAGGTTATTGAGGGTGACAACAAAAGTGTAAGAAAGAAGAAAAAGGAGAAGTATTTAAAGGAAGCAAAGAATTTCCAGGACCAACCTGTCGGCGCAAGTGCTGGACATGGAGCAAACAAAACTATCGATACAGAGGATGTACCTACAATTGATGTGAAAGAGCACTTGAAGAAAGTGGTTCCTACAAAGAAGAAGAAATCAAGTAAAGACATGGATGTTTTAGTTTGAGTTGTCACAAGTGAGGTTGCTGCTAGGAATGCTAAGCTTGTTACTGCCAAGAAAAAGGAAAAGAGTCATTATAATCAGTAGCCAATTCCGTGAGCTTGGAAAGATCATTGTTTTCTTGTTCTTTACCTCTTCCCACATCACAGGAAAACATGTATTTGTTTCCTCGATAAGAATAAGACGTGAGAATCTGGTCTTATGAGAATGACATTATATACCTGTAGGACCTATATTATATACCTGTAGGACCTATTTTATGAGAGTGCGACTGGATCATACTAATATGTAAAATATAAAAAAAAAACTCTACGTCATAAAAAAGTCATGCTGAGGTTCAACTTAAACGTCCCAAATATTAAGGATCAACTTAGATCAGTGACGGAGCCAGGAATTTAAGATAGGAGGCCCAAATATTTAATTTTTAAAATTTTAAAGGGCCCAGTATACTACTAATTTTTAAATAACTCCATCCTAATGTATACATACAAATATATATATACATACATACACATATATATACAGATACATATATATATACACATACATACCTATATATATACACATACATACATATATATATATATATATATAATTATTTAATAATTTTAAGGGAGGGGGCCCCAGTGCACCATTGGCCCCCATCTCCCTCCGTCCCTGACTTAGATTCTGGTGTAAATATTAGGGTTTAAAATATACTTTTAATCAACTGTTTTAGAAAACTGAGATAAAAGAATAATTTTTAGGGCATTCTTTTTCATAATGACTTGGTTGCACACTGCTTGAAGAATCAAATGGCAGCCAAGTCACTGTATCAATTTGATGTTTGGATGAAAACACATTATTTTAGCCAATATCTTCTTTGGGATGTACCGTTATTGGTGTTTGAGTAGGAACCAGTTAATATCAAATATTGCTTTGGATAATTTTTTAAACTTATAAGATAATTCTTAATTTTTTTAAAATTACAAAATACTCTCAATATAATGTACTATATAATTTTCAATTTTACATCAATCTTGATTTAAAAAATCACAATCATATAAACTCAGAATAACAACTATCTATTTATTTCTTTACTATTACTTTTCACATATTTTACATATAAACAATAGCTATTATTAATATAAGAAAGATATTGTTTAATTATCATACATATATACAACTAAGAATAATAAAAAATAATTAAAATATTACAATTTACATCATATACTAAAGAATAATTTTATAAAAAATAGTATATAATAGCAATAATATAGGTCTTTGACTTCATAAGTATTATAATAAGAGTTCATGCCACAAATAGTTCAGAATTAGGAAGTAAAATTGTAACATCTCGGTTTCATCGGGAAGGGTAAAATAGTAAATATGGGTTAACAGTGAGAGCTTAGAAAAGCAATTGCATGTTCATGCATATAGAGACTTGCACATGAAATTATTTGTACATGCATACATTGACTTTCCCGGTATATTTGGTCTTAATTATTAATGGGGTGAGAATTATGGGTTATTGATTTTGAAAATTTATTTAGAGAGTTTCATTATTGATTTTCTAATATTGGATAATTTTAAAAAATTTTCTGAAAATTTTCAGGGATAAATCCCGGACTAGGAAAAATGCCGAGTGACAGACCAACCGATAACCGGTATTAGAATTTGGTGCCTATGGACTTGAATTATGGACATGTGGTTATAGGAGGTCTTGACAAGTGGTAATTGTTGGAAATTGGGTTTGGAATGGATTAATTATGAAGGAAGTAATGG
>JANZLX010000006.1:19501384-19512669 GCA_025531955.1 Erythroxylum orinocense | reverse complement strand
TGTAAGTGGATTTTGGGATGTTATAAGATGGAAAATGTATTCATGATGTCTCTAAGGGTTCAAAGGGATTAAGAATGGAAAAAAAAAATTTATAACCATTCAAGGTTACACGCACGCTCAAGTTTCACAATGTTAAGCAAGAAAGTTGAGTTCCGAGATTGGGATCCGACAAGTAACTTACTTATTACTTGTAAATATTTTTCTTAACACCTTCTTCACAAAAATAAAATAACAAATTGATAAAAATTAGTTACAAATCTTGTACTAGTAGGATGATAAAAATTCCTACCATGAGTTAAACCCTTTATTATCAAATTCAAAACTTATTTAAGATTATAGATGGACTTGGGCACTTTTTTACTTTTTGTACAATTTCAAAAATGATAAGAAAGTATCTAACATCTGTTATATTTTTCATCATCAGGTCATCGCAATAAGCAACATAAATCGTCTAATAAAAAGAATTATACTTACTTTGGAATCTTTTTTCTAGTTGCTTTGTAATTATAATTATTATCAATGATGAATTGTACAATGTTTTTAAACCCAACTTTATTCACAATTTCATCAAATACCTTAAATAAAGCATCAAATTTTCTTGCAAGGCCAGATACATCAATGGACTTTACAAACATCATCCCTTTAGTACAATAAACCAAAAATAATAATAATAGGCTTATGTCTTTTATTTGTCTAACTATTATATATGGTTGAACACCCATAAGTTGCTAAAGTTATTTTTTATCATCCAAATAACTTTTTATTTTATAAAGAAAGCTACTCAAAAGATTACTTATGTAGTAATCAATTGAATAAGCTGTATATCCTAGACCATAAGAGGCAATAACATCAAGTTGGTAAGAATAAGATTGAGCATCATTGAATGTTGCATCATACCTCCATCCAACTATTGTCATGTCTAAATTATGATTGCTTCTTTTAAGCACTACTAATTAAAGGTTGAGCTCTAAGATTTGTTCGTGGAGAAAAAAAAGTTAGACACCTGTTTTTTTTCTCTTCCTCATATCAAGTGCATCAATCCCTTCTTGTTTGATAGGAGTACCACCTTTAACAATACCAATATCATCCTGACCACAACAAAAAATCCTTCCAGTACCAATTTTGTGGTTCAGTCTTTGCATTTCACCTTTATGATTCTAATACTCTTGAAGCAAAGTTTTCATCTAAAATTTCATGTTATGGCTAATTTTATTATAAGGTTCCATATCACCTTTGATATAAGCAACATGTTTTTTTAATCTGGTGATTGTTCCACCTTTCAAATATTTATTTTAAAACAAACAAATAGTATTTCTTTATGCCAGGAACCAGTCTAGATTTCATTCAAATTGGATCATTGACTCTTCCTAAAGAGATTAAATTATTAATTATAAAAATAAATGTAATTGAATAAGTATAATTAACTAAACCAACAACACATTCACCTATTAATTGTAAACAAGCAAATAAATATAAGTCATTAAGTGAATGATCAACATACAATAACAATAAGAAATAGTGTTTCAAAATGAATCCATCAATTTTAAATTTTTTGATGAAAAAGATATTATGGAATTATTAAAAGAGAACATATAAATTTGTATTCCTTTCTTCTCTTTTTATTATTTAATTTTTATTTAAAAATAATATAATTAATATAAATTGATTTTATAGTAGAACTTGAAATCGAAGCTCAAAGCTTTTTATTATTTAATTAAAATTTTGGTTTCAATTATTACTTAAAGCATATTCATCTAATCCGTGAATGTGCAATTGTGTATTGCAATTACATTTGAAAATATTAATGCTTGGATTTGGTTACTCTCAATTTCAACTACTTTAGCTTTGACTTGAATGTTAAACAAATGACATGATCCAAGTTGTAATCCTCATCTAATTGATAATTTATAAACCAATGTGAATCCTTAAACCAAATATAAAAATTAGATTAAAAAAACCATACTTATAACAACAATTAAGATGAACCCACAATTAAAATCATATGTATTTTAATCTAATTTATAAAACTAGATATACCCATAATATACCCTAGTCTAATTTCTCATAGTAACAAAAAAGTAATAAACCAAAGTCATAAAAGATATTACGAGTCTCATTTCATTTCTCCAACTATCAATAATTGATGGAAAGAATAAGCAGTAAGGCAAAGGACTATTCAATTTCGGTACAATCATAGTGGCAATATAAATTTTTTTAATTCAATCATAGATTTTCTAATTTTACAAGTTATATTGGTATTATAATTTTTAGCTGGTGCCATAAGCCAGTACGATATTATTAGTTCATTAATATTTTCCAATCGGTATGAACCAATACAGTACAAAACAAAAGTCCTTGATCACCACAGATTATTTATATAGTATTCGAGACAAGAAACAAATAAATTTGACATGTTAGTTGTAAGTTCTAATACTTTAAGAATTAGAAAAAGACTAAATACTACATAATTTAATTATTTTTCTAAACAATTATTTTTAAAATTCAATAATGTTTTAATTCTTGAACTAGATTGAACTGAATAAATTTTTTAGTATAGTAGTAAGTAAGTCGATTGGGTATTAGATTAATTACTACTGATTAATTTATTCCTTAGGATGAGATTGATTTAGGTCGTTTGGATGGATAATATTAAAAGAGTATAGGGTAAGTTATAGAAAAAAATTTCAAAATTATCTCAATAATGACACTAAAGTACCCAAACTTTTAATTTATTAAGAAAATATTTCCACGTTAAGTTTCTTGTTAATGGTGCTAATGAGTCATGTTATGTTAGATTTTTGGTCCTTTCCACGTGCACACTAATTTTCAACTAATTTTTTTTGTTAAACATAAAAAGTTAAATCAAATTCATTTTATTCTCACCTTAATCCATTGGGTTTGATTTTCTTTTGTATTGTCTACTTTCTTGTATGTGTACATGCCCTCACTATATAGTCTCAAATAAAACAACTAACTCATCTATCAAAATAACATTGTACAATCATCTCTTTACATCTCTTACACCAACACAAAATCATGGAGTTCCCTCATAACCACCACTCCTATACCCACCATCATCATCACCACAGGGGAGACGATGATTACAATGAGGAACAGAAAAAGGAGTACTACCCACCTTTAGGCAACTTCTATCCTTTTTTTTTTTCGGAACTTACTCACTTAGGCAACTTCCAACCTGATCAACCATCACCCTATTGCTAGCAAATTGAGTTTACTCCTCCCCCATCTAGATATTATCAAGATGAGAACTTTACGCCGCCGCCGCCGCCACCTCCACCAATACCAACTGTGTATGTTGAAGAGGTTGAGTATGGTGGCCGCCTTGGGCAATGACTGGTGTGATCCATGTTTCTCGTGAACATGAGACCCACTATTCTTTCCAGCCTCATCTGCCATCTTTTGTATACCATTAGTATGGCCTTAAGTCTAAGACTGGTCTATCTAATAAACTCACTATAAGGGCTTATTCTAATGCTGAGCCCAGTTTTAGCCTAACTATCAGAGATTAAAAAGTGATTCTTACCTCCATTTGATCCGTCTGATGAGTTCTAAGTAAAGTTATGTCAGACCTTCTGACTAAATTATTGCATAAATTTGATGACTTCTTGTTTAAAAATCTTTATCTACTTACAAGGATTTTGACTACCTGATTCATCTATTTGCATTACACGGTTTACTTTTCTAGGTAGATTGCCTCTAGAGGTTGATTTGTGATTGTTCTTATAGAAATGGTACAAAGATTATAAAATTGAGATAAGTATGTGATTTTTTATGTAATTTATCCAACAATAAAAGGTACAACTTATTCACTTTAACCAACCTTAGGCTATATATAATATTTTTAATTTAAAATAAGATAAAATAGAGAAACCAACAAATTTCACCGAAACCCTGCCTCTCCGTGTCTGTGTGACTGCAACTCGTGACTTTGTTTGTGAGGCTTATTTGACAAATTTAGGGTTAGGTATTCAACCTTTTGATTCATTTCTACTCCTATTTTACTTCTATATATGCTCACAATTATTAACCCAGAAGATATTGACAGTGTATGCGGCTGCTAACTGATTCTGCTGCTTTCATGTTGTTGCACAAATTTTGAAGTTTTATTTCTCAATCCCGCATTCCATGTTACACTGGTACAAATTGATAGGTACGTATCTAAACCCATCTACCCTTTTTTTCTTTGGTGGTTCTTATTGCTTTTCCCAAAAGATACAGCCGGAGGGAGATGGTAATTCTTAAATTTGGCTTCGTTCTTGTAATTCATAATATTCTTCTTTCTGGGTTATTGATGAAACATTCATTTGATCGATTCTGAATAAAAAAGGTTTTTTTAATCATATGTTTTTTTTTCCTGATTTACTGTGGCTTTATGGGCAAATATGTGTGGAGCTTTTTCCCAGTGGCTGATAATTCAATAACTTCTTCATTTGTTATACATATTTTTTCATTTTCTTATTCTGGAACAGGAAAGCTCGTAAAAACACCATATTTATTTTGTTGGATACAAATAGAATTCAATGATATGGTCAATTAATTTGGCATTATAATCACTTTTTAAGTTTTAAATGCCAGAATGCTTATCTTGATCCTGGAAGCTTAATGTGTAAAGCTCGAGGACCTGTTATCAAGGGCTACCCACTTTTGGGTTTGGTTAGCATTGTCAGAATTCCTTTCTTGGTCTTGGAACTTTAATCTGTAAAGGTTGAGGACCTGTTTGCAGTCCTTTTACTACTGCTGGATCTGTCAGAATACTGAAATCAAGTACTTGTGAACTGTGCAATTGTGTATTTATGTTGTTGTGTGTGTGTGATGAGCAACAATACATTGATTGGTTTTTAGTTTCTTTCTGATAGACCTCTAAACTTTGAAATGATGAGGTTTTGGATTCCTGATGCATGTTGATGTGTTATTCACAACTTTTTTACCATTTGAAAACAAGTTACCTTGTTTAATTTTTCGGGATGACTGACAATTACTTATTTATTTGTTTTTTTATTGTTGGTAGAGTATGGCAAGGCCAAAACTGATAGCAATTTGTCAGTCAGGTGGTGAATTTCATATTGATAACGCTGGTTCCCTGTCATATAGAGGTGGTGATGCTCACGCCATAGACATTGATGATGACATGAAGTTAAATGACTTCAAGATGGAAATTGCTGAGATGTTTAACTGTGGTATCAAAGCCATATGCCTTAAGTACTTACTCCCAGGAAACAACAAGACTCTGATTACTATCTCAAATGACAAGGACCTAAAACGGATGATAAAATTTCATGGGGACTCTATTACGACAGACATATATGTAATAGTGGAGGATGCTGTTCTTCCCGATGTTTCAAACTTGCCTGGCAGTAGGTAGTCGTCTTGATGTCTGTACTAAAAACATTTTATCATTTTTGAATCTATTGATCTAACTTCTGCAATTCATTTTGTAGATCTAGCAGAACAACGCTGTCTGAAGCAGTGGCTCCAATTGATGCGCCTCTTGGTGTTGTAGAAGACAGTGTAGACAATACTGTCCATTCCAGCTTACCAATTATTGGACCTATTGACGTTGTAGTCAATACCAACCATGTTGATCTTCATATTGAGGATGCACAGCTTAATCTAGCATCTGAAATCTCACCCATTCTTGCTCTTGTTGATTCCAGTGATGAAAAGAACGCCCAAGGTGCACAGCAGTGGCAAAACACAATTACTGGGGTTGGTCAAAGGTTCAGTGGTGTTCATGAATTTCGTGAATCACTGCGGAGATATGCGATTGCACATCAGTTTGCTTTTCGGTATAAGAAAAATGACAGTCACCGGGTGACTGTTAAATGTAAAGCAGAAGGTTGTCCATGGAGGATTCATGCATCAAGGTTGTCTACCACACAACTAATTTGCATTAAGAAGATGAATTCAACACATACATGCGAAGGATCGGTGGTGACAACAGGCCATCAGGCAACTCGGAGCTGGGTGGCCAGTATTATCAAGGAAAAGTTGAAGGTATTTCCAAATTACAAACCCAAGGATATTGTAAATGATATTAAACAGGAGTATGGAATCCAACTTAATTACTTTCAAGCTTGGCGGGGGAAAGAAATTGCAAAAGAACAACTTCAGGGTTCATACAAGGACGCATATAATCAGCTACCCCATTTCTGTGAGAAGATAATGGAAACAAATCCGGGAAGCTTTGCTACTTTCACCACGAAGCAAGACTCAACTTTTCAGCGATTATTTGTCATGTTCCATGCATCATTATATGGTTTTACTCAAGGTTGCAGGCCTCTCCTTTTCCTTGATGGCATACCTTTGAAATCAAAATATCAAGGCACATTACTAGCTGCAACAGCTCCTGATGGAGATAATGGCGCATTTCCTGTTGCTTTTGCTGTAGTGGATGCAGAAACTGATGATAACTGGCACTGGTTTTTGATTCAAGTGAAAACTGCTTTGTCCACAACATGTCCGTTAACATTTGTAGCAGATAGACAAAAGGGTCTGAGAGAGTCAATTTCTGAGATTTTTAAAGGTTCGTACCATGCCTACTGTCTACGCCACTTGTCTGAACAACTTATTCGGGAATTGAAGGGGCAGTTTTCTCATGAGGTGAAGCCACTTATTGTTGAAAACTTCTATGCCGCTGCTTATGCTCCCAGCCCTGAAATCTTTCATCGGTGCATTGAGAGCATCAAAGGTATTTCGATGGAAGCCTACAATTGGATCGTACAAAGTGAGCCACAAAACTGGGCAAATTCAATTTTCCAGGGTGAGAGATATGACCATATGACATCCAACTTTGGGGAGCTATTCTATAGTTGGGCATCTGAGGCTCATGAGTTACCAATTACCCAGATGGTTGATGTGATTCGGGGTAAGATTATGGAGTTGATAAATTCACGGAGGACAGATTCTAATCAGTGGATGACAAGATTAACTCCATCCATGGAGGAAAAACTAGAAAAAGAGACTCTAAAGGTCCCTTCCCTCCATGTGCTATTGTCAGCTGGTAGCACATTTGAGGTTCGTGGTGAATCTCTCGAAGTAGTTGATGTTGACCGCTGGGATTGTAGCTGCAAAGGGTGGCAGCTTGCTGGTCTACCTTGCTGTCATGCTATTGCTGTGATTGGGTGTATTGGGAGGAGTCCCTACGAATTTTGCTCTAGATATTTCACAAGTGAGAGCTACAGATTAACTTATTCACAGTCAGTTCACTCTGTACCCATTGTAGAAAGACAAGTCCAGAATGATTCTTCAGATGTAGTAGTAAATGTAAGCCCACCACCTACTCGTCGTCCTCCAGGCCGACCTACCTCAAAGAAATATGGAGCACAAGATGTCAGACGTCAGCTTCAATGCAGTAGATGCAAGGGTCTTGGACATAACAAGTCCACTTGCAAAGGGCCATTGTAGGGTGTCAGGAGTACATTTGTAAAGGTGTTAGGAGCTGCGAGTACTCGCTTTTCATGGGTAAGTTTCAACACGTTCTTTAAGGTACTGAAGCTCGTTACTTTTCACGAGTTTCATCATGTATTTAAACTCTCTGAACACTCGAGGACTTGCGCATTTACATAAATAGAGGCCTCATTTTCTCTTTCACCATTGACATGGTCTTCTGTGCACATCGTAATGTTCATATATAGGTGAATTATCCTTACATGTCGATGGTTCTAGACACTTGTAATTGAGTTCTTGTACCGGACCCTTGTGTTTCCATCAAGTCCAAGTGCTGCATATTTTAATAAGGATGCACAAACCATCGCCTCTATGGATATCTTGAGAATAAAGGTTAAGTCTCTTCTGAGGCAGTCCTCAGTTGAATACCTAAAATGCTTTTATCAGTAATAAATAATTGTGGTAATGATATGATGAGGAGGAAATAACTTGAATTCAACTGTTCAAGACTTTTGAAGACCTGCGTCCTTCAGCAAATGCCCACTTTCACCAATACCGGAAACATTTACTTTACCAGTACCGGAAACTATTGCTCTTACTTAGCGATCGTTTCCGTATAGATGAGAAAGGCGAGCAGTGTGTACTTTCAGTGCAAAAACAAAAGCTGCTTTGCAGTACTCGCAAATCAATTTCAATTTATACGATTTGCCAATACATTACAAAAGGCATTTTAAGTCGTTCTAGTAATGGTGTGCGATCAGAATCTAAATCACACACATTTCTAGTTCTATAGCTTAGTCCCAACCCTATCTTAAATTAAATAGCATACGAAGGGGGATGTTGAGATCACAAACATCAAGCCTCAGTCTTCTTATTTGAACACTGAAGCATAAAGATGAAAATTGTCCAGGTTCTATCCTCTACACTGATTTTTTTGGCACATACAATCTAAAAAATTATCTCCTCATACAACTTACACTCTACTCTCCCCCAAACCTTCCGTAAGAATGTCACCAATATTATCTCTGATGGTCAAAGTTTCCTCATCCATTTCCTTCATATCTATTGAACCAATCAACGATTTATGCGTTGTAGCATCTGGCATCCAACCCTTATCCAACATTGAATCCAATAGTTGACATGCCTCAGCTTTCTTGTCCTCTTTCCACAGACCTTTAACTAGTATGTTATACATGCCTGAATCTAAAATTTCACAGTGAGAAGTAAGTTTGTGAACAGCGGTTGAAATCAAAGATAATTGGTATTCATTACCCAAATATAGAAGAATTTTATATAAGGTATCTGAATCGGGGATTAAGCCCTCATTAACCATCCTATTGAAAAACCAAGAAGAATCCTTTACTCGGTTCTGGGAGACCATACTTTGTATCACAGTGCAATATGCTTCGCCATCAGGCATGCAACCCTCAACCAGCATCCATGACAGGAATGCTAATAGATCTTTTCCCTTCTTAGATGTGGCTAGACTAACCATAATATAATTATAAGTCTCATTAGCACAATAAGTACCAGAATTATAAGCCAACAATTGTAAAGTGACTGCTTCATCAACCATTCCATAGTCACAAATGCCCTTGATCAGCGTATTAAATAAGGAATGATGTAGTGAGTATCTGTTCTCTGACATGTATTTAAACACATCAATAGATTCTGAAAACTTTTGTGCTCTACAAAAGGCTTTGATCATCTCGGAGTAAGAAAGAGAACCTATGTCCCAACATTTGGCACGAATTTGAAGAAATAGTTTTAGGACATCTCTGTGTTTGATCAGTCTACAGTTACCAAGGACTAATGCTGAGTATGTGGCAGAGTCTGGAATCGATGAAGATATAATCATTCTACCCAGAAGTTCATATGCATGCCTGATATCCGCTTTCTCACAAAGCCATCTGATAAGAATATTCCATGAATGGCAATTGTTTAAATTCCTTTCCGTCATTTTCTCATGCAGACATTTGGCAATATGAAAATTATCAGCATTGCAACAATGTATAAGCAATGCATTATATGGAGAAGTGAGCAGGACATCATTGTCTTCCAAAAGTTTGATTGCATCACTTACCTTCCCTCTCTCACAAAACCCATTTACAAGATCCACGAAGACGGTGTCTGGAGGTGTCAAACCATTTTCGATCATATCTTCAAAAAGAGCTACAGAACTTTCCAAACAACGGTTATTGCACAAACACTGTAGCAAAGCCCCATAAACTAACGAATCTGGAACCAAATCAGAAGTTCTCATCATCTTAAACAACCGAATCCCATCTTCCATTTTATGTTCCCTACAAAACATAGGTATGATAGACAAATAAAAACTCAAATCTGGTTGACACCCAACGTCTAACATCTCCTGCAAAATGGCAACAGCTTCATCCGCTCGATTGTTAGAAATAAGTCCTTGAATAACTATCTCAAAAGTCTTGCTGTTTGGGTTACACCCTTTCTTGTTCATTCTCATGTACTGATCCAACGCAGTATCAACCCTTTCAGTCTGAAACAAAACCCCCAACAAATAATTCAAAGTATCAACTCCGGGTGCCACTCCTGCTTTTACCATCTCTTTGTAAACAAACAACATTTCTTCAAAACCTCTCCTACCGTCCTGAAGAGCACCCAATAGAAAGTTGAATACATCAACAGAAGGCCTGTAACCAGCCTTAACCATATTAACAAGAATCTGCGTAGCTTCATTCATCCTACCACGTCTAACAAATGTATATATCAACAAAAGGAAAGTGTTTTCCACTCCGGTACACCCATCTTTCACCATATTTTCACAAAAATCACTAATTTCCTTGACCTTTCCAGCCATACCCAGCTTCGTAATCATCCAGTAATACGTATCAGCAGTTTGGTCAAAGAGTTTATGGATTGAAGCCCATTTGAATAAATTAACAGCAGAGTTTACATCTGTGGTACTCTGCAAAACCTTGATCAAGCTATCCGGATATGGATTGTGTTTTAAAAATTGAATCTTGGATTCAAAATCAGCAGTATTTGGTAAGCATTGATCGATTTGTGGGATAATTTGGATGTTACCTTTACAAGAAATAGAACAAAGGGACGCTTTAAGAATTACCCATCTGGTAATTCTCCTTGAAAACGCAAAAGGAGATAGCATGGCACAGAGGAGCAGAAACAATCTGTAGGAGAAGGTAGAGGCTTTCCCAAATCATGTCAAAAAAGAGCAGCAAAGAAATGCGTCCAAATCGTTGTGGCTAACCTGAGAAGTGAAGGAGCAGAAACTGATCCAATGACTTAGATTAACCGTCACTTCCTGCCGAAAATTTGCCTAAAATTTTAATGGAAAAAAAAAAGTAATTTGGTTTTTGAGTTTTCCAACTTTTACTGAAGCGTCAAAGTACGCCGGCATTTCACCGGAACGTAAGAATGAATTGTTAATTATGAAATTACCTTGTCACCCTTCTTTTAGATGTTATTTGCTATTTGCTGAAATGTTACGGTTTTTCTTACGTCTCTTTTCGCCTCCATCAATCTCACTGGTCATTGCTACCGCTGCCAAAACCTAACGACGGTATTTCTGAAATGCGAAATTTAAAAAGATAAGTCCTCTGTTTAATATTAACTGTTTATGTATAAAATAATTTATGATAACATGACTTTAAATAAAATTATAAGGATATAAATATTATATATCTTATTATTTTGTTAAATATTCTTACAAGAATTTATATTTTAGATATTAAATTCTAAAAAAAAAATTAAACAAAAGAAGTTAGACACATTGTCTAGAAAAGAAGAAGATGGATGAATCACTCGCACCTTGTCTAGAAAGAAGTTGAAGCTTGCTGGCATAACTAACGACTCAGCTAGAAAGGCAACATTCAAGAAGAGAA
>JANZLX010000006.1:19473480-19483488 GCA_025531955.1 Erythroxylum orinocense | reverse complement strand
ATTTTCTCACCAATTTCTTTCTCATTTAAATTCATTTTAATATTTCTAATTTTTACCAAAAGTTCGGGGTCCAACACGTAGATTCCAATTTCTTCATACCATTTATAGCCCTATGTCTCTACTTTACCAAAAAATAAAAATCATCTCATTTGGATCAGTAGAGCTCTAGAAATCATCAAAATACCGAAGTATGTTCAGTGGAATAACACCAGTTCATATTACTTAAGAGCACACTCATTGTACCCGTCCCACTATTTTCACTCAATCTTTCTCCATTCATTTCAAATAGCTATGATTCTTGGTGTAGATGTAGATTAATGTCTTACGAATCCAATGGTTCAAGAATCAAGTCGTTTGGATGTCTAGAGAAGAAGTTATGGCCAAAAGAATCCAACTTGTTCATATCTTTACTTGTATTGTACATGCCTTGGCGCAATAGCCATAACTCTCCCTACAGATGTTGGATTGACTTCATTTTTCAACTATTGGAAAGAGGACTTCTAAATCTACAACTTTCATAAAGACCGCGAAGGCCAATTCTATCATCTGACTTCTGTATCATCTCATTTTTACATCGTCTCACTTTCCATCGTCTCATTTCTATCGTCTCACTTTCCATCGTCTCACTTTCGATCGTCTCATTTCTATCGTCTCACTTCTATCGTCCCACTTCTATCATCTCACTTTCTATCGTCTCACTTCTATCGTCTCATTTCTATCGTCTAACTTTTCATCTTCAGAATGTCTCCACTTATAAGGATTATAACTTTTGACTCTGATGTCTAAAATTTTCATACTATATACCTTTGGAAAGATAAAAGAAAGATATACAACTCTCAAGAAGGCAACTTTGCCAAAATATATTTAGATTAAGTCCAGATTTTCTCCCGAAGTCGGAACACGAATTTTACACTCAACTCTCAATGTCCTACACCCACTTCTCAAATTCATGACAACTTTTGAGATCCTGAGAGATAGAATTGAAATTCAATGTCTTCATAAGAAATGTAGCCATACGTTTCTAGTTTACTCCAAATCAAGAATTATCTCGTTTGGATAATTAAAGAAAAATTTAGGGCTAACAGACCAAAGCACACTTCGTGAACATTTTCCAGATTTTCAACCTTTCAATATTTTACAACACCCAATGCTCATAATCTTTCAAAACACTAAATTGACACCATAATCAGATTTTTCATCCCCCAACAACACAGTATTTAAGAACAAACACATTAATGCCATTTCCCATGCAGATGACAGTAACTTATCAAATTTATTTCATAAATTCCCAACTCTCAGGGATTTATTCACTACTTACTTGCTGAAAACCCCGAACTCTTCAAGCCCTAAACTCCACACAATTTACGTACTTCACTAAGTACAATGACCAACATCTGCTTTTTTTTTTCTTAGGGTAAAGGAAACAAATGGCAAAGTGAGGTTGGTGTAGGAAAGAAAAAGTAGAAGTCTCTTAGAAGGTATTTGATGGAAAACTCTGTGTTTCAAAGAAAGTTTGAAAAAGATGATAATAACGAAGGGACTTAGACAAGACTTAACCTGTCAACTCTCAAAGAATAGTAGCTTACTTCTAGCCAGAGTACAAAAGCCTAAGTAACACTTGTCACTTTCCCAATATCCAAGCTCTAACTTAGTTGCTTTTGAAACTAACTCCCTTAACTTTCATCTTTACAATCCAACTATCTCTAATCTTCATTTGATTTCTTTTTCCTATTTTCTACAATTTCCAAAATTTATTCCTAACTTCACTAAAATTCACAAATACTATATTTCCACCAAACACTAATATTTCTAATGTAAAAACATTCATAACTCTAAAAAATTCACAGATCAATCCAATTATACTCAGAATTATTCATGAATGCATGTACAATTATTTTCATGTGCAAATACATTCACTGTTCATGTATAAGTGTATGGCATATTATGTATGAACATGGAAATACATCTCTAACTCTCATTAATCACTCACATTTACCATTCTAACCCTCCCACAAATAATGGGATGTTACATTGGTGGTATAGACCGTATTTATAGTCTTACTTCACATGCATCAAAGATCACAAATTTTGTGAGTAACCATATCACATTTTTGTCTTAGTTAGCAAAAAGATTGGGTTGAGATCATGTGTCTGTTGCTGTAAGGTCTACATTTATTACTTTAAAAAGTGCTTATGAACATAAGCAACTACCTCAAAATTTAGTGACAAGTAAATATTTTTCAAGTCATAAATTATCGAAGATTGAAAAAGGAAAAGAAGTTTTTGCTATTATTCTAGATAATAAATTTTGGGATGTTTGCTTGATCATTGTGAAGATTGTGGCTCAACTTACAAGATGATGACTTAGATGAGAAGCCATCTTTGGGTTATAGTTATGATGGTGTGCATAGAGTTCATAAAACAATTATAAATATTTTTGAAGGAAAGGAGATATTGTATAAGCCTTATATAGGTATTCTTGACTGATGATGGGATAAGCATCTTACTCAAAGGATCCACTTGGCAGCTTATTTTCTTAATCCTTATTGGTTATATATTGGAAATACATGTATGTATAATATTATAGGTGGCATGTTTAATGTGATTGAATATAAAGGTATTTTTATTATTGAAGAGCAATCATAGGTAACAAATGAAATTAAATTGTACAGTGAAAGTTTTAGAATTTTTGCTAAATCATAAGCAAAGAGAGAACTTATAATGAAAAAAATGCAGCCTACTAAGTTTTTATACTTTTAGTTCATTCTTGTTTATTAATAATATATATTTTATTTTTATAATTATTAATTTAAAATACAGATGAGTTGTGGAGAATATTCAGTGAAAGTTCTTCAACATTAAAAAACTTGCTATTAGATTATTTGCATCAAGTTGTTAACATAATTAAAGTGTTTTTTAACATATTCATACAAAAAAACAAAATTATTTAGAACATCAAAGGCTTAATGACCTTATTTACATTACTTATAATTTGAGAATGAAGAACAAGTATTTTTATAGTTTTTTTCATTAACTTTATAATTTCTATATTATGCATTCAGAGCACTTTGTAAAAAGAGAATGTATGATCTAGTTGATATTAATTTTTTATAAATCAAAATAATATTAATAGAAAAGAAAAATATGTACAAAACGTCCATTTACAAGTGTCACTGGAAACACATCTAGCTAAAATAAGCAACTAGTCTCAAGCAAGCCAAGACAATAAAAAACACAAAACAAGGATAACAGAAGCAAGGAAGGAACAAATTACTTCAAGTCAAAAGCAGATACACAAGAAGCTCTACCAAAATCGAAGCATCTATAATCCATGTAAAAGCCGAACTAAAATGATATTGATTTTATTGATCATACTAATTTTTGGATTGAAGAAGAAGAACCATCGCTTGATTTTAAAAAGACGATTTATGAAAAAAAAAATATCTTCACAACAAATTAATTAAGAACATGAACTTACTAATGGTCAATTCATATCTTATTTTGATCATATTTAAGTTAAAAATATAATATATTATAAATTTACAGTTAAAAATAATTTCATGCATTACTATTTTGTAATTCTTTAGATAGTGTTAGGATCTATATTATAAAATAAAATAAAAAATAAAATAAGATCTATATTAAATAATAGGAAGGAAAATATTCTAATGCTGCCCAGTTCCCGCACAACCCCTGAGAGTTGAGACCGTCCATGTTCACTCAGGTCAGGCTCAGCCCTCTCCACTCCACCAACACATTGCTGGCTTGCTATCTTAATTTAATTTTCCTTACTACGTACGTGCCTCTCTCTCAGCTGTTCTCACTATACCCTCTTCTACATATTAATTCACGCACCACTCTCTCTTAAACAACTGTGTCTGTCTCACTACACCCTCTTCGAGTCATTAATTCCGAAAGTGATAGACCCTTTCCGTGTTCCACTGCCTCCTCTCTCTCTCTCTCTCTCTCTCTCCATAATGCTTGAGTATGAATTATCAACACGTCCTTTCTGCCATGCCATACAAGCCAAGTAACTTTCTTTTTCAATTCCTTTATTATTGTTCTTTTGTCTTTCAGATTCTCCATTGCAGGACATAGGACTACTTAAAGTTATCTTCTTTTGTCTTTTTAAAATTGGGCTTTGCCATTTAATAGTTTATGGAGTTCACATCCGTGTTTGATGTCATCCAAAATTAAATGCACACTTACCATTTTCACATGCAGATGTATCGCACCGTATATGCTTTCCCTGCAACTACTGCATAGACCTATCAAAAGGCTTTCAACTTTTTCACTTCTAGATCTTCATGTTTGGTGGTCATCTCTGTATCAAGAGGTAGCAACTCTAGTTCTAATGTCTGTTGCGGAACAATCATCATCGGATTCATCGAATTTACCTTCACTGCCGCTTCCGGTTAGAGATGTTGATCCTTTGTTGAAGGATTTGAATGAGAAAAAACTGAGTTTTAGACGAAACGTTGTTTCTTTAGCTGCAGAGTTAAAGGAAGTCCGCAGCAGCCTTGCTTCACAAGAGCAGTCTTTTGCTAGAGAAACATTATGCAGACGTGTAAGAGATTTGTTGGTTTTTATTCTCTTTTTACTGCATGGAATTTGATCATTGTCTTTCTCGTTCATCGTTTTTGCTTTCTGATTGTGGGGTCAAATCTTTTTATAGATAGATGTTTCTTCCATAAAGAAGTTCGTGTTAATCCAAAAGAAAGTTTTGTGCCAAGTTTCGTGTGCTTTTGATTTGACAGGAAGCAGAGACGAATGCTCAAGTTTTGGAGGAGGCTGTTCATAGGTTGCAGAAGACGTTGGAGGAGAGGAATTGCCAACCGCAGACTCCAGCTTCAACTACGGATGAGGTCCTTTACATATCCCTGTTCTCTTTATTTTTAGATAGGAATGACAACGAAAATTAAGAATCGAAGTGGAAATGAAATCAAGCGGGTTTGGTATATAATTAAGAAAAGTTAATCGGTATGTTGATATTTGGTATTAAATATTTAAAATGATAACAATTTAGTTATTATATAATTTATTTTATACATAATTAATTAAATTATTTTATAAATAATTTTTATGATTATAATAAATGTATTAATGAAAAAATAAAATAATTATAAAAAATTAATATAAAAATAATTTTGAAGATAATTTTAATAAGATAATAAATGTATTAATGAAAAAAATAAAATAATTATAAAAAATTAATATAAAAATAATTTTGAAGATAATTTTAATAAGAATCAAAATGTTAATAATAACTTGATAATATTATAATAATATCTTTTATTTCTTATTTCTAATTTTTTTTGCTGCATATATTTATTGTTCTTTAGAAATAAAAGTTAAGAATTATTTAAGATTCATTTTAGTTTTGTTATTATTTATTTTATCTATTATTAGTAACTAAACAACTAAAAATTAAGAATGCAATTCTCATTCCAGACTTCATTCACTACACTCGTAGACGAAACTGTTAGACATGACTAAATTGGAGAGTTCTCTGCTAAGAAAAACGATGACTAGTTACGGGACCGTTTTATTTTTGTAGGTTAGTCTAGCCTGTTATTGGTGCTTCCGGCCACCCCATTTCGAAATTTTGGTTGAGGGAATAACAAACAATAAGGTTTAGTCAAAATGCATATGATATACGGATTTTAAATACTATTTTTTTACACCTTATTATATGTTCTCTGATAGGAATGTCAATTTTGGTCCGATGTAATTAGATTAAATTTGTTTGACTCTATGGAAACATTAAAAAACGACATTATTTTTTAATTTTTTTAAATATATAATTAAGCCGAGTCGTATCATAGGCCAATCAGCCCCGACCTATCGGGCGAAATCCCTAACTCCTGGTTTTTTAGGCTGCCTCTAAACCTTTAGCCTTTTTGTTTCTCGTTTCGGCGGAGCCCATGAGAGGAGCGGGTGACGAAGTGCATTTTAACTTGTATAGTTGTCCCCTTACCAAAGCCTCAAACAATTTAAGAACCATTGTTCTCTGACGGCTCCTACAAATTATGGCTTTGCCTTTGCTAGATTTTACTTGAGGTGTGCCTCAAGAATGGTGCTTTCTAACAGATATTCTATTTTCGAAGATCTGTTCCATCTGTTTCCTCTGTTCGTCTTTATTCTTAACCATCCAATATATTGCATTGGATGGTTGATCAAAAGGGAACAAGGGAGATTGGGTAGGGGAACAGAAAATCTGTTCAGCTTTTTCCTACTAGCTGACCCCGATTTAGGTTTTTAATGTTGCATAAGACCACTGTAGGCCTACAAAAAAAAGGTGTTGAAAACGTATTTTCTCCAATCTATTGAATTAATTTGGCTGCTTTGATGTAAGATGTTTTACAAGTCAAAATTTATTTATTAAATTTAATGAAACCTTTTGACTCCAAAATTGATATGGTTGAGCATTAGAGTTCTAAGAATGTCAAACGGTCCTAAATTTTTTAGTTTGAATGTCTGGATGAGAATTTCTGCTTACCAAAATTTACACTCTTGATAATGTGCTGTCACTCGATTCCAATTGATTTCCCTTTAACTTCTTATAAACTAGAGGATATAAAATAGCTTCCCCTTTGTCCTCACTACGCACCCCTTTCGTAATTAGGCTGGTCCATTAAACAGAATTTACTTTTTTCCTGGTTTGTGAATATATTGGCACATAATTATAGACATGGGTTTCAATACTTTTTGGTAACACATAGTTGAGGTGAACCAAAAAATGAAAAACTTTTTAGACAGTGCTGGATGTGTCCGTGAATTAGATTTGCTTCTTGTCATGGAAAGTATACATGAATGACAGGTAACCGGATGATTGTGCTTCTCATTTTCATGTCTACTCATTCTGTTTATTTTTTCATGCGTCACAGTACCTAAATGAGTTGGATGGACTTAGGTCACAGCTTGCAGCAACAAAAGTGACCGTTGATGCCGGTGCTGTCTCAGCTCAATCAGCACAGCTTCAGTGTTTGGCAATGATGAAGGAACTACATGAGAAGACTAATTCACTAAAGGAGCATGAGGATCGTGTAACCAGGCTAGGGGAGCAATTGGATAAATTGCAAAATGATCTTCAAGCGAGGGAATCCTCTCAAATGCAATTGAAAGATGAAGTTATTAGGATTGAGCATGACATTATGCAGGCTATAACCAGAACTGGAAGTAACAAAGATTGTGAATTAAGAAAATTATTGGATGAGGTTTCTCCAAAAAACTTTGAGAAGATTAATAAGATCTTACTTACCAAGGATGATGAAATAGCCAAAGTGAAAGATGAAATAAAAATTATGTCTGCCCAATGGAAGCCCAGGACTAAGGAATTTGAATCACAGGTTCACCCATCTTCAGCCTCTACCAATTGTACTTCTCTTGGTTGCATGTCTTTCAATGTTCAACTTCTCTGCAAGGTATATATGTGTGTTTTTGTCATTCACCCTGTTTCTCCACAGTTGGGGAAGCAACGACATACTGACCAGGAACTGAAAAAGAGGGTGTTGAAACTGGAATTTTGTCTTCAGGAAGCTCGCGCTCAAACACGAAAGCTTCAAAGAGTAACCTCTTAAGTCTTCGATCTTATAATACTGATGTTGTTTAGGTGAAATTTGTATCTGTTGGTTTAAATCCTTACTATGATATGCAAGTGGAGTCACTCTCGGTGCTCAAGGTCTCTGTCAATCAAATCAGTTTACTGGCTTGCAAAACATTAATTATACTGTGTGAGCCTGTTATGGTATTCATATTTGCTGAGATTCTCTTTGGGAGAAAACTCCTGGACAAATTAGAAGGCATTTGTTATATATAGAAATTCTTTCTCATTTGCTAATTTTTATCTATAACATCACTACTTGTTTATCCATTTTCCCCCCCCTTTCTTGGCATAGATGGGGGAGCGTAGAGACAAAGCCGTGAAAGAACTTCGAGAGCAGCTAACAGCAAAACACGAAATATCGGTTGTCAATAATGAGAAGCAAAACTTCTGGGAAAGCTCGAGCTTCAAGGCTGTAGTTTCTATGTCGTTGATGATTATAGTGTTGTTTTCGAAGCGGTAATGATTGTCACTGACCTCTTGCGTATATTGTCCTAGTAGTTTCAGAGGCAACTTTGCTTGTAGAAATACTCATAGAGGAGGATCGTATCGTGTAGGCTAGGTAGAAAATACCATCTTGCTCTCTCTCTAAAGACCGGTGATCGTATAATGACAATGGTAGTGGGAAAATGCTAATGGTAGTCAATTAGATGGTTGGTCTAAAGTCCATGATTATAAGAAATATAGAAATGATTCAATAATTTTATTAACTGATCATAGTGTCACTTTTTTGGTGTTAAACTTAGGGTGGTGGAAAGTTTTTAGCGTATTAAGTTATAAAAATGATCTCATCAAGGAGATTGAAGTGGAACGCAATAATAACTAAAAGGATAATTTATATATATGTTTTCCGTGAATAAACAAGAGATAATAACTAAAAGGATAATTTATATATATGTTTTCCGTGAATAAACAAGAGATATTCAATCTTTTGTAACCGATCTTGTATGGATATTCGTGGGCCTAAAGCAATGTAAATCTAGTGTATGGATATTCAACCTTTCGTTGTGGTTTGTTAGGTCTCTAAATTTAAGCTATAGGATTGTGTAAGTGATGATGAGCTTTTGGTAGACGCTTGACATTTGGGACATGAAACAAGGTAAAGATGTGTTAGTAGGTGAAGCAAAATGGGGCATTTTCATTGAAAGTTTGAGAGTATGCAAGCGTTGACATGTACTAGTGCATATTAGCATAAATCTTTAACAAGATATAAGATTCAAATATGAGATTAAAAGATGAAAAGTGCAAATAAATCATGTTAAGTCTGAGGTGTACGAAAGCATTTAACTTCAACGAGAAGGTTAGAAGGTATGTGAACTTTTAAGGTTTATTGTACAGTGATTTGGATTGTTATTAATTTAGGTCATTGAGTAATGAGAATGCATTATGGACGTGTTTGAATGAAAGACTAAATGGAAGTCTTAGTGCCTGTTTGGATAAGCTTATATAAGTAGAGCTTTTGTTAATAGAGCTTTTGTCAGTAGAACTTTTCTAAAAAACCAATTAACTGTTTGGTTGTCAATTAAAAAAAAGCTTTTTTAAAAGAGCTTCATACAGTAGTCTGTTTGGCAACATAAAAATAAAAACACTTTTATTAATTTTAATTATATTTAATTTTAAATAAATTTATTTATGCATATAAATAATATTTAAAGTATACTAAATAATATGCAAAGTATAACATATTATATTTACGGTTATCTATTTCTTGGATAACCATCTTGTAGAAAATTTTAGATAATCATCTTGTAGAAAATTATTTAAAAAGATGTCTCATTTTCTTGTAAGAAATAAAATTAATGTGAAAAATAAATATTAAAACATGTAAAAAAGTTAAATAATATTATAATCTCAAAATAAATATTCAATCCGAGTAAATAATTAAATACATAATAAACTATGCATTAATTAAACTATACATAATAGTTAAAATATTCAAGCTGGGATAACAAAAACCTGCTGCAATAACAGAATCTGGAGAGGAGGAAGTTGCAGAGATACTACTATATTCTGCACACCTCCATTAATTAAAAATCTGATGCAAACATCTATAGTACAATAAAAAGGAAATGCAGAGCCACAGCAAGGCTTTACTGACCCCACCAATTAGATTATTCCTGTTAAAGCAAGATTACACCACATGGAGCTCAACTGCTCCAACCAGCTTCTCACTAAGTAAAAAAAACTTTCAATTAAGCTAATTAAACATTAGTTAAGTTTCAATTTTCTTGGGGAAAATATCATATAATTTAAAAACCCATAATCATCATAAGAATTACCTGTGCTTCTTTAGCCTTAGGATATTCACCTATAAATAGAGAACCTCATATAAACAAATAAATCATATATTTAATCATAGCTACAAAGCATTGTAACTTCTGAAATCCCAAAAAGAATCATGAATA
>JANZLX010000006.1:19458267-19473006 GCA_025531955.1 Erythroxylum orinocense | reverse complement strand
CAAAAAAGCTTAAATTTGGGGCTTTTCTAAAAAGCTCCAGATTTTAGCTTTTGAAAAGGCTGTATTTTAGCTTTTTTAAAAGTTATTTCTACTTCAAAAGTGCTTTTAAAGTTTGCAGCCAAACACTCATTTTTTCATAAAAATAGCTTTTGCGGTGAAAAAAAGTGCTTTTGGAATTTTCAAAAGCTGAACCAAACAAGCTCTTAATTAACTTTAAGATACAAAATGGCGACACATGGCATGAATATGTAAGTAGTGGCTTAAGAAAGTGTAAACACTATCTAACAAATGGAAGCATTTTCTCAATTAGTAGAAAATTGGTTCAGATAACGTGGCGATAGATAGATATCTTTCAAACACTTATCTCATGTGCAAAAAAGGAGTTAATGTCTTAAAAAGTAGAAAATTCCTCACTAACTTGGTATAATTAGTGTAAAAAGTAGCAATTTCATACCAATTTAGCGGGTTATCGGAGAAAGTGGGTAGTTTTTGTTTACTTGGTCCCTAACTTTTTGTAAATCTATATAAAGTTATCATTTGTGGTTCATTTGGATAACTTGGTATATTCCATCATCCATAAGATAGTTGAGAGTTTTGATAGAAAGTTTTTTGTGAGATTTTTGAATAAGGAATTCTTTTAAGCATTGTTCTTATAAAGTTAAGTTATAAGAAACTCAAGTTCCTTTTGTATTGATTATTATGAATATGCCATTGAAAGATTAGCTTTATTGTATCTCTCTTATTGGTTCATTTGGTTGTTTGTGCAAAACACTTGTGTGATTGAGAGTGTGAGAAAAATATTTAAACAAAAATGGCATAAGGCATTTGAAAATAAACAAAAAAAGTTGGTCGACAATCACGAATGGAAGGTTAAGTTAAGTTTTATGGCTTAAGCTTGATTGCTATATGAGGATTTTGGCAATTTTAGTCTTTTTTTGTGTGTATGAAAGTCTCTGTGATACTTGGTATTAAAGCTTGCTGAGGAGTTCTTATATTATTGGTATACAATGGCCAATGGATGTAATCTTATAAACAAAGTTGCCTTATTAGAGGTGATCTTTGGTTCTATAGGCCCAACGAAGGAGGGTGTGGTTCCATTCTTAAAATGATTTGAAGCTTTAACAATTGAGCTTCAAGAGACAAGGAGATCATTTAAGGAACAGTTAATGGCTTATAGAGAGATGAGCTATAACTTGTTGATGTTAAATCATATTATGTGTAGGCATAAACTAGGAGTTTGATCAAAGAACAATTTAATAGAAATGCAAGTGTTAAGCTCTCAATAGCAAACAAGTGTTAAAAAGCTCAAAATTTTCTTATAAGACACGAAAATGATACTTTGCAGTAGTAAAGTTATCCGATTAAAAAATTGTCAATCAAGATTATGAACATGGTGGATGATGCAATGCTATAGTGTATAACAAGAACTTCCAATAACATTAGTGTGCATAGACCTTTCATTGATACTTGGGAGAAAATGAAAAAGGAGCTGACAAATCAATTTCTCTTAAAACCCTTTATAGCTAGTGAGGGAAGCTTTCAAGCAATTGAAGAAAGACCACTAGGTGTAAGAGTATGTGAAGAAATTCGCATATTTGATATTAGTCATGTAAAACATGTTGGAGGAAGACAAGTTATTTAACTTCATAAGTGGCTTATAAGATTCGATACAAATAGAGTTTTGAAGGCAGAACATAAAGGACCTTCTTAGCTCTATAGCGATTGTATATACCTTAACGAATCTCCAAATGCCACTACCCATTTGAACTAGCAATCAAGAAGAATGGTGAGATATGGAATGACTCAGAAAAAGGAAAGCAGAAGGTATGTGAATCTTTTTAATGTAAGGTGAAAAAAATAAGAAATTACTTGTTTCATTTGTGAAGGGATGTACTTTGCTTGTGAATGCCTAAAATGGAAGGTAAGTTAGGAGTAACTGAATTTCATGGTTGTGAAAGATTAAGAAAAAAGGAGGTAAAGACTTTAATGAAGAAGTCTACCTCAACAACTATACTATAAGGGGTGTTACTGGTTTTATGAAGGAGAGTCTAACCAAAGCAAAGAAAAACCTGATATAGAGAAAAATGGTGTGCTTTGAACAAAGCTTAGCATTCAAGGTGAAAAAGGAAGGCAAAGTAAGCGAGCCAGAATAAGTATTATCAATGAAAGTTCAAGAGTATACCAACTTTGGTATATATTGATACATATTGGTAGAAATTTTTAACCAAAAGTAAAATTTAGATGTGAGACCAAAAAGTAAAAGGAATAACTAAGTCATACTAAGTTTGAGGGTAGGCGTAGATACTTAACTTTGATGAGGAGTTGAAGATATGTGAACTTGCAAGGTTTATTATACATTAACTCATATTATTACTAACTTAAGTAATGTAGCATTAAGCCTGCACCATGGGTGTGCTTGGATAGACCATGCACAAAGATGGCATAGGATGGTTAAACGGAAAGCTTATTAAGGTACTTAGTGACATATGGACATGCAATGACATATGTCAATGATATGGTGACATATACTAAGAATATGCAAGTAGTGGCCTAAGAAAGTGTGAGTACTACTTAATAAAGGGGAAGCAATTACAGCGCGCGCCAAGTGCACTGCAAAATTTACCTGATTCTGCGCATTAAAATTTGTAATTGTGGTAAGTCGGGATCGAATCCACATGAAATGTTCGGTTAATTTTCGTAATGAAATTAATTGATGCAAGGAAAGAAAAAAGGGGGTTTTAAACAATTTAGAAATTAAAGTAAAAGTAAACTATCGAAATAAATTAAAACAAATAATTGAAAATGAGAAAAGTGTCTAATATAAGTAAAGCTCGATTCCAGGGTCAATCTCGACCTAAGTATAATTAAGCATATTCCTACATTCTAAAGTCTTTAAAATTATTTTCAGACTACTGATTTGAGACTAGTAGCACGCTCTACAAATCTCAATTTTCTCTTAGGTTGTAGTTAATCAAGATACGATTATTAATTAAATCTAACTACCGAATAACTTAGGATACGATCTATAGATTCAATTTGGCAGTCGTATTATGAATTAGAAAACAATCAATATATGCACTAACTTCAAACGTTTAGGTTTTCTAACCTAAGTTATGTTGTTCCTAACGATTAACGATCGGGAGATGCTACTCATAAATATTAAAAGTAACGATTACATATTACAATCAATATCTTAACAATAGGTTCGAAATAAAATGATCAAAATAATATATCAAGATCATTAATTCCAAAACCATCAAAATCAATACCAACAACACAACAATCCAAAAATAAATCACAACATTAAAATGATAGAAATAGCTTAACCATGACTTGGCATCGATATCCCCGTTGAATCGGTGTCAAGAAGTTAGCTGGCCATCTTCATTTTTATGCTCCAAAAATGGGTCATAAATGTCATGTAATACTAATGCTCACGGTGGACAATAAAAACTGCAGGAGAATTTTATTTTCGGTTCAGTGACTCACTGTACTGCTCTCCACGTTGTTCCCTTTGTTGCGCCGTCATTGATGCCTTTTTCACTGTGCTCGTTTGATATAACTCCAATATTTAATGCTTCATTCTTCTGTCTTTATGTGCCGCCACTGTAGCCTTTTTTGTTCTCCCCATTGTATACTGTAGCAATGACAAGACGAACAAGATTAATTACCCTCCAACTGTCTAGCGCAATGTTCTTCTGCTCTTCGTGTATCTTGCTGCGCCGACAATTAGTGCTTTTCTTTTATGTCTCACCTTGCTCTCTGTGTCGACCCCTTATTCATTGACAAGACCATTAAAACATATCACTCCCCCATTAAAACCCTCAGCTGCCTCTTCCAACGCACTCTTGTGCGTGTGCGTCTTCAGTGTGTTTAGAAAACATTGCGTGCATGAGCGTGAAATGCAGCGCATAAGATTTTTCTTTTTAAAAATAATTTTTGCTTTTAACCAAATAAACAATTTTGCTCCAATTTGCTTTTATAAAATTTTGTCTTTTTGATCTAAAAAATATATCAATAAATCCAACCTAGCAGTCAACATAAATTAAACACAAATTGAACATTTTATCTTTAAAATAGGATTGAAATCACATGTAAATGTATAAGAAAATTCAATCATATCAAATACCCCCACACTTGGTCTTTGACTGTCCTCGGGAAAATCGTTAAAATTAAAATCACAAACCAAAACTTTAGTTATTTTCCACATTTCTTAAGAATAGATAGCCATAAGTAACAATGAATGACTTTAAAAAAACCTAAGCAAAAACTCAACATTCAAAGCTTTTACTCATGATCTATCAACATTCAACATCTTCAAAAACTGAGCAATCTAATGGTATACTCCGGAAATGTGTTTAACTAAAATATATTCATGGGTAAACTCAACACCATTCATGATCATGACAATCCACAACTTTGCATATCATTTCATTTCTCCACTACTAATGTTTACATGCAAAATCATGAATCAAAGGACTTTTCAAGGTTGTAATGTGGGCAAAGGTAAGGTGAGATATATTTGGGTTACGTAGCATGAAAGTCATCAAAGCTAGTGAAACAAAAGTAACACTCAATCAAAAACTAGGTACCGTTAGTTATGATAAAGGCAACGTTTACATTTGACACCACATTCAACTCTCACACACAATCCACATGAAGCCTATACCAATCCGAAGGAATCACTCATATAATTGTATGCCAATGAAATCACAATAGTTAAAAGCTTCCAAGTCAACCTTTACCTCATATTCAACATGCTCAAATAACGCATCCATTACAACTCTAGGAAGATGCATAAACCATAAACAACTTTTCAACACATATGCAATTCTTCCTTCATAAATTTATTGTAAACAATTTTTTCCTTTTTCTTTTTTATTTTTTCTCTTTTTCTTTCTCTTTTTCTTTTCTTTTTGCTTTTTTATTTTTTTATTTCCGTTCCTTGTAAAAATTAAAACAAACTACATGAAAATGGGAATTTCGATGATAAGACAAAATAATATCTCAACATTATAACCAATCCTCACATATGTACACCCCCACACTTAGAATTTTGCACATCCACAAACTCAACAGTCACAAATGTTCCATTAGCTTTATGACTTGGGTTAGGACATTTGCTTAAGTTTAAAAGCATAAAATGTGGTTTATACAAAAAGAAAGGTTAAAGCTCAAAGGAGTTTATCAAAGGAAAAATCATGTCAATAGGATAGGTTATTTGGCTAATGTAGTTTATAAAAAAAAAAGAATGCCTAATCATATCCATGTTAATGCATAGTCTCGAATAGAAAATCAATGCAAAATCAGTATGTACATGTCACAAAGGTCACACATTATCAAAAGGCAATGAGACTGATATGATGTGTCAGTCAAATAAAGCTCAAAATCTCACCGACTTTGTCTACCATTAGTCACTACTCTTCTAAAGATAGAGCATATTAACAAACCACGAGAGCAAAAGTACATGCTAGAGTTGCTATGGATTTTAGTAGTCAATTCACACTCTAATTAAGACTAAATAATCTTAAAAGTAATAGAAAATAAGAAAAATTTTGGATTTTGTTCGTTTAATTTTGAAAACCCCTAAAAAGTCACGTAAGTTGCGATTAAGCTCAAAAGCATGCCTTTAAACTAATGTACCCCACCCCCACACTTAAAACTTGCATTGTCCTAAATGTAAAATTAAATGCCATAAATGGAGTAACTAATAAAAATAACGTATGCAAAAATGTAAAAGACAAAAATTAACTCCCTTTAGGTTGCCTCCCAAGTAGCGCTTTTGTTTAATGTTGTTGGCTCGGCCTCCGGTTGCGTGCTTTAAGTGACAGTCGTCACATCCTCTAGCATCAACACCTCTAAATCCTCTGTTTCAAAGCCCTCATAATACGACTTTAAGCGATGACCATTTACGCGGAATGTCTTATCAGTTTTGAGGCTCCGTACCTCTACTGCTCTAAAAGGAAAGACATGAGTGATAACAAACAAACCAACCCAATGGGAACGTAATTGACCAGGAAAGAGCTTGAGTTTGGAATGATAAAATAACACTTTCCGGCCCGTTAAGAAAGTTTTCCTCAAAATCATCTTATCATGAAAAGCTTTCGTCCTCTCCTTATATATCATTGCATTTTGATATGATTCATTCCTCATCTCTTCCAACTCTTGAAGCTGCAACTTCCTAGGCACTCCCACATCATCTAAGTGCATGTTGCATCTTTTGATAGCCCAATATGCCTTATATTGTAATTCCACTAGAAGATGACATTGCTTCCCAAACACTAGCCTGTACGACGACATTCTAATTGGTGTTTTGTAAGCCGTTCGGTAGGCTCACAATCCATCTTCTAGTCTTGTGCTCCAATCCTTCCTATTGGGTTGCACAATTTTCTCCAAGATTAACTTAATTTCCCATTCGAGACTTTAACTTTCCCGTTAGTTTGGGGATGGTAAGTAGTAGAAACTTTATACGTGATGTGATATTTTCTGAACATTGCTTCCATCACCCTGTTGCAGAAGTTGGTTCCTCTATCGCTAATGACAGCTTTTGGTATCCCAAACCTAGAAAGAATGTTAGCCTTAACAAAATCTACAACAACCTTAGCGTCGTTAGTCTTAGTGGCTTTTGCTTCCACCCATTTAGAAACATAATTAACTGCAAGCAATATATAAGTAAAGCCAAAATACGGAGGGAAAGGTCCCATAAAATCAATGCCCTAAATGTAAAAAATTTCACAAAAAAGTTGAGGGGTTTATGGCATTTGATCCTTACGGGACAGGTTACATGATCATTGGCATCTATCACAGGATTTATAGAAGGTATATGCATCTTTGAACAATGTTGGCCAGTAGAAGCCGCTCCCCATAACTTTTTGAGCTATCCGTTTTACTCCAAAATGTCCTCTGCAAGCGTACGAATGGCAGAAGGCTAAAATTGATGACGATTCATTTTTCGGTACACACCTTCTGATAACTTGATTGACATAATGCCTCTAAAGATAGGGGTCATCCCAAACATAGTACTTCGCTTCACTTCATAGCTTATCCCTCTGAGCCTTAGACAAACCAACAAGTAATTTGTTAGTTACTAAAAAATTGACAATGTCTGCATACCATGGTGGTATTGCATCGGCAGAAAACAATTGCTCATCCGGAAAGCTTTCTCGTAGGGAGATATCATCTTCTTCCTTTATCAAACGACTGAGATGATTTGCCACCATGCTTTCTGCCCCCTTCTTATCTCTGATTTCTATATCGAATTCCTACAGGAGGAGAATCCATCTGATCAGCCTCAGTTTTGCTTCTTTCTTTGTGAGCAAGTATCGTAAAGCTGCATGGTCAGAATAAACAATCACTTTAGCACCAAGCAAATACGATCAAAATTTTTTCGAAGCAAAAACCACAGATAAGAATTCTTTTTCAGTAGTGGAATAATGCAGTTGAGCTGGATTTAAAGTCTTTGCCATAGAACCGCCCCCATCGCATAATCACTCGCATCACACATAATCTTGAATGGGAGGATCCAATCTGGTAGTTGAATCACTGGCGGGGATGTTAGAAGCTCCTTAAGTTTGTTGAATGCTTCTTTGCACCTCTCGTCGAACTCAAAGCAGACATCTTGTTGAAGAAGCTTGCATAATGGTGCGGTTATCTTCGAAAAGTCCCTAATCAATCATCGATAAAAACCTAAATGCCCCAGAAAAGAACGAACTTCCCTCATAGTAGAGGGGTAAGGTAAAGAACTAATGATATCAACTTTAGACTTGTCTACTTCAATACCCTTAGCAGATATCACATGACCTAAAACTATACTTTGATCCACCATAAAATGACATTTTTCCTAGTTCAACACAAGGTTAGTTTCTATGCATCGTTCCAAGATATTGGCAAGATTCTCAAGACATTCATCAAAAGAAGATCCATAAACACTAAAATCGTCCATGAATACCTCAATAATCTTCTCAACATATTAAAAAATAATGTTTACCATACACCTTTGGAACATGGCAGATGCATTACACAATCCGAATGACATCCTTTGGTAGGCAAACGTATCGAAGGGGCATGTAAATGTGGTCTTCTCTTGATCTTCTTGTGTGATCGGAATCTGAAGATAACCTGAAAAGCCATCTAAAAAGCAATAACAGTCATAACGAGCCAATCTCTCAAGCATTTGATCAATAAAAGGAAGGAGAAAATGATCTTTACGAGTAGCAGCATTTAACTTTTAGGAATCAATACATACTCGCCACCTGGTTTGCACTCAGGTGGGAATCAAGTCACCTTCCTCGTTTTTCACAACGGTGATTCCAGACTTCTTTGGAACCACCTGGATAGGACTTAGCCACTTACTGTCAGAAATTGGATAAATAACCTCAGCATCAAGAAGCTTCAATACCTCCTTCTCCACAACTTCCATCATTGGAGGATTCAGCCTATGTTGAGCTTGCCTTTTAGATTTTGCGTCATCCTCCAATAAATTGCGGTGCATGCAAATGGAAGGGCTTATCTCTTGGAAATATGTGATAATCCACCTGATGGCCTTCTTATGCTCCCTCAGCATTTGAACCAGCCTGTCCTCTTGAGTTGAAGTCAACTCCGCTAAAATGATAACTAGGAGAGCCTGTTTATCACCCAAATAGGCATACTTTAGATGTGTAGGAAGTGGCTTCAATTCCAATTTCGGTGCCTGCACTTCAGAAGATAACAACTTCTAGTGAGCTTCAAGTATTTGTATAGAAGCCAAATCATACCTTTTTGGAGAGCTTTCCAATAAATCCAAGGCAGCTGTCATTTCCACAAGCTCCTCTCCCATCTCAACATCTGTGTTGCCTTCTACTTCCATATCCTCGGTTAAAGATATTTCCAAACGATCCCTGTAACTTAATTTAAAAATTTCTTGCACCAAAGGATCAATCACATCAATAGGAAAAATACAATGATCGTTAGGAGGATGTTTCATGGCATCAAAAATATTGAAATGAATTACTTCCCCATCAAATTCCATTATAAGGGTGCTTTTACGAAGATCTATCTTAGTTTGAGCCGTATTAAGGAATGGTCTTCCCAATAAGATAGGTATCAGATTGCATGTGGTGTCATCATTCATATCCACAACATAAAATTCTGTAGGAAACACTAACTCATTCACCTGCACCAACACATCCTCAACCACACCATCAGGATAAACATTAGTGCGATCAGCCAATTGGATGACTACAATCATTTTTTTCAAAGGGCCCAAATTCAAAGAAGCATAAATCGAATGAGGCATCACATTAATAAAAGCACCCAAATCCAACATGGCTCTGTTGATCACAGTATTACCAATTTTGCAAGGAATGGTGAACATACCTAAATCCCGACATTTTGGAGGCATCTTCTTTCTAAATACTGCTGACACATTCTCACCCATCATCACTTTATCATCACCCCTCACTTTGCTCTTATGTGTACATAGTTCTTTGAGAAATTTGGCATATTTTGGCACTTATTTAATTGCTTCGAGCAAATTTATGTTGACTTCTACCTTTTGAAAAGTCTCCAATATCTCTTTGTCCTTGTCCTCCTTATTTGGTCTTATTAATCTACTAAGAAAAGGTGGAGGGTTAGTTTTAGTAATACTGGGACTTTCTATATTTACCTTCATACTCGAAGGCAAATTTTCTTCCTTTTCCAATTCCTTCTCAATCTCTTCCTTGGTAGCAATCTTTGATGGGGTTTTTTTAAGACCTTCAATCTCCTTTCCGCCCCTTAGGGCTATGGCACTGACATTCTTAGGGTTCACCTCGGTTTGTGATGGTAATTTTCCTCCACCTTACGATTCTAAGGGATTGAGCCTTATTACCATCTGACCCATTTCGTATTCCATGCTTTGTTGGCTTGCTTTTGTTTCCTGTTGGCTTGCTTTTGTTTCCTGTCGAAATTGTTGTAACTATTGCTGTATATCCTGTTGAAATTGCAAACTGTTAGCAGCAAGAGTCTTAACAGTTTCTTCTAAAGATGCACCTGAACTGGAAGAAGAAGCTTCCTGTGCTCCTTGTTGCCTTGGTTGAAATATCGGTGCCCCTTGTAACCAATTTTGGAAGTAATTTTGCTGTCAATTACCTCCATAACTCAAGTTGGGGTGATCCCTTCAATCTAGGTTATACGTCTGCAAGTATGGGTTGTATTGGTTCGGGAAGCTCCCTTATGCAACATTCACGTACTCCATACTCCCCTTTTGCAAAGTTGGGCACTCGTCAATTGGATGGCTCATATTTAAACATATCCCGCACACTTTCACTTGTGCCTATCCAACTGCAATCTGTCTCACAAAAGATATTAGTTCATCTAACCGATGCTCAATAGATGAAGTGCTTACCTCATTTACTCGTCGAACATCATTGCGAGTGCCGAATTGTTGGGTACTAATGGCCATCCACTCAAGTAATATCCTGGATTTAATGGAAGTCTTCTCGCAAAGTGCCCAACTGTTTGCCGCATCCACCAAACTCCTCTCGATCGGTAGCAATCCTTCATAAAAATATTGAAAGAGAAGTTGCTCTGGTATGTTGTGATGTGGACAACTGGCACATAACTTCTTGAATCGCTCCCAGTATTCATAAAGAGATTCCCTATTATGTTGCTTAATACCACATATCTTCTTTCGAATACTTGTTGTCTTTAAGGTCGGAAAATATTTTTCTGAGAATAATCTCTTTATCTCCAACCAAGTATTCACGCTTCTAGCCGGTAAATCAAATAACCAATCCTTTGCTGCATCTTTGAGCAAGAACAGGAAGACTCTTAACATGATCTGCTTGTCCGTCACCCCGTGAGGCTTCATGCTCAAACACACCACATCAAGTTCCTTAAGATGCTTATGCGCATCCTCACCTGCATGGTCATGAAAGTTAGGCAATAAATAAATTAATCCAGATTTTAACTCAAAGGTAACAGGTTCAGCGAAATTCAGAAATGTTATACATAATGGTCTATGAGTTAAATCAGGTGCAGCCAACTCCCTTAGAGTTCTCATATTTACCATCGTGTCTTCAGATTCTGATTCCAATTCGTCTACGAAAGTTGACCTTGCTTCCCTACGCAATCTTTGCAATGTTCTCTCGATCTCCAGATCAAGTTGCTCAATTTCTTTACGAGGAGATCTGGTCACTACCATGCCCCAACACTAATGGACAATTAAAAATTAACAAGTAACAGAAAGAATGATTATAAACAAATATATTTTAAAAACCAACTAAAATCAAATTTGAAAATTAAGCTCCCACACTCCCCGACAACGACGCTAAAATTTGACAGCGCATGTCGAGTGCACTGCAAAATTTATCTGACTCTGTACACTAAAATTTGTAGTTATGGTAAGTCAGGATCGAATCCACAGAGAATGTTCGGTTAATTTTTGTAATAAAATTAATTAATGCAAGAAAAGTATATGGGGGTTTTTGGATTTCAAACAATTTAGAAATTAAAGTAAAAGTAAACTATTAAAAACAAATTAAAACAAATAATCGAAAATGAGAAAAGTGTTGAGTATAAGTAAGGTCCGGTTCTAAGGGTCAATCTCAGCCTAAACACAATCAAGCATATTCCTTCATTCTAAAGTCTTTGCAATTCTTTTTGGACTATTGATCTGACACTAATAAAACGCTCTACAAATCTCGATTTTTCCTTAGGTTGTATTTAATTAAGATACGATCATTAATTAAACCTAACTACCGAATAACCTAGGATATGATCTCTAGGTTCAATTTAGCAGTCGCATTATGAATTAGAAAATGATCAATATAGGCAGTAACCTCACCCGTTCGGGTTATCTAACCTAAGTTATGTTGTCCATAACGATAAATGATCATTAAATGCTACTCACAAACATCAAAAGTAACAATTACAGATTACAATCAATGTTTTAGCAACAGGTTCAAAATAAAACAATCAAAATAACATATTAAGATCATTCATCCCAAAACCAACCAAATCAACACCAGCAACACAACAATCTGAAAAAAAATTACAACTTTAAAATAATAGAAATAGCTTAACCGTGACTTGGCGTCGATATTCCCATTGAACCGACGTTGGGAAACTAGCCTTTCATCTCTATTTTCATGCTCCAAGTATAAGTCATATTTCCCATTTGCTTCGGCACTCTCAAGCTACTCTCTTCATTTTACTATTCATGATGGGACAATTAAATTTTAGAGTTTAAGGTCCACGTAACTGTTCACTTCTGCTCTCCACTACTGTGGCTCCTTTCACGCCTTTGTGCCACTGTTAAGCCAAATTAAGCCTTCAGCGCCTCCACGCCTACCTTCCCCTCTTAGCTTGCACCTCTCTATTGTCTGCACTGCCCCTGTAGCTGTTGATGGGACGAATAAGGGTCACACTCATTAAAAACCTCCTCTCCTGCTGGGACGCTGCTTAAACGCAGTGTTGCTACGTTAATGCTACATGCATATGCGTACACTGTGTGAAGCATTTTCTTCAATTTTGTTATTGTTTCCACCTTGTTCTTGTTTAACATTTGTGCTCTAATTTTCTTTTGAATATTTTGTCTTTTTGGTCTCAAATATATATCAACATATCCAACCTAGTAGTCAACACAAATTGAACACAAATTAAGCATTTTATCTTAAAATAGGATTGAAATCACATGTAAATACATAAGAAAATATAAGATAATTCAATCCTATTAGCAATCTTAGGAATCATATGATGGACTGGGAGGTAAAGTATGGTTTATGCTCTAGGAAGATAAACACACTAGACTTAGAGATGGAGATATCCTAAGCTAATGTGATAACTTATGGTTGCTTGCTCTTCATGAATTTAACTAGTTAGTTTGCACATTAAGAGATGGGAATCAACTAGTTAGATACTCTTGTATATCTTGAGAAAGGATATAAGTAAAGTTGTGCAACTGTTATTATAACCTAACATTCAATCTATTTCATAATGTATTAATCAATTTCTTGAGTTGGTGAACCCCAAGCCCTAAGTTTAAATCATAAATTCGTCCTTGTTTGTTATTTTCTAGTTTTAATAATTTACTGTCTACCCAAATGCAATCATCTTTAAAGTTTATTGTCAAATTTGTTTAAGTAATTAGAATCAATTCGATGGTGAGCATTTTAGTCCTTGTAGGAGACGATCTTGGAATACTCAATTTGTAGGTATTAGGAACGACTCTGTGCACTTGTAGATTTTATCGACCGAATACGTATAATTCTTTTTTTGGACTCCTTGTGTTGCACATTGCATTGACCTAATGTTGGAGAATATAGCGGATCCTAGGTATTTTCCTATTATTGATGAGACTATGTAGAAAGCAAAAAAGATGACTAAGTTTATCTATAATCGTGAATGGATTTTGAATTTGATGAGAAATAAATTTACCAATGGTAGGAATTTGTGTCGTCCTGGTGTGACAAGATTTGTAACAAATTTTTATCACTTCATCCTTTTGTTTCGACTAAGAAAGAGTTATGATAAATGTTTATAAGTGATAAGTAGTTTACATCTCAGCATGCTAAGTCTAATGTTAGATTGAAGGTTTCCAGTATTATACTGGAAGATAGAAAATTTTGTTCTCACTGTCAATTTGTTATCTGAGTTTGTGAACCTTTGGTAAGGGTGCTTTGATTGGCTGGTAATGAAGAAAAGTCAACAATGGCTTTTTTTTGGATGTTATGGAAAGAGCAAAGGAAACAATCAAAGCCAATATGAAACATAGGTATTCTTTGAATACACTGTATGTTGGATCCCGTTTCCGAAATCCAACTACTTATTCAGATTTCCTCATAAACTCTTCTTGCTCTGATACCAAATATGCTGGAACCCGTTTTCGGATATCCAACCTCTTACGAAAAACCAAACTGGAACCTGAATCCGCGTCAGGAACCTTAGACTACTCCAAAAATCCCGATATATTTTTTTTCATCTTATTTATCTTAACATCCATTTTCATATTAATCATACTCATACAAGGGTCGGGTCTCAACCGAAGAACGAAACGAAGAAACAGAAACAAAAGCACGAATTCTTTTCAAATTTGGGAACAGAAACAAAACGAACTCAAATCGAAACCAACGTTTCGAACTGAACAGAAACAATTGCAAATTGAAGGCTCGAAATCAACAAACCAAAAGCGAATCAAACCGAAACGAATTAGGTATAAGGCAGAAGCAAAGTGAACATCTCGAAGCATAATTCAAATAGGTCAAAGCAACAAGACAAATGTGAAGGCTAATTTCGACAAAATTCAGGTAATCTAAAAATTTGATATTTTTATGACAGAAGGTAGAAGATTTGTTGAAAAAATTCATGGTTCGAATTGCGTGCGAATCGGAGGTCAAATGAGAAAGTTATAACTGAAAATGTCAAAATTGACCAAATGAATAGTAAAATGCTAACTTCCGACCCTCATAACTTTTTACTCCAATTTCCGATTAGGACGCACCATACCTCGTTGGAAAGATAAAAACACCCTCTACATCTTTCATGAAAGATGGAAAAGCCCGATTATCGCTCTAATTGGGCGAAAAATCCATCCGAAGATTTAACCTAAAATTGCCCATGAATAGTAATTCGGGAATAGTGAACTGCATATTGGGCAGCAAACTTTAAACGCTCATATCTTTTTCATCCTAAGTCATCTAATGACCCATTTTATACCGTTTTCAAGATCTTAACGCGCTCTAAAATTTTCTAGAAGATTTCTAAAGCGAATTCCCTCACTAA
>JANZLX010000006.1:19383789-19394854 GCA_025531955.1 Erythroxylum orinocense | reverse complement strand
TGCTGCAGACATGATGCAATCGATTGCCCGCTTGCATATTCCTGTCATTGTAGCCTCTGGTCCGTAAACCTTAAAAGAAAAAAAAAAAAAAACCTCATAATCAGTAATTTTCGGCAATTACAGCTATACAAAGAGAAAAGGAGAAGGGTAGGATACAAGTTAGGCCTATTGCAATCCATTGGCTCCGCTCCATAGTTTGAAGAAAAAAACAAATCAAGGAAGAAAAAATAGCCAAAGAATTGAAAGAATAAACAAATGAAAAAGAGAGAAATTGAACGAATAAACAAAGCAATTGAAGGGATAAACAAATTGCAAAGAATTGAAGGAATAAAAAAACATAAGAAAAATGTGAATGTATAGAAAAATCAAGGAATTGAAATACCTATAAATTCAATAGAGAAAAATAAATAAGACTGATGAAGGATAATATAAAACATATGATTGAAAAACTAAACCAATTTGGATAATTTAACTATAAAAATTTTGAAGCTGTATTTTTTTATTCCATATTTAATTTTTAGTTTGATTTACTTTAAAAATTCTTGCTATTTAAAAAACGATTAATTCATTAATTAATTGGTTTATTTTCTTAAACTAATCGATCTTTATAAACTAAAATTAATTAATTAATTTTTACTTAACAGTTTTTATTTTCAATTAAAATTTAAGTTAAGGACAATCTCCTCTTTTTCAATCTTATTTGAAAAATAAAGAAAAAGAAACGTGAGGAAGATGGAATAGGAAGCTATTAAGTATTTATCAGTGTTTTAAAAAACAGACTATAATAAGTAGTAAAATAAGAAATTTCAAATTTAAAAGACTCAATCAGTATTAAATTGTTATAAAACTAGTTAAAGATTGAATAAAATTGAAGAATTTGAAATAAGGTTGAAGGACATTGTTCTTAATTTAAAGTTTAATTAAAAAGAAAGACAATTGCATGAAAATTAATTAATTTATTTTACTTTATTAATATTGATTAGTTTATAAAATTTTACTAATTAATTAATAAAATGGTTAATTTTTAACAACAAAGGTTATTAACATAAGTCAAACTAAAAAGTTGAAAATTAAACCAAAAAATTAGTTAGTTCAAAATTTTCACTGTTAAACTATCCAAGCCAGTTCAATTTTTAATCATATGTATTTATAGAGAGAATAAAAAATGTTCAACATAAATTGTGAAGAAAGTAAAGTTGCTAAAAAAAAAGAAATTATAATTTAATGGCATTAATTGTTGATAGAGATTTAATGTAGGCAAATCATATGTAAATAATATCATAATATTTACTATTTAGGATTATCATTTTAGAATATAGTAAGTAAAAATTTTAATAATAATTTAATCATAAAAATCTTAATTTCACTTTACAAATTTATTAGTATTTGTAGTAGACTAAGTAATTATTAATAGATAATTTTATTAACTTACGAAAAGTTATATTAGTAGTCTAGTTTCTCAAAAAAATTTATCCTTAATATTTAATTTTAATTTAATAATAATTAATTTCAAAATTTTAGCTTTATTATAACTTCTAACATTAACTTTAAAAAGATTGAAAAGCAGTTTAGTGTTTAAAAAGATTATGCACAATGCGACTGCAATAGCAATTTAATTAAGACCCTTGACATGAAGTATCAAGCATGCACTTTAGAAAAAGGTAGTCACATTTTTGTTTTAGGTAGAGAACCAAAAATCAGCAGAGCCTAAACTTGTAATATGCCAACGCATTTAGTAAAACCAATGTATTTTCATACCTCAAGAGGGACACCAAGCTCCTCTCCCAAAGCACGCATCTTTTTCAAGCCAGTCTGATAGTTTGGACCACCTCTTCTTACATAAATGTGCATTCTTGCAGCCTTTACCTTGGATTCCTTTTTATGAAAAGGAAAGGAAGAGTTTTACTATGAGACAGTCCACCCGTTTAACTGAAATTTCAACTAATTAACTAAATATACCTTTTCCCTTAGAGCCCGTATAATACCATTGAATGTAGCAGCAACATCAGTGAAGTTGGCAATACCTCCTCCAATAAGGAGGGCTCTCTTACGGCCATCTGGATCGGCAGTGGCACACTGCAACATCATTTACAACAAAGACAATTAACATAATAGGAAACTCTAAAGGCATCAAGCTCAAAATTTTATTATTGCTTACATCAAGCACAACTCTTGCATACTGTAAGACCTCCTCTTCATTAGGAGCGCCACTATATTCAGCATAGTTTCCAAGCTCCGATGCATAGCCCAGATCTCCAACCTACTTAAATAAAGGCATAGTCTGCACAGCTATCTAAAGCCAGATGCAAGATGCATTAACTGAATAATGCATATAAGAACTCACAGTATCAGCATAAATGACGCTGGCTCCTCCTCCAGCCACCATAGTCCAGATACGTCCTTTTGGGTTCAAAATTGTGAATTTCAAAGACGCACTTGTCTGAAAGACAAGCACATGATTAGTATAATGTAATAATAGAAAGGCTTGGCAAGTGAATAGAAGAAATTGAAGATGCGACATGGAGATCACCTTTTCATCAAGTGAATGAATTAAGCCCTCGGCAGTACTCAAAACTCTTCCAAAAGGCAATGGAAATTCTATGTTACCCCACCTGAATGAACGACAAATGATGAAGCAAGCCATATCTTGTGAGCTATCAACCTAGCTTAAAATTTTGAAATAATCTAACATTAAGAACTGTATACTTGTTAAAGGTTTTGAAGGAAGCAGTGTCATCCAACTCTCCTCTCATATCTAGTGGATATGGCTCCCCATTCACCAGTGTAAATGGGTTTATCTCCAAAAAACTAAAGTCTAGATCTGTGGAGAGCTCAGTAAAAAGAAAGTTCCATCAACATCAAGATGATTTTCCCTCGAGAAGTAGTAAACAAGAAAGGAGTCATATGAAAGCAATGAATATGTTCAATGGTCACCATAGCAAATGGATAAGATTTCATTCACCAATCATGCTATAAGCTAAGGAGTATGCCATTCCTTAAACTGTACGTACCTTGAAATACAGCAAATACACCCATTATGAACTCACCAATTTTTCCTCGAATCTAAAATAATACAAAATTAGGAAAGCAGTGCTAAGAACATAGAAGAAATAGAGATTATGGAACAGATAACACAAAACTACAAATAGGCTGACAATAAACTTCTGCGCCTTCATACTAGAGAGTTTTTTTATAGACTCATGAGCACTAAGAGTGTTATCAAGCCTCTATTTGGGGGGCTTGATTCCCCATAAGAAGTAAAACATCTATCTGCTTCTGTAAATCAAGTTAGTTTGCAGAAAATTACTTACGGGATACTTGTAACACTCTACAAGGAATGTTCTGTTACTGTCAAGGGAGAAATTAGAAGATCAAGATACAAGATACAAATAGGAAGAGTAAAAGAGTGGCAGACCCTTTGATAAGTTTTGAATTCAAACTGAGGGTAGGTGTTACATATATTTCAGTAAATTCAAAAAGTGATTGAAAATTTTCTTTTCTTTGATTGCATTTGTACTCGGTATGATAAAGTTATATACAATATCAGACTGATTAATCCTTCTGATATAAAAAGAATGTAAATCTGGAAGCTCTAAAGAGGATTATTAGGCATCTGTTCTTTGATTGCATAGGTATCCAGTATGATAATGTTACACACAGTATTCAGGTGATCGCCCCTTCTGATAGAAAAACAAAGAAAATCAAGCATATGAAATTTCTTGGAAGGAAACAGGACATAAGCTTCCTCAAGAACATAGTTGTGTTTTCTTCTGTTTAATTATTTTCCTAACTTTTCGCATTCTATTTTACTCATCTCTACAAATTCAACCAACACAAATATCTAGCAACCCCTTCAACGTCACATAACCAGATATTGTCAAGTTGTATATTAGTTGTATACCATTTTAAGAAAGTCAAATTTTGATATCCCAACGATTGTGAGATACCAAGAAACTGTTTTCCATCTTCAGGAATGTGTGAAATCTTAGGAGACTGTTTTTCTTTTATAGAAGAGTGTGAAATCCTATAAGATTTATTACTTTTTTAAGAGATTGTTTCCTATTTTTCCTCCTACACGAAGATGTATATAACCATGTAATCCTTAATCAATTGCAAGAAGACAATTCATTTTTCATTCCATTGTCATGTCATTAGAACGCTAGGGTTTTTCCTTGGGAATTCTTCTTTGAGCAAACTTCATTGCTGCATTTTTCTTAGGACTAGATTCTTTTTTCTTTTCCTTGTGCTCAATACGTCCACATTCAAGATTATCGTCTCCAGATATCCTAACCCATCCAAAGAAGTTAATTCAATCCAAAAGACCAGAGATTTGCAAAATATTCGAGCTTCCTACGGGCTCAATAGAAAGCCACCAAGTTGAGAGTGGGAAAACGATGGAGGGTAGCAAAGGTCCCAAGCACACTTGACGTAACAACCCAAAACAGATAAGGTTTGGTTAAAGGAGGTTTTAATAGTGAGGAGAGTTGTAAATTGAGGAATTTATTAAGGCATCTTGAGAAGCCCTTTGGAGCTAGTCTTTGGCTCTCTCACGTAAACCTTTATTTTCATTTTGAATGAATGCCTCATATAAGTATTATGCCAATGCTTGGATAATTGATGCTAGTGCCACAGACCATATGTGTCACAACTCGCAAGGGTTAAGTTGAGGCTAGACAAGTCCCTTCAATTCCATTAATTGCAACTTAATTTCTCAATCAAGCTCTTAACGAATTTCCTTCAAACAGTTTAGGAGCATTTCACTTAAGAATTTTGTCATATACTTGGTCCGCATTTCAATGGGGCATTTTATCAAACAAGTGTTGTGCAATACTCTACCAAACAAAGTATAGTGAAAAGCATTATTACAACAAGTCCACAAACAACTTTCAACCATATTTGTTTAACTTAACCAATGAAACATTCAAGTATGTCTCTGGGTCATTTTCAGAAACTCCTTTCATGCATTTACTTTTGAGATGTACCAAAGGCTATTAGCAGGCTTATATACTTTGTTCATACTCTACCCGACATAGAATACTTAGGGAACAAAGTTAGTCAGTTCATGCAGGACTCTCGAGAGCCACATCTACAAGCTGCATATGTTTAAGAGGAATAATCATTTCACCCTAGAATCATATACTAATATGGACTATGCAGGATCTATAAGGGATTAAAGATTAACCACAGGTTACTTTAATTTTTTTCGAGGCAATTTTGTGACTTGGAGGAGCAAGAAGCAAAATGTTATGGCTAGATTATCAGCAAAATCAGAGTTTAGAGCAATTAGTCATTGTTTGCACAAATTGTTATGGTTAAAGAACATTTTAGATGACTTGAAAGTTAAGCAGGAGGATCTTTTGAAAGCATATTGCGGCGACAAATTAGTCATCAATATTGCTCATAGCCCTATTTGATGATAAGACAAAGAACATTAAGGATGATAGACACTTCATCAAGAAGAAATTGGAAGAAGGGCTTGTATGCATGTCATATGTTCTAGTGAGCATCCAACTAGCTGGTGTTCTAAAAAGGTGCTGAATAATTCAAGTTTTCATGATATTACTTGTAAATAGAAATAGAAGACATCTATTCTTCAGCTTATGGATACTAAGGGCATGTTTTCCTTTATAAAATTTTATATTAGTTTTATACCATTTTATGAAAGTCAAGTTCCAAAGATTATGGGATACTAAGGGCATGTTTTCCTTTATAAAATTTTAAGAGACCGTTTTCCTTTCTCAGGGGATAGTGAAATCCCAAGAGATAGATTCCTTTTTTAAGAGATTGTTTCCTATTTTTCCACCTACACTAAGATGTATATAACTATGTAATTCTAAATCAATTGTGAGAAGACAATTCATTTTCCCTTCTGTTTCTGTGTCAGATATAATAGCTATAAGATCTACCAAAAATTGGAAAGTATCGTGATATCCAAAAATAGCATTTAGCGATCTTCCTTTTCTACGTAAAGAACACTATTCTACTCATGAAAATATCAATTTAAGTAAAATTTTAATGCCAACTGCATAAAACAATGTGCGAATCATAAACAAATTCATTCAATAGATACAAAAAGGATGGGACACACCTCTAAAGGAAGTGTAGCAATCAATGGAGCACATGCCTCCAATGACATTGGCTTTTCAGTCGGAAGGAATATATTCTTAACCTATATTGATGAAAAAATAAAAGTCATCCACCATGATGGATGCACTAAAAATAACAGCAGGAAGGTGTAATTGTGATAGAGGCATACCTTCTCCCAGTTTTCTTCAATTTCAATACCTCCGCATTCTGAGAAGCAAATGGTGCAACCAAGTCTTTCAGAGACAATTGAAAGGTAACATTCTTGGTCATGGGGGACAAATGGTTCAACAATGAAGGTAGTTATTGGAGCCTTACAGCCACCCATCTCAACCTAAAGAAAGTATAAGTCATTCCAGAATGATCTAAATCATGCAAACAAAAAGAAAATACCATTTTTATTGACTAGTAATCACCTCAACTCCAAGGCGTGCTTTCACAAAATCAGCCACTTGAGCTATATCTAAATTCAACGCTACCAGGCCACTCTTCCCACGCTTTCCAAACAACATATCGGGCTTCACAACCAATCTTGTGGATGAAAGCCATGGTTCCTGGTTGGTTAATTCTCCGAAGTCCGTAGCATGGGTCACCTTCACAACATTTTCCATTAGTAAGTAATCAAGGACAATTTGCATCGATAATTAGTTACCTTCCAAAGATGACCACGTTGCTAAACAATTCAGAACTATCATATGATTCAAGTCTAAGGTAATCGTCGTGATTAACTACAAAATCAAAATTTTCATACACCCAGGATCCCCTTAAAAGATATCCAAGCTTAGCATTGTGTATTAAAAAAAAAAAAAGAGGAAAAAGACCGAATTTTGTTTCAGAACCGGTTGCATGATCACTAATTTAACTGGAAATCTTGGGAAATCAGATACCCATAGTATTTCAATCAACTAAAATCATGGAAGATTCACGCGAAAGAAAGTTATAATATAACCAGAAAGAAAAAAGATTAGCGAATTCTCATGTCCAACAATCAGACATAGTTAGACGTCATATTCACCCAGATCTCAGTTCTTACTCAACCTTGCAGGGATAATCACTGCCCACTAAAGAGAATATACAGACTAAGTTTTCATAGATTTATCCATTCCTAAGCCAACAATTTCACTCAATGACTAGACATAAGTGTAAATAACGCGAGGACTTAAAAGGGTAAGCAGAAACCTGAGCAGAGCAGATCTGGAGGTCGATGCCAGCAAGACGCTTCAAGTGCTGTTTGAGAAGCCTCTTGGAATCATACTCCCTTATCTTCTTCCTAGCCATCTTCTTCTTTGGTCTCTTTTCAATCCAATTCACTTAATTATCTGTAGGCGAGACAAAGAGATACTCAAAGTTGAAGAAGCAGAGTGAAAGTTTCTCGCCAGTCACCTAACAGAACATACACAATACGGAGTAATCATATGGAGCTGGGATTGAGTGGACCAGTACCGAGGCTTACGTGACGTTTGTCTAATATTTACCTCACACTACTATTATTATTAATAGCGGCTACCCATTATTTGCAGTACTTTCCAACATTAATAGTGGCCCCATAAATAAGAAATTTATGGTCAGAGTCCGACTTCAAATATCTGAAGAAGTATGGATTTCAAGTTCTAAAGGGTGGATGCTGAATTGCCTTCTGAAAATGTTTCAAAGATTCTTCTCCACATATAGTACGAGTTGGACTAGCATTGACTTGTCGGTTGGAGAAAGTGGGGGAGGGAGCGGAACTATATGATTCAATTATGAGGTGTGGGAGTAGGAGGACTTATGAGAATTAGGTGTACAGTATGTCTAACTTCCCATTTGGGAAACAATTTAAGAATAGGAGACGACAGGAGCAGTTAGGTGCACTACAGCAGTTGGGCATTTGGAGATGGTATCAATCGGGACTGAACTATTACTCCTTCGGCCTGAATTAGTGGACGATAACTAAGGGAATAATATTTAGGAAAAATATAATTGTAGCTTTGGTCGAAAATTATGGCTCCCAGCTGGTTTCGTCTTTTACTTGTTCTACTCTTCTTTTCTCTCGCTTTGTGTGCTCATACCAGCCTCCACCTCTTTATTATCCAAAACTTCCCTCGCATAGCTTCCTTTAATCCTCCCCAATATCTGACCTACTAGGACAATTCCTTATTCCTCCCTTTCTCACACCTTATCTAGTGTTACAAAGGTTTTCAAAAGCACCAAACTTGTATTGTAAATTGGGCCAGTCCGTTTAAATAAGAGTCACCTTTTCACATAATTTATGACTTCCAAAACCTTATTCTCTAATGCCTGAAAAGAGATACAACAAATGCTAATTTTTATTACTTACCTCAAATTATACAATTGAATGTTTTCTTAATCTGTTTGTGTGAAGAACAAGGCTCAAATGAGCTATTATAAGCAACTCTAACTTGATGACCAAGTTAAAATCTTAACAAAACTTAATTATCTAGATCACATCTTATATTTATCAAATTACATCACATTATCCAATTAGATGACATTCTCCTCTAAATAATACTTTATCTAATAGAATTTAGTTACATCACAACTAACAAGATAAAAGATTAGATCCAAGAATGATCCATTCATATCCATCCACTATCTTCAGATGATCCTCACATGGTCTTTATCTTTAGAGTTGGTGTTTATTCGTTGTGATCTTATCAGCTACATTATCTAAGATCTCTCAATGATTTCTATCTATTGATGATGAGTCATTCAAGCTCAAAACCCGTCATAGTATACTAGTCTGATCAAATGCTTACCATATCAAGTCCATTAGTCATGGTCTATTTATTTAAGGATACACTAAGTCTTTACTCCATCAAAAACCTAACTTTATCCAAACGAACTCATACAAGGTCTAAAGCTCTACGAAAACTCACACCATACTTGATCTAACTTGCTAAACCACCTTTGAAGCCTTGCACGCCACCGTCATGCATGTAATTAAGCTAACCTTCCACCTACAGCTTGTTTTCAGCTAGCTATGAAATGTCTGCATGTGCTAAGGGGTTAACAAACCATCCCTATCAGATGAATTCGACACCCTCATCAAAATAATCTATGGGCACTTCTCTGAATGTGGTTTCCTTAAAGACTCCTTAGTCATTGGCACATCTCCCACATACCACTTCCCTTCTCTGTCGAGTTTATCTTTGCTTTTATTTGGACGCTCCTTCACAAGGTCCATTGTGCTTAACATAGCATAATTACTGAGGTGGACTTCTTCCATTGAGTCATCCTCTCCTTTTCCTTGATCCTTCGAGTCCATGGAATTAAATTGCTCGTTACTCACCTTTCGTTTCAGGCAATCATGAGTGAAGTGCGATTCTTTATAAATGAAACAAGCAATATCCCATTTTGTTTATTTCTTGGACTTACATTGAGAAGATTCATCTACCTTCTCCTTGCCTTTCTTCGAGTCATTCTGTGTCCCACCATTTTTCTTACCTTTATTGCTATTTCGAGTTGGTGGTGGCATTTAGATATTTACTGGCATTCATAGCCACTATCACATTTGGGAGGTATTTTACATTCTGCCTCCGAAGCTCCATTTGTACCCAACCTTGCAAGTCGCTTATGAAATTAAAAAACTTGTCTTCCTCAAACATGTTTTGCATATCCAACATTAAAGATGTGAATTTTCTCAAATACTCCAACACTGAGTTGTCTTGCTTTAATCTCTTTAAAGCTTCCCTTGCAAGCCATGAAGTGTTCTTGGGGAAGAAATGATCCTTTATCTCTTTATTCATCTTCTCCTAAGTGTCAATAGGAGGTTTACCCATACTGATGTCATTGGAGGTTCTCATTCTCCACCATAACTTTGTATCCTACACTATATACATAGCAGTGATTGACATCTTCTCGAATCGGATACCTTTGTTGCTACAAAGTATTGCTCTATATCACACAAGAAATTCTTGAGCTACTTGACACTCCATTTGCCATAAAAAAAATTGGGGCTCTCACACTTTCACCAAAGCGCTTTCGGCACCCCCAACATCTTGGTTTGTAATGGCACACCTTAAGATAATGGTCTCCAATCTAGAATCCTCTTGTGTCTTCATTAACTCTGCTATTTGATTTTGCAACTGTTGGATATATGCCTCTAAAATCTAGAACTGAGATGAGTAGGGAGTGACCTCTTCCTCCCTTTGAGGAATTGGCTCTATGAGTGTCTCCATTATATTGATATGCTCCATCAAATTGCTACGTCCTACCATATTAAAATATGGCTCTAATACCAGTTGTTACAAAGGTTTTTGAAAGTATCAAACTTGTACTGTAAGTTGTGCCTACTCCTTTTGCATGACAATCTCACCAAAGTTTGTTTAAGTAAGATTCAACATTCTCACGTGATCATTGACCCACAAAACCTTGTCCTCAAATGCCTCACAACCCTTGCAGTATTTATCTCTCACACTCTTGTAAGAAAACTACGAAAGCACTAGAATATTAATGGCAACAATGGAAGCACAAAAGAGATATAACAAATGCTAACCTTTATTACTTCCCTCAAAGTATACAAAAGAATGCTCTCTCAATCTCTATGTGAGAGAACCAAGGCTTAAATGAGTTATTTATAGGCATCTCTGGCTTGATGACCAAGCTAGAATCCTAATAGAACTCAAATACCTACATCATATCTTATCCTTACTATATTATATCACATTATTGAATTAGATAACATTCACATCTAAATAGGACTCTATCTGAAAGGATTTAGCTACATCACAACTAATAAGGTAAAATATTACATCTATCTAGGAATGATCCATTCATATCCACAAAGATCTCCATTATCTTCAGATGATCTTCACTTGGTCTCTATTTTTAGAGTTGATGTCTATCTACTGTGATCTTATGTAACATCCCGCCCTTACTTCGGGTTAGAACCCTAAAATTTGGTACATGTGAGCTATGGGGCTTGGTTTAAATGAAATTAGAGGAAATGGTTATGATTGTGTTTTATTTGAAGTGTTTGATG
>JANZLX010000006.1:19332796-19345743 GCA_025531955.1 Erythroxylum orinocense | reverse complement strand
CCTATCCACGGCAATAAGGTATTTTCGTACATCCTTGGTATTTTCGATTATACTTCATGTTGTTGTATGGTCTTTTCCGCAGTATATTTTGAATACTCAAACCGTACACGATCCAACACTAGGGTCATAACGGTCTTGTCAACTGTAGTCTGGACTCATCATAGACGAAAGTCGAGCCAACACCTAGTATCGGTGGGTGTGCACATTAGTTTGGTTGACTAATGGTGTCACACATGATTGTTTTGACTTATCATGATATTAGTTTTCTGATGATATTTGATTGATACATATGATGTTTTTATGCTTTTGTATACTGGAACTAAAACCTATGATCACCGAATGAGTGAGTTAATAGGCTAGGCCTATATGGTTCCTAACCAGGATACGTTGAGTCATAGGCTGGGCCTATGTATTTTCTATGTGATATATATTCACTTCATAGTTTATCTACACTGCCTTGGTATGAATCGAATTCTATTTATGATATATTTTTTTCCTGCTCCCTTTTCTTTCCAACCATACAAGTTAATTTAGTGAGTTTGAAGCTCTGACTGGATCATGCAGTTTTGTGACATTTTCGGGGTTTTACAACACGTGGGTAGTTTCTTATTTTGTACTTTTGTTGTCTGGTGGCTTATGAACTATGTTATGTAGATACGCTTTATGATTTTGTAAGTTAACTTTTGGTTGCCTTGTGTTTTATAAAAAATTTTATGTATGAACTTTTAATAATGTTGTTGAAATTGCCTTTAGTTGAGATTGCCTGGAGTTGAGATTGCCTTGAGTGGACTTTAAAATCTTGAAGTTGTGGTTGGATGTGAATATAGAAGTGTCTTTAAAAATGTTTGCAACTTTTGGGATTTTTAAAACACAGCCATTGTGTTGCCCAAAAAAAAGAAAAAAAAAGAAGAATAGATATTTAGTTAGCCTTGCATAGTTAGATTAAGGATACCGTGAGTTTCCTTAGACCGGTTATGCGGCAGTTATCATGGGCCCGATGTGGTACCGGATCGTGACAGGGTGAGCTTCAACACAGCCTTTCGTTTATAAACAGATAGGCAATCCGAGAGAGTTATACGGGTGCTAGAAGACATTATTAGAGCATCTGTTATAGAATTTCCAGGCAGTTGGGATAGGTACATTCCTTTAATGGAATTTTCCTACAATATTAGTTATCAGTCCAATAGAGCATGGCATATATGAAGCATTATATGGTAGAAAACATAGAACCTCGATTTTTTGAACAGAACTAACTGAGAGCAAGATGATTGGACATGAAATAGTCTAAGACACAGAGGAGAAGGTAAGCGATATTCATTAAAGATCAAAGGCTACAGATGATGAACAAAAATCATATGTTGATTTGGAAAGGAAAGATATTGAATATGCAGTAGGTGACAAAGCTTTCTTAAAAGTTTCGCCTTGGAGAGAGGTGTTAAGATTTGAAAAAGGGAAAATTTAGTCCTAGATTTATAGGTTCATATGAAATCCTTGAAAGGATTGGACCATTAGCATATAAGTTTGCTCTTCTTATAGAACTATCCAAGTTGCACGATGTATTCCATGTCTTAATGCTATGGAGATATCGATTGGATGATTCACATATGTCACTGGCATAAGAGATAAAGATCCAACCAAACGTTTGATATGATGAAGAGCCGAAGGAAATCCTGGCTAAAGAAGTGAGTTAGTTAAGGAATAAGAAAATTCCTCTTGTGAAGGTGCTCTGATACCATCATGGCATTGACGAGACAAATTGGCAACCCTAATCAATGATGAGAACTCAATACTCGTAGTTATTCAATACATATATAAATTTTGAGGACAAAATTCTTTTTAAGGGGGAGAGAAATGTCAGGCCCCAACATATACCCTAGAAGTATTATATTATGTCTAGTGTATATTAACAAGTGAACATAACGAATTAAGAGCATCTAAGCATGGTAAGAGACATAGTGGTACTTAATATAAAAGACAAGGGTAAATGGGTAATTTTTTTATTTCGACATAGATATATATACTTAGGTGTGAAATATGGATGAGAATGAAATTAATTGATGAGATTAGGAAGTAACTAAAGGAATAAAAGGGAAGCCAGTTGACAAAGCAGTTGAAGCAAAAGCATAAGCTTTAATTAAAGCATGTACACTATTAGCTGCAGAATTAGGAAAGGATGAGAACTTTATTATAAATTATTTTTATTTAAAAATGTTAGATTATTTTTATAAAAATTTTAGGTAAATTTAAGGTAAAAATTAGTTTTGGAAGTTAGAATTATTAATTTAAAAATTACTATATTGAAAAGTGAAGTAGAAAAGAACATAAAGTAACTTACCAAATGATGAAGGATTGAGATGCAAATAAATTAAAACTAGAATGCTTAAAAGAAGGATCTAGAACATTCAAATAAGTTCTCACATTTAGAAAGAAGTTGAAATGGTGTGAGGAAAAAAAAAGGAAAGGATGATATCATGTATAGAATCAAAACACACAAAAAGCCATCTAGATTTTTCTCAAATGAAAACCAATTGAATAAACACCTAAGATGGTTAGGAGCTAAACAAACAACAATAAGAAGTGAAAAATAGAAAAAAAAAATTGTGTGTAAGTTAATGAAAGACAAGAAAACCAAAACATAAGAAACGTGGTAAAGATGATGAAACAAGCCACGTTCATCTTAACTTTATACCACTAGTTATTATAAGATGAAGAAAAAGAGGAAACAAAAGTGAAATTGGATTTCCAAAAACAATTGTATCCATTAAGGAATAAAACAATCTTATTTTGTTATTTAAACAAAATGATATTGTTTCAAGAAAACATATTAAGTGAACTTCAAATTAGGAAAAAACATGAAACTTGAGCCTAAGTCTGAGAATGAACCCAGGTATGGCCTAAAGCTTAAGCCTAAAACCTAAATTTGGAAAACAAGTTTGAACCTAACTTACAGTCCAATCAGCCCATTGACTTCCATCTAATAGAATTTCCTTTTAAAATCAAAATCCTTATTTTTCCTTTAACAAATAAGCTCTTTTCTTTATCCAAATTTTCTCTTTTTTACAACACCTTTTGTTTATTCATTTTTCATTGTAATTTAAGTTTATACCATTTTTGTTAAAGTTATAGGTCCATATTTCATATACTCTTATAGAATCACCCGTCAACTTGCTTTGAAATTGATTTCTTTTATACATAGTTAGATGTTTAGTTTCAATGAATAGATCATTTACATCCTTTTAATTTTCCCAAAAAGGTAAAATACATGAAATTCCTTGAGGTTTAAGTAAGTTTAAAAATAGTAATAATTAAAAATAAATAAAAATCATTCTAGTTTTAAATTTTTTTAAAAAACCTCTTCTTTTAGACTTTTGTTTAAAATGAATTTTAATATATAATATCAAGTTCAAGTTAAGTTTAAGAGCTAGGTTAGTTGTCATGTCAGTAATTTAAACCTAACATAAACTAACTAAACTTGAGATTATAATTAAAAGTTTTTTAAAAAAATTATAAGGACAATGATTCTTTTTAGAAAATTCAAAATCATAAAATTTTTAAATTTTTTAAAGATTATAGGAATCTTTAAAAGTTAATTAAACCATAAGGGAACCTTATATATTTTACCTTTCTTAAAATACAACATTTGTTAAAGGTCTAAGTAAATGTTCAAGCTGATACAATAAGAACCTTACACTCATAATTCTAGTTTACCATCTTTTAGTTATTTTTATCAAAATTTTTGTATCTTTTCTTATATTAGATAAGTGGAAACTCTATTAATTAAAAATATCAAATTTTAATGACCTTTATTTACGTCTATTAATGTAAATATAAAGGGTTCTAATAAAATTCTAAAATAGCCTTCTATAATATACAAATTTCAATAGAATTTATATTGCATAATTTTTTTTAGCTATACAATAATATGGATTAAGGATAATTAACCAAGACATAGTTTAAGGTTAAATTATTTGCTATTATAGTGATGATCTAGGTTTATTAGTAACAAAACTTCTATAGAGTCTCTTACCAACAAAACCCTCAGGGAACTCAGAGAGCTAATCCTCCTAAAATAAACCTAGATTAGGCTTGTAGCCCAAGCTTCCTATCCTTTCTGAATATCTAACTCACAGTTACACTACTACATGACAGAGTATCCAAGTATACACTTTCATAATCTTTAGCTTTACTTCCTCCATATACATGCAAGGTATTCTACGGAAGTACAGAGCAAAGCAGAACTAATAAGAAAGGCTTAATGCTTACCTAGTATGTTGATGCTTTTGTAAGCCTCGATCTCGAAAGATCTACAAGTGTCTCCTTCTTCCAAGGCCTCCTCGAAGCCATGAAGTCGCCAGAGAATTCAGCCCCAATTAGGTAAAATTTGAGGATGCGATGAATCGGATGAAGTGATTTTACCCCTTTTACAAAAACATCACCGCGTGGGTAGATATCCTTCCATGGTCAATATGTTGTCATTCTCTTCTCTTTAACAACATTGAAACATTACCGTTTGGGCAAATTGTATTAGAAGAGACCACTCCAAAATTTGTACCATCAAACCTTCTTTATCTTTAATGAATTTTTTCAAAATTCTCAAAAATAAACTTCAATGTAGTTTTTAAGAAAAAATATTATAAAATGTTGAATATGCTTGTGAAAGTCTACCAAAAATTATTTTATAATGAATTATATTCTAATATTTCACATAATTTAGTTTTTCTTCAAACATCTACTAATTGATTGAACATAAAAATTATAGAATTTCAAATTTTAAAACACTAAATTGAAACTATTTTGGGCCTTTTGGATTATTGAATCATTGTTTTTTTTTTCTACTCCTTGCATTAGTTAGAAAATGAAAATATTTTCACTCATTTCCTTTTAAATTTTTTTCAAATGGTTTTACTTTTCATTTAAAACAATTTTTTATTTATACTCTTTCACTTGGTTAGATCTTTTAATACTATAAATTTAATATAATTTTATGTTTTAATCATTTGTAATGGGACACTTGAAATAGAGGTGTTAAAATAGTAATTAAGTACTCATCCTTCACTAACTCAATGCAATTAAATTTTGTTTTTGATTGTTTGGAATGAATATTCACTTTAATGTTAATGTCTTATGATCATATAAATGAAATAGAAATTAATATCAAGGTCTTTAAATTACACAATATATCATAATACCAAATAATCAAAAGTTTTTTAAGAAAATAAATAATTTCATTAAAACAACCCAAAATGGGAATTAAGATGGAAATAAGCTAGTTAGCAAAAAAGTTGCAACTATCTATATCAAAATAACAAAAAAAGTTAAAGGACCTTCAGCTTTCTAAAAGCTATTAATAAAACATCACAGGAGTATCCTCTTCTTGACATTCTCTAGCTTACCAATGTCATTGACTTTCACAAAAGTACTAGTTGCTAAGGACCAATAGCATGTAATTTCTCCTTAAACTTACAATAATTAGCTACCTCAATCTTGCAACTAACTTTCCTAACCCAATAAGAAAATTTGTTTTAAACCACTCAAATCTTACTATCAATGCAAGAGCTAGTTTCCATACTTAAGATGTCATTTAGGCAATAAGTATTCACTACATCCTTTGTGTAATTAGTGAGCCATTATATGTAACCATATTTTACTAATCAACTATAACAATAGATTGTAAACTTTAAGTAGCTTGTCATTAGATAATTATTTTGTTTCTTTCATTATATAGTACATATAAGGCATATTCATGAGCAATCTTCAGCACCATTAATTCATCATTTCTCAAATTGTTTTTCCATACAAAACTAACTAGCTAGATCTAGTAAACTAGATTTGAAAGGAAATATATCGTAAAGAGATTGCATGTAGCACCAAATGAAGGTAGTTATCCTGCACTTGTAAAAGAGAAGAGCTATTGATTCAGGTTTCTTAATGTAAAAGATACACTTTGTAGGGAGATTTAAAAAGTTTTCTCAGTATAAAGAAGAAGGTGGTAAGTGTTAGAGCCAAAGGATCCAAATTTTATCAATTGAAAAAGGAAACAATAAGTTTGGCTAACAACTTTAAACAAAGGTGTTGCTGAGGAACCAACCAAAAAGATTAGATTTTCTATTCCTTTATTTCATTTTTAATTATTTCAATATTAGTGATTCTTTTTCTATATTAGTTTTTCTCTTTTTCATTTTAACTATAAATATACAGCTTTTCTATAAATCTACCTTTATGATGAATACATTTAATGATTGCCTATTTTTTATAGGTCTATTATTTAATGTTATTATCTGATATATGCTTGTAATAAGCAAGTTCAAAATCAAACTAGATTTTTTTGTAAATTTTATTCCTAATCTTGAGTTTGACTTATTCATGAGAGAGAGTAGGTCTAAAGTTTTGTGAATCTAATATTGGAACTATTTTAATTGGCTCATTTAAATATTTTTTAGTCTTATCATTTTCCAAATTATAGGTATGACATTATCTGACTTCTTTAAGTTTGTCATTTGGCATTTTAGAAGATTGTTTCAAGATTATTTAGGTCTATCATTTCGTATTTTATAAGTTTAACATTTGAGAGTATTTAAGTACATCAATTGATATTTTTCAAGTTTGATGTTTAGAGAATCTTTAACTCTACCATTTGGGTTTTTTCAAGTTTGATATTTCAAAATTCTTTAAGTATGTCATTTAGAATTTTTTGTTTTAGAAGTATATCTTTTAGACACTCCTATGAGTTTAATGTTTTGAGACTTTTTATAAGTCTAATGTTTTGAGAATCTTTATGGGTCTCATGTTTTAAGACTCTTTGATTTTTTTGCTTTACGTCTAAAGGTTTTGACATGTATATTTTCACAAATATGATGTTGAAATTAATTTATAGAAAATTAATGCTTTTCAATCTCAAGAATAGTAAGGTCTAAATTGTGCACCATTCTAGGTTTTAGAAATTTATAAGCCATCCAACGTTTCAAATATATATATGCCAGTATGACAACATCTCTTAATATATATATAGTCTTGTCTAGTTTGAAGCTAGCTTTCCTCTAGCATCCATTTCATTATTTATATCAGTTCTCCTTAAAACAAGTTACATTTTTCTATGATATATCATCTAACTCTTTTCTAGTTGAAAATTTTGACATGTCATTGGTATGCCAAAATTTTTAGATCTAGTTAATGTCTTTTTCCTTCAACTAAGTATTGTTTCACTAGCAACGGTGTTTCAATGACCTCAAGTTTGTGGATTCTGATGTGAGCAAAAACAATTTTTAACTCCATAAATATTAGGCTTCCACTTTATGCCATACTAAATGTAGCGTCTCCTACTGACATTCTCTAGGTAATTTGATGAGTCTAGAGGATGCTTTGCAACTCATATGCCTAAATGCCTTTAGCTTTATTAATATTTAATTTTAAGCCTTACAAAATGGTCCCATTTGTAATACCTCACTCTCGCAAGGCACGTATCTAACATCCTGATTGATATCCAAATCCGTGTCCCGCGAGGGTGGCCTGCTAGGGCACTAAATCAGTCAAAACTCTGTACAATTTTTTTTCAAAACCACAAACATAATATGTGGAAATCGATAATCAATTCGGACCCACTTTATTCGTAAACTTTTTCACTCATAACAAGACAATCAACAAAATTTTCAATAGCCATTTGGGCCCTTTCACAAATACATAACACTTTAGTCATAATGTCTTTACATTACACTATAAATCATATACACATTTTACAAAAATTTCTGAATACATTGTTTGATACAAAAATTTCAGAATATATACAATTCAATACGAAAATAAAGAAGTACAATGTACATGCGAACTGATCCTGACCCTATCCCTTACTTGTAAGCTGTAGGGATACTCCCGTTGCCTAGCGGGGTATTCTTCTAATCCTGAAAAATATTTGTAAATTTTGGGTGAGTTTTGCGAACTCAATGAGTGACCATCATCGATGGGTCACCCAGTCACATAACACATAATTCACATTCACATCATTTCACATTTCACATTTAATACAATCTAATTATTCATATTATGCACATGTAATGCATATGACACCCACTTTCTATTTGTTACTTTGTTGTGATCGATTGCCTAAACTGTCTTGTATCCATTGGATACCTGGATCATTACTAACTGTCCCTAATCCGATGAGGATACAGGGCTCATTTTACATATTAAGCCTTAGGCTCTTAATCACTTTCTGGGCTCGAGACTCTTTTTACACTTTGAGCTTTAACCTCTGATCGGTGGCTACTCAGGTCACAACTGCCATTATGTTTCATGCATTCGTGAGATGGAATGCCTCACATATATTCAATCAATTGAAAGTGCTCAATATCACATAATCATATCCACTATCACATTCCCATTCACATTGTCATCAGACCTTAGTTCAGCATTCAACACTTAAGTCGAGAAAACATTTATTCCGTCCAATTCACATTCAATAAGAACTTCAATATTTCATTCATACATCACTTTCATCGAACCTTTTCTCTGGAAACCAACAGAATCAATCACATTCATAAAGTCATTCAGTAGTCAATTAATATAAAAATTTAAATAAAACAAACATTGAAATGAGACCATCTAGGTCTACTCACAATTTGCTCCAGAAGCTACGGCCTCGAAGTCCCGACAATGTCTAGAAGATGGTGCTCAATATGTTCCTCTCTATCATGCAAAACTTACACATACCACATTTTTGCACAATTATGTAAGTTTTTATTGATGCACACATATATATATTAAATACGTAAAATGCATGTTCAATGAAATTCTCGGTGCACATCCTTAATACATGTTTCATAACCAATTATCAAGATCTTTAAATCATTCTCTAACATCTAGAACACTCTCCTTAAGTTAATAACTCAATCCTACTTCAATTAGGCTCATTTAATATCACTAACAAGCCTAAACATCTCATTGAACAACATGGATAAGTCAACCATTCATAAACAAATGTCTCTTAGGAAAAATGTCATAACTTTTGCTGTAGAACCCGAATTAATTTCATCTTTGGAGGATTTTGAAGAGTACTTCTAGATCTACAACTATTGTGAAGACTCTGAAATGAGATTTTGTCAAAACACACAGTCGTGTGAATTCACAGGGGTAACCCATGTTTCCTTTGGGTTTGATGGTGTTTTTGCATGAAAAACAAACGATCGTGTCAATTTACACGACCTGACCTTGTAGCCTTTAGGCTTACTCTATTCCCCTTCTCCAAAACCCCTCCAATAGATCCTACACCCATTCTAACATCACTTTTACTCATAATGTTCCCAAATTCACCTTTTCAAATGCAATGTCATTCTATAACCATTCAAACACTACTCAAAGTTCATTTACTTTCAATTCTCAATTCTTTTGATTCAAAATGGATAACTTCTTCAGCGATAATCAATTTCAACTCAACATCATTCATACTCATTGTTGGACCCCAAACTTTTTTTGGATGTCAGAACTGATGTATGTGATATGTTGGAAGTTAAAAGCTGGAAAATGTATATGTTCATTGAGTATGCTTCAGTGTTTTAGCAATAACTTTTGCTCTAGTTATCCAAATTGGATGATTCTTGATTTGGATTAAACTAGGGAGATAAGGCTACAAATTGTTTGATGAAATTTAGTTTTGATTCAATCCCTAAGAGTATTAATTCTCGGATGGAAATCAAGTGCAGCATAATGTTGTAGTATAAAAATAGTCCGAAAATGTTTGGTGTATAAATTTTAGACTATGGAACTAAATTGAATGATTTTGGATGTCATTAGAAAATTAAGATAATGAGGAACATTTCTCTAGAAGGAAGTGCTAGCAAATTCCTTCAATTGCATGATTAAAAAGGGTCTTGATTTTGGAAGAAGCTAAGCATAATTTAAATGAATTTTGAGGTATTGATAAATTAATTATTCTATTTTTGTGGAATTAATTAGCATGTTAATGGGAGTTAATTGGTATGTTCATTTGAGTAAGGCCATATGACATGGATTAAATTGAATTAAGGTGGTAACTTATGCATGAGGGCAAAATTGGAAGACCACTTAAGTTTTTAAGGTTACAAGGCTTATAAGTAAGGGCAATATGGACTTTTAGCATCATTAGTGGTATAAGAAGAAGAGTGGGGCACGAAAATTAGAAGAAAAAGACAAGAAAAGAGAGAAGAGAAGGAGAGAGTCGGTGGAGAAGAGGAGAAAAGAGAGAAGCCATGCTAGGTTTCGATTTTTCATGGTCTTCAAGAGGGATTTTCGAGTTACTTAAGAAGGGAAAAAGGAAGAGGAGGATGAGAGCCTTCTTTTGATCCAATAAACTCTTCATTTGGTGAAGATTCAAGGTAAGTTAGATTTTAAATCTTTGGATTTTTAGAGAGCTTTTGGTTCTTATGGCTTAAGAATGGTATGGGTTTATGTTTTCTAGGGTCAATTTTAGTGATTATGTATTATGGGTTGTTCAATTAAAATCACTTTTTTATTTGGGAATTTTGTCTTTGATGAAGGGGATTGAGGCAAGAGGAATCAAGAAAAGACAAGGGGAGACATTTTGACCAAGGTTTTCAAGCAAGAAAATTCAAGGTTGGTTTCATGTTTATAATTTGAATAATGAGCCATTAGTATGTTTTCAAAAATCAAGATGATAAAATAATTTCAAATTCATTGTTTTGAATGATTTGAGAAATTGCTACAATTGTTGCTTTTATTGCTTGTGATTGATTTGCAAAATTGCTACATAGTTGATAGGTGAATTGTGTGATTATTTATGAAAATGATTTCTTTTGAAAAGATTGCAAGTTTATGAAATTATGTTTTCGGAAATGGTTTTCTAAATATATCAAGTACATGAAATCAATTTTTTTCGAAAAGTGTCATTTTGGGCAACAAGTTTTGAAATACATGCTATGTGGGTTTTGGTAGTCCATCTAAGAACGCGTGATGTAGTTCGTCTTTATAGCTTTCCAACGCTATAAAGTTTGTAATTTTTGGACATCGGAATGGAAAGATATGATTGTTACAAGTTATGATGTTGTATAGGATTTATGTATGATGGCAGCTATGGTATATTGATGAGAATTGTGGTTTTAATGATTCAAATCGATTGAGATTTGAGAGTTTTATGAGATAAATTTGGAATTTGAGTTGTTATGAAGTGAATTTGCATTAGAAGAGTTGAATTTGGGAAGATTATAAGTGAATATGATGTTAGATTAGATGTAGGAAGCATAGGAGAGGGTTTGGAGGGGTTTGGGGAACCCCCATGTCCGTTTAACGAACTTTAGGTCTATTTAACGGACCTTTATGGGTCAAAAAGGACCTTTTGCATCACCCATGTCCGTTTAACGGACCTTCTCGGGTGAAATGGTGCAATTTGGCAGATCTATGTTCGTTAAACAAACATTCACGGGACAATCACAGTAAATCGCAATTTTTGACCTATTTAGAGGCAGAATATGACTTTGTAGTCTTCATGAAAGTTTTAGATCTCGAATTATTCTTTCCAATGGTTTAAAAAAGAAATCAATCCCACATTTGTGGTGAAATTTATGATAATCGCGTCAAGACATATCACTGCATGATTGAGAGTATAAACATGTGTGATTCTTTTGGTCATAACTCACTCATCCGACCTCCAACTGAGGTGATTCTTGAAGCAATGGATTTCTAACAAATGTATCTATCTCTCCATAAAAAAATTTGTATCTTTTGGAGTTGATTTGAGAAAGTTTTTTATTAAATTAAGTGAGGGATCAGTTGTGAGAGCATAATTGGAGTATGTGCACGCTTTAGCTTTTTAAGCGTATCTTGAGCTATAGAACTTCAACTGAGATGATTCTTGTTTCAAAAGAAAGAAGAGACTTAGAGTTATGATTTCTTTGAGGAAGTCAAGTTGAAATTCTCGTTTTAAGATTTCCAAATTCTACAATCAGTAGAAATGAGTTTAAAGCATGGTGATTGATTTTGTATAGGTACGCTATTGAACAAATTGTGAGGAAATATTTAGGAGGTTATGAGAATGAAAAAAAATGATGGCTAATGAGGGTTTAATGTAATAACCCTTCAAGGCAATATGCACGCGTTCATGTTTTAGCAAGAGTTGGGTTCCGGAAACAAGCGGGATCCAACATTAGTGGTATCAGAGTAAGAGGTTGGGCTCCGAAACGGGATCCAACAGAGGTGGTATTAAATCAAGAGGGTTGGGTTCCAGAAACAGGATCCAACACGCACCACGCTTCCTTTTCCTATCTCTAACTTTTGTTTATTAGAGGTATGATTCTTTGCTTCTGCTTTTGAGTTCCAATTGTTGACTAGTTTATATTGCCCAAGTTCAAGTTCTAGATGATGTTTAATAATAATGAAAAACAGAGCATACACCGATAACAAAGAAGGAAACAGAACAAGCCCAGAGACAAGTTTCTAAACAAACAACTGCAATAATTATTTCATTAAACGTAGCCAATTATACAGGCTCATAACAGTACAACTCTTCTAGAATAATCTCAATAAAGTACACGTCATTGATTTAACGTGGACTAAATTCAACAACCATAACAAATTCCTAAATACCAGGTCTTCCATTATTTATAAAAATATCTTAACAGTTGTATCGTCTTTTCCCTACATTGACAATCATAACCAATTTGCACAGGCATAGCCATAAGATGATTTGTTTTGAGAGTAGTAACTTGACTACAATAACTTGGTTATGATTTTGTGGAACTAATGCATGCTTAATTTCAAAAACACAGTGTTTAATTTCTAAGAATGAAGATATTCTTGATCATGATCTTGATTAACAAAAGATGTGGATCCAATTAGAGTTCGGAAATCAAAATTCTATTTGGCTTCCACTCTATGAAGTGCTTAGGCCTTGATGATTTTTACAACATTAATATCAATTCCTCTTATCTTCTTTCATTTGGGGTAGATTCTTAGGTGATAACATT
>JANZLX010000006.1:19262408-19282491 GCA_025531955.1 Erythroxylum orinocense | reverse complement strand
CTGTAGCTTGCAAACATTTGACTGGACTATATACTGGCCACCAAAAGTTATGAAAAAGTAGTATAAATTGACCTCCTACCCTCCCAACTCGCCACTCATCAATTCAACCCTCAAACACTCAACCTACCTCTGGGCTTTCTACCTTTACACCAATCTCCAATCCTAGAAAAACCTAGAAACAAACTGATGGAGAAACCAATGGATACAAGTTAGTGTTTTATCCCCCAGGCTCTATTGATGGTAAAGAATAGTCTTAAGATGTTGGAGAAACCAATGGATACAAGTTGGAGTTTTAGAACACCCCCCACCCCCGCGCACACACACACACACACACACAAGCTGTATTGATGTATACGAGTATAGAGTTGGAGAAAGAATTACTCGAGACTATCCTAATTATAAGATTAGGGGAAAATGAAATAATATTTGAAGATACAATTTTGATATCCTACTAATGGAAACCATCTTTGAGGTAGTAAGGAAAACTATAAATGCTAATAGGGAGGAATTTTATAAGAGGAGATTACGAAGAGTTGATAGAACTGAATGATAGTTAGGAAAATAGTAGAAGAAAAAGAGATTACGAGTTTTTAAAAGAAAATAGCAAGGAATAAGAAGGTAAGGAGGGAGGGGCATGTACAAAAGGAAAATAACTAAGGCCCACCAAATCGATAAAGGTTATAAAAGACCATGTAAAAAGATGAGGCTATCCTTAACAACAAGTGGAGGGAAGCCAAGACCAACAAGTCAATGCAAGGGGACAATCCTATGCAAGATAAATAGGTGGTTATGTAAACAAAAGGTTAAGCTAGGCTGATAATAAAGGAGGGCTTATCTATGACAATTGAGAGAAGTTAGGAGGAAAAAGAGGTATAAGGAATCTTCAAATAAAAGCCCCTCCATATGTTAATATTAAATTGAAATCTAAGGAACATAAACTGCCCAAGAAAACGACTTTTGTTAACATATTTTATAACTGAAATTAAATTAGTAATAATATGTTTTTTGGAAACAAAGCTAAACAACTAGAATATATTTAAGCTTAGATGCTAAGGAAGTTGGTGGTCTCTAATATCAAACTACCAATATCATCATTATAGAAGAATAATTGTAGCCTTTAATGCTAGTATGTTAAATTTTGTTAAGGAAGCTTCAAGTGATTAGATGGTTCATATGGCTACGTATTTTATTGAGGAAAATTGTTACGTAATGGTCCCTTATGTCTATAATTCAAACTTTAATTACCAAAAAAAACTATTATAGAACATAATTGCAAGAATCTAACTAAGAATACATGAACCTTAGATCATACTAAGAGATTTCAATTGCACTATTTAGAGGTAAGAATTGAAGGAAATATGAATGGTAGAAACTATTATAATGACCTAAAGGAATCTATAGAGAAAATAGGAGTCATAGAATTGACACGTAAAGGGAGATATTTCACATGGAGCAATGAACAAAGCTCTAGATGGTTAATAGGAGAGAAACTAAATGAAGCTTTGTTTAATGATTACTGGATGTTGAAATTCCCTAAAAGTATTGCTCAATTTATGAAGCCAAGGTTCTCAAATCATCCACCAATTATGGTGCGAAATATCTTTCATAGTTACAAGAAATTTATACCTTTTAGATTCAACAATTATAATATTGGGCTAGAAGTATTTACTAATTGTTTTTGTTGTATTATTCATTCTTTCTCTGTATTCATACTGCATGTATCTTTGCCTATTCCTTTCTAGATTTTGATTATATTTTTCTTAACATATGAGTTTATTCTACAACTACTTGAACTATATGGCCTACTTGATAAGCTTAAACTATGGTTGAGACAATGCATAACCATCACTTTTTCTAATGTGCTAGTCAATGAAGAACTTATAAGAATCTTTAAAAGGGACAAAGGATTAAGTTAGGGAGAAATAATTTCCCTTTTATCATCAACCTATACATTGATGCCTTATTTAGATTGATAAAAAAATAGCTATAAAACCAGGTTTCAAATTCCACAACAGATGTAAGAAGATTGGCATGGTTAATCTCTTTTTTGTAGATGATTTAATATTATATACAAAATCATAGTAGAATTTTTTAAGACTTCTAATGAATTCCTTTTAATAATTCAAAAAGTTATTAGGGTAGAGGTAAATCATAAAAAGAATTTAAACGTTTAAGCTATGGAAGCTAAGCTAGCAGAAATAATAGAATTTAAAGCTCAAAAACTTCGTGTTATATGCCTTGGGCTTCAATTGGCTTCAAAGAGATATAACTTTAAAGAATGTCTTATATTAGTAGATAATGTCTATTCTAAATTCCCTACACATTTTCTATCAAAGAGTTTAATTAAGTCCCTATAAAGGATAATGAGGGAATTCCTATAGAGGGATAGAAGAACTGGAAATTATCTTACAAAAGTGAAATGGAATGAGGTCACTAAACTAATACACGAGGGAGGGCTGGGGATAATTTCTACAAGCTTGAGCAATAAGATATTAATAGGGAAAAAGCTATGTAGATTGGTAGAGAACAAAGAGTCATTACGGAAAAAGGTGGATTAACACTTACTTTTTAAAAGAAATAGCCATAAGGGAAATCAAACCAAAGCCCTTACGCTCCTTATTTATGTCTTAAACTATTGAAATTAAGAAAAACCTCGGTAGCCTATATCAAATGTAATATTGGAAAAGGGAAAAAGAATCACTATCATATGATAATTGGAGCAACATTGGTCCTTTAATAGATGGATAAATAATGACCAGTGGAGTAATGTCCATTCATCATTGATCCCGCCTTACTTAGCAATAGTCCTTATATAGGGAGAAAAGATATTAACATCTGGTTAAGGAACTACAGAGGGTAGTTCAATAACATGTCCTACAAGGAGATCCTAAGGCCTAGGATCAATCATAGGATGGAAGAAAAAAGTGGTATAGAATAAGTTTTTAATTCCTAAGTTATCTTTTACCTTATGTATAGCAATATTGAGAAGACTGCCAGCAATGGATGTATTAAGTTACCTTAACATATCTGGATAGGGCTTGTTATACAAACAAGACTATGAAAGTCATGAGCATTTATTTTTAGATGCCCTTATTCCTTGAATATATGGAAAGAATACTGACATTATGTCATTTAGAAAATTCCAATCTCATATATAAGAAATTAATTGAATGGTTACAATGAAGAGGAAAGCTTACAATATATATCATAATTCCATTTGAATGCAACTGGTGGTAAGGGAAATTACTAAAAGATATAGTTAGGAAATGATATGGATCAACCTTTTATCTTCTTCATTCTTCACCTTTCTAATTTCCAACACTCATAAACACATCAAACATCTCTTGAAATATAAAATTAAGATCCAGTTCTTGCTCTAAACCAAACAACACTTAGAATACATAAAAATACTAACAATAACACATTTCTAAACCTATACATATGATAATCATCTAAGAAATAATTAAAACGTCTAGCAAAATATAGTATAATCTACAACTATCACATATAATTAAAAAAAACTTTAGGATTAACAAATAATGAAACCATATATTCATTAAAGATCTTAAATTAAAGTTCTCCACCCATGGTGTCACTCTTTCAAAATTATTCTTTTCTTCTACTTTATAGACTTGGTGTTAGGTCTCATATTCAATTTTTGGATTATTACATGAAGATTAATACCTTTCATGTCAAAAGGCAACAAAATGAAAACTTATTATTTTGTTAATTTGGTATTTTCTTTTCTTCCATATTAGCTCTTATTCGTAGTATCATGTTATGGTTCACATCGTCAACTTGAACTTCTCAAGTTTCTTTTACCCATTTTACTCTATTTTCATTCTATGTAAGCTTAGGATCCATTTCTTTGATGTTTATCTATTACAGTGGATTCTTCTTCTTTTTTTTAGTGAAATCATGTAGCACTATCTTTAATTTTAATATCCCATGAGAGGACTCATATACCTCCATTGATAACTTTATAAGTAATAGATATGGGGATAAAATGATTTTTGTTTGTTAAACATAGATATATCAAAAAATACATTATAGGTAGTAAGTTTGTATATGACATGAAACTTTATCATCTATGTTTAGGGTATTGTCCAATTATAACTAGAATTTTCCATTTAAGAAAGATCTGAGGTCCTTTAAATCCAATCAAAGGGAAAGACACCTAATGTAGCCATTGCGACACTAGTCCCACACTTTAAAGGTCTTGTGGGAAAGAATATCAAAAAAGTTGCCTTATCTATTAGGAATTTTGTCACTTTAAAATTTGTAGTATTTTCTTTCATGGCCATCACATCTTTTTAAGGGTTATATTAGCTTAGCACTTTCTCTTTGTCAATTATAATTTTCCTTCATATTTATTGTCTTTTGATATCAATGTCTATTATAGTATTTACTTTATTATTTTATACATACATCTTTAGTTAAGAATTGTTTTTAAATATCTTCTCTACCAATGATAATATTAATGATTCATATGGGTCTTCCTTCTCATCTTTTCTAGTCTAGAGCCCTTAACTTTTGCCAAAGAACTATCTACTTTTTCTCTCCTGAGGGATGTTTATATAGGTAGACATCTCTATGCGTTTTAATAAATTTCTCTAAATGTCCCCATTGCAATATCTCACTAATGATTTGTCAAAGGTTTCTATAAGTTTTGGTTTCATGGCCATAATCTCGGTGAAGTTTTATTTGGATTTCTTCCATAATGACATTGTTTGAGGGGTTTGCTAGGTCTCATTCACTAATTAAGTTCAAAACTTGATTTATGCATGCATTTAGCATAGGCTATTTTAATTATATTCTTCCTCACTATTTACTATCTTCCTTTGGATGTTTAATGACTATGTTTCTCTTGGTAGACCTAGTGATTATTTTCTCTTAATTCTACAATGAAAATGCTATATGTACCTATCATGTTGCTTATGCTTTACAGACCTATTTTGGTGCTTTATATATGGCTTTACTTCCTTTAGGTCAATGTACCTTCTAGCCCTTTATTGAACCTCCTTATAGGTATATGTCCTATATATTTGCTAGGATTTATAGGGGTTTATATCTTTTTAATCCTTTCTCAAATGCAATAGTTGTCAATGGATTGAATATAGGTATTTATATGACTTTAAGGTTGAACCATCTCGTGTAATCTTAAAGGGTCTGACCTAATTTTTTTTATTATCATAATGAAAGTTACTAAGTGGCAAGGTTTTGATCGACTATTGAAAAAAAGAGAGTCTTAAACTAGTTTTTTAGTTGTCTAAAGTCTTGTATTGAGCTTATAGAGAATGTTTAATACCAATCTTTGGCTAAGCATATCAAATTAGATAAGAAAGCATAACAATTATTACATCTAAGTCCTATAGTGTTATAGCATGAGATGCCATTATAGGACTCTAATGGTGTTTACTTGAATTTTTATTATAGAGGTTCAAGCAATATCATTTTAGTAAAAATGGGCTTTCAAAATAAAAACAGATGGTCTTTTAGTTTTACTCTTATGATACAGTAGGTGATTTAGGTCTACGATGTTTTAACATGGGTAGCACTAGGACAATCTTTTGATTTGCATTCCTTTGCAAAGTAGGGGTTTACTTTTACCTTATTTGCTATTAGTTTCATCTATTAGTTGTTATAGGGTGATTCGGACGTAACCTCATGGATGTCTGCAAGTGTAAGCCTGGATTAGAGAATCCAACTATAGCTAATACTTTTTGGTGTAAGTTCCTGATTGTTGCTAAAAAAACTTGTATATTCAAAGTATGAAGAAAATTTTAAAGGAGGAGCTGGTGGGAATGAAGGTAGTTGCAAAGAAGGGAGAAATGGGGTCTAAGGGAGGTTGTATGATAATGTGGGACTGCAGGTTCCATTCCTTTTTAAGATAAAAAAGAAAGATGTGGTTTTGTGATTCGTAATTATATGCTTACCAAGATCAACTAATCATAATCCCATAATGGGCACCAAATGGCATGTATAAACTTTTAAATACCTAAATTCTTAGAAGACGGTGCAAATTACTTCCTAACATTGTGTAAAAGGTCTAAGTTAGCCATTGACATTATTTTTGGTACTACTTTCACTTTAACATTTATAAAATTGTACTATTTTCATCGTAAAATCTAACTCCGTTAAGCTTTTGTTGGTTGCTCATTATTAGGTTGTTAAATTAGTTTATATGGCATGCCAGTTAGATAACTTAGACTACCTAGATGTTGACATAGAATTTTTAATTTAAAATTTATTTGAGAATAATTTCTCAATTTTATAATTACTTAAATTATTAAAACAATTAAATTAATACTTTTTATAATTAATTAAAAATCAATCTAACCTTAAACATAACCCATCTTCCTAGTATCAATTTTTTGTTTTGTGTGTTGCAAAGGAAGATGGACCGATGGAGCTATATGAGACAATAGGGTAAAAGAAGGATCGAGATTGAGAGTGGCACAAAGACAAATTTTCCTTATGACAAAGAGGTATTCCATTGACACAAATGTATTTTACAGGCAACTAATTTGCCTCACATAACTTCTCAACCCTTCATTATCTATGTTAATTCCAAATCATTCGACAAGCTCTTAAACATTTTGGGACACTTCCCCAAACTCCTTTTTGATTCATTTATTGGGTACCAAATATAAGTAATACTTATTTTCTTTCTTCAAGCATTGAGCCAATAACTCTAGGCATATAATTTAGCAATAATTTGCATAAGAAACAATATAAACCTCCTTCTTAGTAAACATATCCCTTTTAAAACACCTATGGCATATCCCTTTCTTCCCTTTATAACTCTCTTTTCCCCTGTGCAACCCTTAGTTCTTCTTCTCCAAACTCATCATTTTCATTAATAATCCAAGACCATCACCATCATTTGATTCAACACTTCAAAAGGCGACCTAGTGTCATTTATTCCCTTCAACCATCTTATTAAGACAATCCTTAGAATCCTTAAGGTTGGAAACTTGTGAGGAAGGGTACTTAATATTAACAACATACTCATTTGATGCCTAACCTTGAGTCAATTCATTAGAAATCCTCAATTTTGATGAACCTTAATTCTTATTATCAAAACTATCATAATTCATGCTCTTTTCCCCTGGTCATCTCCAACAACTCCACTGGCCTATCTTCCTTTGCCACATACAAAATACAAACCATTATTAAGATAATATGTTATGTTTTAAGGTTAAACTGATTTTTAATAATTATAGCATTGATGACTCTCCTAATTCTTCTGCATCACAAGTAAAATAAATTTAATTTCATAATAATTTAAATAATTATACATTGAGATAATATCTTTGAATAAGTTTTAAATTAAAAGTTCACAACAACATCTAGATAATCTAAGTTATCCAACTAGCATGTCACACTAGTTAATTTGATAATCTAATAGTGGAAAACTAATAAAAACGTAAGAGCTTGATTTTAGGATGTAAATAATACTATTTTATAAATGTTAAGGTACAAAGTTGTACCAAAAATAATGACAAAGACTAACTTACACCTTTTGCTAAACATTAGAACAATTTGCATCTTTTGTCCTAAATTCTTTAGGGCTTAAGTATAAGCTCAACTATATGACACTAGGGTTATCGTATTATTTTCTTCAAGGACTTCTCTCAAAAGACTTACAAAATCAAGTGTCGAATGTTTTTCAATGTTTGGTCTCATATAATCAAGATGGTGATATTAATAGAAGAAAATGCAATATTTTAGTAAGCTAAGTAAGAAGTAAATGTTAGATAATTTCATTATGTAGCCCATATATTTTGGTTTAATCATTTAAGTATATTAAATCTCATTAGTTATTTGAATAAGAGATATTAGGTTTAATTAAAATAAATAATGTGATGTATTTACGTTGATGGAATGTAAGATTAAGGATAATGAAAAGAGGTATTGTTTGAATTTTAAACTGATAATTACTTCCTCTCTGTCTCTCTACCTATTAAGTTTTTTACATATCTCTCCATCAAACAATATATGGAAAATAACGAAACAAAGGCCAAGAGAGAGAAAACAAAATCTAAGAATATCTTAAAGATTATCTGTTCAGAAAGTATCGAAAATACGATGGATCAAAGTACGCTTATGCTATTGTGAAAAATTATTAGATTCTAAGATCTTGCAATTTATATGTTTAAATTTACATGATAAAGTTTTCATGTTAGAAAGGTTACAATTTATTCTAAATTTATTAAAGTTTATTGATATTTAATCTTGTTAAAATATTTATATCAAATTCTAATTAAAATTAATTTTGTAGTCTCGACTCCAATACAGACAACTACCTTCCTTAATATTAAATCCAATTGTATATATTGGAGGATTCAATTTGAATGTTAACATTTTTAAAAATTTATAAATGAATACTAAATAAAAATTTAGTGAATTAAATTTATGTTGTCACTGTAATATATATTTATTTTTTAATCACCAAATATATCTTATTGTCACGTTTATGTCACATGACATACGAGACTCAAGTTCTAATTTTATTAATTTAAAATTTAAAATTTTTAATAAAATTAATTAATTTAAAATAACTATAATTAAAATATAATTAAAATAACTTAATATATTAACCTCAACCTTAATCGCCAATCCTACCATAAATTGTCTCCTCTTATTCGGGTTGATTCGTCTGCTTAGTCTCACATTCACTAACTAAAATAAGGCCTTCCCCTTCCATATACATTTGCAGTGTTAGGAAACTAAATGTGATCCAATAATGGACATAACGAAAAATATTTTTCAGAGTTTTCCTATCGAATCTGAACAATTGAATAACTTGAAAATATGAATCATAAAAGTGATCAAATCGTCTCTTATTCTTTTACTAAAACATTTTTCACGAGGTGTCAACCACAAGTTGTTTAAGTATCTAACTTCAAACGGTATCTACATAGTAGAGAAAAAGAACTTAACATTTTGAGAGGAAATAAGTAGGAGTGATAGCCCCCTTACACTTATTTCCTATCTAAAAAAGCATTAAGATTTTTTTTAGGATAACATATTCAAAAGTGTCTAACCTTTTAAGTTTTTCACTTCAATGTCTAACCTTTTAAAATTTTCAATTGAGTTACTAACCTTTTAAAACTTTCCAATTTAGTTCGAAAGGTAATTTTTGATAATTTGGATGTCCATCTATTAGCCACATTAGTAAAAACCAAAGTTTTAAACTAAATTGTTAAAGTTTTAAAAGATTAGTTACTCAATTGAAAATTTTAAAAGCTTGAGCACTAAAATTATAAAAAAAATGTCAAAAGGATAAGCACTTTAAGATTAGGTATCCCTTTTTATTTCTTATTAAACTAAATGCCCCAATTATAATTAAAGTCAAACTCTAATTATAATTATAATTTAATTTTAATGAAATTAAATATCTTATATTTGATTTCTAAAGTTTCTCAAACTTCACAACTAAATCTAACTTAATTTAATTGATTTTTTTTTCTTTTTAACTATTTTTTATATGTGACCCAATAGGTTCCTAATATGTAGGACGTGATTATAAATTATAACTATAATTCATAATTAGAATTAGCATCATCTTACTCAAGGACAAAAGAGCAAAAACTAAATAAAGACATCAAAGAGTTATATATTCTTCAAATTTTAAAATTAAAATATGTTAGCAATAAGATCAACTCATGTGTATATCTTGCATATTTAGACACCCAAAAGTTGCAATACGACATAGAGTTTCAATCGCCTCTAACCTGACAAGTATCGAGTGATCATTGAGTATGTCCATTGGTAGATTTAAGGCCTGACCAACAAACTCGGAGGATAGGACAACAAGCATACACAGCAAGTGACAGGCACTTCTTCGTACCTTCAGACAACCAAAACCTATATCAAAACAATCAAAAATCAAACAATTTATAATTATAAATCAAGATTTATGTCTAATAATATATTATAATTACCTAAATATTAAAAATATGAAAGTAGTTTGACTTATCCTCTCTATATATGGTATGAATATAATATCTACCCATTTAAATCTAATTATATTTGCTAATTAGTAATTGATTTATAATTAATATTTAAAAATTTCTAAATGTCAATTCACTTTAACCAAAGAATTCGTCAAATTATTACTAATCGAGAACACCGAAATATTATTTCTAATTACTTTAGATTGATGTTTCCTTTATTAACTTAATTATCTTCATATGACTTATATTGTATCCAAGTACTACCAATTAAGCTACCTAATTAGAATATGTCATAAGTAGCATCAAAACACAATATTTTCCATATAAAATACTTTAGTAATCTAAAGTATAAGGGTCAATTATACAACCATCATAATGAGAAAATTTACAGACACGTAAGTAATATTCTATTTGGAATCTTTACAATCGGGTAAGTTTAGTAAACTTGTTCTCTAATAAGCATCCACTCGTTTGTTTAAATATCTATTTACATTAATTTATGAGATTATTTACTTTTTCATGAGAATGAAACATGCCATATGCTAGATTTATCGTTTCATTAATATCTCGTCTTGATGAAACTACACCTAAGAACAATTTATGAATAATAAATAAATACAAATTAAATCTCATAATCATGATTTCATCATAATTTCAATTGTACAATAATTATTCTAGGAATTTTACCTTTAGTATTAAAATATAAAATGTAATTAACCAAATACATAAAAATAAAGAATGTCTTATTATTTAAATTAACAATATCATACATAAAATTGTAACCAATTGATTGGTGCCAAAGGCATAAACTAACAATCTCTTACTTGTACTAAAGTCAATTGCATATATATATCTAATACCATATTCATTCATATGTCGATTATGTCTCTTTTGAGACAATGACTTAGTGATAAGATTTGCAAGATTCTCTTAAGTTGGAACTCACTCTAATGTTATATCTTTTTACTTCATATCTCCCTGATCAAGTGAAACTTTCTGAGTACATATTTAAACCGTTGATAAGGCTTTGTTTCTTTTGCCTATGCAATAGCACCATTATTGTCACATTACAATATTGTTGGCTCAACAATGCTACAATTTACTTCAGGTTTGCTGATGAACTTCTTGATGCAAGTTGCTTCCTTTGCTGCCTTTGACACGGAAATGTACTATTTCTCGATTGTAGAATCTGCAATGGTTAGTTGTTTGGAACTCATTCAACTTATCCCACCACCATTTAGAGTGAAGATGTACCTTGACTATGATATGTTATCCATTGTATCAAACTTAAAACTAGCATCTGAATAACCTTAAATTCTTAGTTCAGCTCCTGAATAGATTAAGAAAACATCTTTAGTCCTCTTCAAATACTTTAAGTTGATTTATATAATTTTCCAGTGACCATCACTATAATTGGCTTGAAACCTTCTCATTATGCTCAAAGTATAAAAGACATCAAATCTATTACATAACATCACATACATTATTGGTCCCTTTATTGGAGGATATGTGATACAAGTCATTTATCTCTCTCTTTTTATGTCTTAGGATGCATACTTTGTGAGAAGAAATCTCATGTGATGTAGGGAGTAATCCTCTCTTGGAATTCTCTACGCTAAACCTTATTGGCACTTTATCGATGTATGTAGATTAAGATAAGTCAAGCAACCTCTTTAATTTATCTCTATAGATATTTATTCCTAGAATATAATTTGCTTCTCCTATATCCTTCATGGAGAAGTTCTTGGACTACTAAATCTTTATAGATCTGAGCATTAGTATGTTATTTTCAATCAATAATATTTCATCCATATATAACACTAGAAAGATGATTGCACTTCCACTGACCTTCTTTTAAACACATGATTCATCCACACTTTTGACAAAATCAAACTCTTTGATTATTTCATCAAAACAAACGCTCCAACTTTGTGATGCTTGCTTAAGTCCATAAATGGAATTTTGCAACTTACATACTTGATTAGAAAAGGTCTTGGATTCAAAAGCCTCAGGACGTGTCATATACATATCCTCGAGCAAATCCCTATTAGGAAATGTTATTTTGACATCTATTTGTTAGATTTTATAATCATGATATGCAATTATAGCCAATAAGATCCTCATGGAGTTAAACATAGTTGTTGGAAAAAATGTTTCATCAAAATCAATTATTTGTTTTTGTAATAGTAAATGTTTAGGTAATTGGATGTGATCCCAATTCCCACAGTTTGGGAAGATCCACTATTGTTAATAGTTTCCTAATGTAATTGTTCAAATATTAAATTGAGTTAATTCAAATGCGTATTTAATATTTACCAACGTTATGAGTTTAATGAAATTCTAAAACCACCAAAACAAAGTAAGTGAAGACTACAACATAATCAATCAAAACAACCGTAGTATAGCTCAAAAGACAAATGAAGAAACGAGAAACCAAAAAAATAATAAATCAGGAAAACCAAAAAATAACACACTGCAATATATAGAAAACTAAGGGCCTGTTTGTTTTCTTTTTTTTTTCTGTTTTCAGTTGTGGTTTTTATTAAAAATAAAACTTTAGGTTAAAACATGTTTGGTTCTTATAGTTGCGTTGCCGTATTTTAAAAAATACAAAAAAACAACCATATTAAGAAAACCAAAAAAAGACGTTTTCCTAATATTTTACAACAGGTTTTCGTTTATTCGGAAACAGATTTTTTTTCGCCGACTTGCATCTTCAGCTGTTGTTTTACAGCGAAGATGGACTTGGAAACAAAGCGGTCTAAGTCGGACTTGGAGAGGAGGAAAGTGGCGGCCAATGTTCCGTCGGAGGGGAACTGATTGTTGTTGTCCGGAGTAATGTAGGGGATAGGGGCGGTTTGCAGAGGAAAATTCTTGAGTTTGATTTTGCAGAAACATGGGGACGAAGAAGGATGAACGGCGGAGCGAGCAGGTTTGGAAGCAACCGGGATCTTGAGGGCTAAATTGCCCACCGTTAGACGGACGAAAGGGCAAGGATCCATGGTCAAACGAGAGGGATAGGGGGGATTGGAATTTCAAAGAGAGGACATGGCTAGGTGTGGAACAGTGTTTGATCTTCAAGGAGTATTCAATTCAACCATAGAAAAAATTTATGTATATATGTATATGTGTGTGAGTGTAGGGAGGGGGAGGGTAGATAGATAGCAGCGAGAACTGAAAAGGAGTGCTATTGTTGGAATACAGCTGGATAACAGCCTATCAAGTGTCAACTGCTACCTGAGGTATGGTGCCTCTATTCCTTGATCCTGCTGCAGCATAGCTGTGATGGTGGAGTGTTGGTTGATATAGCAGTCGCACATGGGGATAGTTGAACTGGGTTGCATGTCACTGCCATTAATATGTCATTTTTTAATAATATTTGATTTACGTATATTTAATTTTAACTATAATGATAATTAATTAATTTAAAAATATATTATATTATATTATAATTATTATACATAATAGTATAATTATAAAAAAATAGAAACATGATAATAAAAACAAATATGTTTTTTATTTCACTTTTTTTTTAGAAATCTTACAACCAAACAAGTTTTTGTTTTCAATTTTTATATTACATATCTTAATCAAACAGGTTTTCGTTTTTTTAAAGAAAAAACAGAAACCAAAAACAGGAAACAGAAACTAAAAACAACAACAAAAAAACAGAAGTGGAACCAAACGGCCCCTAAGCTTTCGAATTAGAGAATTATTAAATTAGTTTTCAAAAACTCACCTGATGAAAGAGTAAGATTAATTTCACTTCCTGCATTGAGAAAGCCAAAAAAAATATCTTACACTTTGAAGAGGCAAAAAAACACAAGAAAAAAGAAGTAGAAGAGAGGAGTTAGGGTCAAAATAGTTGTAAAAGAGGGAAGAGGGCGGCTTCTAAAAGATAAGTTTGTTGAAAATAAAACATAAGAGAGAAAAAGAAACGAGATGTGTGTTGTTTTTATGGCAAAAAGACATGTCTTATTTATTTATGTCTTGTCTTTGTAAAATTGTTGTAGCTTTTTATTTTTAAAAATAAAAATGGCAATAATACTTCAACAAACATACTTTAATGGCCAGAAACAAGGAAAGAGAGTAGACGTGTGTTGAAATTCTAAATTGTGTTTTAGGGGGTTTAGGATTTTAAACATTCAGTCAGCTACCTAATTAATATGAGTTTTTAAATTAAATATGATTAATGAAAATTTAACAAAATTTTAAAATTAATTAAAGAAATAGTCTTATGACTTGGGGTGCTAATTAACAAAATAAATACTCGTGATTATTCTATCTTTGAATGTACATTTATAAATCCAAGTAATGTTTTGCTCGCATAAAATATATAATAACAGCAACAATAATTTTATAAAAATTTTGTTAAATGTAAGAATTGAGGAGGTTCAATGTATACAACTTTATCCTTAATTAATACAGTCATGTGAAGTATGAACATGTAAAATCATGACTTATCGTTCTCTTCTACTTGGTCAATTTTCATATTGAATCCTTTTTATTACCATTTTGGTTTGCATCCTTCACATCTTTTATTCTAATAATTAAAATTATGAAATAGATGAAAAAAATTAATTAATTTTAAAATTTTTGTAAAGAAAAAAAAAGATTTTTAAAAGACTTGAATAAATGTATAACTCAAATTGAATAATTTATTACACAATTTTATTTATGAACAAGTACAACTGTAATTTTATTTCTATTTTTTAAAATGTTTTTATATACGAATAAAAAAAGAAGAATTCTAATCTTAAATTTTAAAAAAAATTGTAATTCAAAGATCATTTTAAACTAAAAATTATTGAAACAAATAAGTTAGATAATTTATTTTACTTTTAATGATGTACATTTCCCTCTTTTCCTGAGTTATAATTGTTCAAGCAGCTTGGGGGCTGGACCAGACCAGAAGTGGAGCCATAAGAACTGGAGCATAAAGCTTGAGCGTTCTGGTTATTGAAACTAAGCTTTACATTTTGCATTTCAATCCCAGTACAGGGATACTTCTTACTACAGTTCAACTTGATTGCTTCCTTGGTTGCAGATGTCCCATACACGTCTTCATACCTCACATTGCTTATTCTTATTCCAGAGGCCTGTCAGAATTAGTCAAATGGCTAAGAAATTATGACAGAGACATAGAATGATTTGTATAAAGTAAGCAAGGATGTCTTACATAATGAGGGCATTGGTTGTAAGGGCAGTACATCTGATCGATGATGATTGGGTTTTGGACATTTTTCATTGAGATATGTTGGAAAAGAACATTTCTTACAAAACCTTTGCTTGGTCTTCCCCATGTCTTGATCCTCAATCCATTCTGGGTATTAGTGAATCTAACATTCTTGATTGTTATGTCTTGTACTCCTGGCTCATGATATCCCTGTCCCAGACTCCCAATGCTGCACCATCAAGAAAATCATAGTCTTGCTCAGCAAAAACTTACTTTATTATCTACCATCCAATATAATTGTCACAATAACTTTCAGTATAAATCACAATCTCAGCAAGTTTTAAATTGCAATAAGGCCTTGGAAAAAACAAGAAGGGAACTTGTTTAATATGGTAGTTCTTACCTGATTCCGTGACCAGGTCCGCAGTTGATATTATCAACAGTAATCCGAGTGCTACCAGGACCAAGTGATATACAATCATCCCCACTTCTAATATCAGAATTGGTGATTTCAACCCCTTTTGATAGATCCACATGAATCCCATCAGTATTTGGGCTCTTCCCAGAAGCATAAATTTTCAAACCTTTAAGTTTCACGTTCCGACTACGATGGACGACAAAGTTAAACATCTGGCTGTTCAGTGATGTTAATCCCTTAATTACCACGAACCTTGAATTGGTAATAACCAAGGACTAGTGTTTCACCAGTCACGCAGCACATAAAATTTTCAGTCAGTAAGTTAAATCTTTTTTATTTCCACAAGCGCTTAGTTTGGTTATGAACAAAACTAGAAACCAAAGCAACTGTTTCCTGGAAACATCAAACATTTGAAACCTGACAGGAACTAAGAGTTAAAACTGTTCCTGTGAACCAAAACTCAGGTAGAAAATGATTGAAAAATAAGAATTTGGGGTTGAACAGATGAACGTACCGTGGTTCCAACAGGACAGTTCTTGCCAGTAGCTTTACAGTTCCACAAACCAGTGCCTTGTCCGTTTAAAATCCCTCCAACAACAGTAACCCCAACAACATTCTGAAAAGCAATCCAATGATCGACGTTTCCAAGAGCCCAATAATCGGACGGGGCCAACAGCGTGCCAGATATGTGAAACCTAATGGCGTGGTTCATGCAAGGTCCAATGAAATCTGTTTCCTTTAGCAGGTATCTGCCCTTTGGCACAGAGATGGTTGCTGGAATTTTTGAACCACAGGCTTGCTTCCAAGCAGCAAGAAACGCACTGGTTGAGTCAGTTCTACCATCAGGTCTTGCACCAAACTTCAACACACTGTATCGTACTCCTTTTCCAGCATATTTTGTTCCAGATTTCTTTGCAATTGCTGACGACGCCAAGATAAAGAAGATGAAGATTTTAACCAAAGAAGCAAGATGTTTCATGGCTTAAACAGGCTTACACTTTCATCTGCCTAGTTACTTAGCAGATAAAAGTGTATGTACCTGTGCTAGCTAGCTAGTTGAGACGGTGACTGATCAAAAGTGTTTTTGCTGCTGGGGTTGGAAAATGTTCTGAGAACTATAAGATTTATAGAAATGGGATCGGATTGAGATTTACATGGTGAATCAAAAAGGGTTCTGTTCATGAAATTTTAGTGCTTAATGGTAACATTTTGTAATTTTTCGTTAGTTCCAAAAGATTATCCTTTATAACTACTATTGTAAAGTTGGTATCAGGGGATTCTTGTATCAATCATTTATAGATGATCATATTGTTATTCTTCTATTTGGTGACTAACGAATGATAAAGATGCCTTTCCCACCACCCATAAGAATATGTGACATGTAGTGTTCCAAATAGTTTCAAATCCTTGTCCTAAAGTAATTGTTCATAACATTTCTTTGTAGGAATCTATCAAAACTTTTGTATTACACCCTCAATTACAATTCAGCTAAATTTATATGCAATTTAGTTATATCATTTCTAATTTTCAAAATAATATACACACTTTGTAATCATTAATTGGTCATTTGACATGTAAATTAGAGTAACATAAACTTATGACCTCTAATTGGCAATTCAAGAAGTCACAGAAAAAATGAGCATACTCATAAGTCTTAAATTCTATTAAGGTTTTTTTAAGTTTTTTAAACAAATATTAGTGACCTACATATACTTGTTAATTAATTAAGTTACTGAGATCAAATTACATTACTAAAAAAAGGCATTGATTAGAAACTATATTATTTGCTCTACAGATATACTCCTATTACTATTAACCACATATATGCCATGTACAATTCATTAGCTGGGCCTTGATCTAAGAAATCAATCAACTTGAACCACTGTCAAAGGCTTAAATTCTCAAGATGTTTCTTTTACCACCAACCACAACATCTTAGGGCAGGCCAGTGCTAGATTATGAAAGTTAATGAAGCTCTTGCAGTTTGGATTTTGCTATGCAAGTGCATTATTAAGGGAATAATGAGATTATGCCATGCCTTGACAAAATTATGAAGGACAAAAGACGAGATTCCAAGTTTGCTGAGAGATTTTCTTACGGTAGTATCCACGTTTTGGAACATTTAACAGGTTCACTAGACCACCCTATTCTGAGAGCAAATTCTACATATTTCTATTTCATGTATAATTTTTTCCATGCAAGCAAACATGTGAAAACTATACAGGAACTTCATAAAGATAAGAACACAAATAAGAATACTGGGTTAAGTTGTGAAGGCAAAACAATTATAACAAGGTATATATTTATGAAATGGAGATAAATCACTCTTTTATTTGTTGGCCAACCACTTTTGCAGTGGACAGCTCCAAGGGCTTTGACTCTTGTGATAGCCAATCACAAAATAAACTAACCAAGGGAAACAAAAGTTGAAATTCCAAGAGAAATATGATCACCAGAAAAGGCCAAAGCATCAATTGGCTTTATTTATTAACTTTATCCTCTTTCTGGGAATAACCTGAATGCTTAATTCCAACACTCTTCCCAATTGATCAAAACGTGAGAAGCTATTTCATCTCATCATCCTGCCTGATAACAATCATTAACAACCTTTTGTCTCCAGCTAGGGCCGTATTCACCTGTACCGAAAATTGTTGTGCCCCCTATTCCCCTTAACATCCAACTCCCTTCATATCCAAAAAATAAATGGGTTGGATGTTAAGAGGAATAGGGGGCACAGCAAATTTTGGTACAAGTGAATACGTTCCTTCCAGCTACCAAGATTTACAAGAAGTTGGTGTCCTTTTACAGGTACAAGTTACCAGTGGGACTGCTTCTTTCCTTCAACTTCTGTTGCAAACTCATGGAGCAGCTGTAATCTCCTTTGGATTAGTTATATTCAAGCCAAAGACTATATTTCATGAACAAGTTTCTAAGAGAAATCCACTCAAAAGCAAAAGGGCTGTTGAACAAGGTCTTTGAAGCTTTTTCATTATACAAGGTCCAGAATCGCATCAACCAAACTTGCATTTGCCGTACTCAGACCACCATTTCCTAGGAAACAAAGAATTTTTATAACTCCTGTGAAAGGAATTTGATGCTAAGGAAGAGAAACTGAGCTACTGCTAAAACTACTGACAAGATGCTTAAGAAATAAAAACTCGAGTATAAGTTAGCTATCTTTAACTTTCTAGACAATCACTAAAGAAAACAATATAATAAAGGATACGTAGGAAAATTGAAATTAAATAGCAAGTTGTAGATCAAATCTTCATCTTTTTATAATCAAAATAACAATAACAACGACGGAGACAATATTTTAGTAAAAGTTTCAATGAGACGTAGGATCTAAAGATGTCTAAAAATATGCAATCTTATATCTAATTAGTAGAGAGACTATTTTCGATAGATTACAAAAAAAAACAAAAAGATAAAATAAAAAGGTATTTTTAGAATTGTTGTAAGAAAAAAATCAAAACTAAAATAATAAGATAAATATATATATAATAAATAAACAACAATAATAAATACTTATTAAAATAATAAAAATAATAATAAGAAATAAAACTAGAGATAAAGGATGATGATGATGAAAATAATAATATAAAAAATATGCATATAAATAAATACTTACAAATAAAAATATAAAATAATAAAAAATATAATAAAATAAAGATAGAACATTGTAAAGAATAAAAATATAAGATAAAAAATAAAAATAAAGAACAATAAAAGATAAAAATATCATAAATTGAAAGTATTAATAAAAATAAAAAATAGACATAGAAGATAATAATGGTAATAAATAATAAATAAATGAATAGGAACAAATATAAAAATAAAAATAATTAATAAAATAAATACTATAATAAATATAAACTAAGGTAAAGAATAAAAATAAAAGATTAAGTAAATAAATAAATATACAAACAAAAAAGAAGACAAATATATAAATAAAACAAACAAATTATTATAGAAAAATATTTAAGCTAAGTAAAAAAATGTTTAATAAATAATTATGGGGAAGTATTACACATCAAGTGTTTAGGCTAAATATAATACATAACACTTGAAAGAAAAGGTTAAAAGACTTACGAAAAAGAGGATTTCTCTATGTTAGATTCTTTACCCGTAGTCTAGTACGTCAAAGTTTCTTGTTGAGGGTCAAGTCCTCTATAAGCTCCAGCAGAACCATATAATTCATGATCACCTCCCCTTACTTATTCTTAAGCCTTCCTCTTTTTCTCTTACAACCTAAGTACAATATTCTTGTATCTTTTTACTGAAATGTCAAAACGTCTCTTTTTAGTATGTCCCAACCACCTAAATCTCATCTCTTTTAATTTTTCATGAAAGCAAACAAACCTAAATAACCCTTCAAAATCCCCACTTCACAAAAACAAATTTCAGTCAACATAAAATGATGAACCATGAACTAAAATAGATGAGGAAAGTGTTAACAGAGAGGAACATTCTAGAGATGAAAGAGAAGAAAGAAGGGTTACGGACAAATGCAAATACAGCAGCTAC
>JANZLX010000006.1:19221787-19237072 GCA_025531955.1 Erythroxylum orinocense | reverse complement strand
ACCAGAACCTAATAAGTCGACTTATGCACATCGACAACTCGACTTATTTGGTTCTGGTCTGTATAAATCGAGTTGTCGGCATGGATAAGTCGACTTATGTTATGTTGGAGAGATTGTTTTCCTTCTGTTTAGGGTTAAGGTCAGACAGCAGATTACATTTAGTCCCAGCAAGGTCTCGGGCACAGGTCTCAGCAGGACTCACCTCCCGGGGACCGTCGGGCTCCGGTAGCGGGGTCCGACAAGAGTAATCATTATTTTCCATTGCAGGGTTCTACAATTCGAGTCCTCAACTCAAATAATCCATAAATAATGAAAACTCATGGAACAAAATGATATAAGCCACCCAATTGATGAACATAACTGTTAGAATACAACTATCTAATGATTGGCTTCTAGATCATAACACTAACAATCTCCCACTCGAACTAAAGCCAATCCCAATACATCTCTATGCATAAAAGCCCTAAACAAGTGTTGCGTCATAATCAAAATACATCTTTATGCTTAAAGAAAAGTATACTCAAAGACAATCACCAATATATCTAATACCCATTGATGTAGTGTGAACTATGTGTTTAGCTTGAGAAAGAGGTTTTGTCAGCAGGTCAGCTGTGTTACCGACTGAGTCAACTCTGCAAACCTTTACATCATCATTCTCTATAATCTCTCATATCAGGTGATCTCTGTTAAGTCAAGAAAACTTTACTTCTATTAATTTTGGTGACAATAAAATAATAATAATCTTAGAAATGTATGAACTGTTTTGAAAAGTTTGTTAAATGTGCAGAAAAATGTAAGTAACACTTAGCCATCCCAGATGATCACCAACAACAGACGATAAATGTCATCACAGACGAATCGCAAAACACAGACAAAGCGTAAAACACAAACGAAGCGTAAAACACAGACGAAGCACAAAAACATAGATGAAGCGAGAAAATCAGACGATACAAAAAGGACGATACTCTAGAATGTCAGACAGTTAGTTAGTTAGTTGGAGTTAGTTACAGAACTCAACTAAATAATAGTTTCTAAAAGAATCAAGAAATAGTTTCTTAAGAAGACAGTTGGAGACTTAGCCTATAAATACTAGTCCTAGTCGAAGACTAAAATAATGTTTTTACAAGAGAGAAAATTCTGATTATACAATACTTAGAGAAATTATGCATTCAAAGTGTGAAACAAGAGAGCGAATACTACTGTAACGAAAAGCTCAAAATATCTTTCTTAGAGAAAGAAAGAAAAGGCTAGAGCCTGGAGAGGCTAAGATAGCAGAAGGAATACTTTGTGAAAGAGACCTGAAGAGGCTCTGGAAGGGAAAAAAGAAGACAAACTATGAGGACTAGACGTAGCTCAAGGTTTGAGGTGAACCAGTATAAAATTGCAACATCTATTCTTTAACCTTTACACTTTATTTTTTTTTTGTTAGACGAGTAGATAAAATTACTTGCGATTCAAATACTTGTCAACTTTAGTAAAGTATCTTTGATATTCATTTGATAGTTGTAAAGATATTTGAGAAATCTCAAAAGATTAATATTCTTGAAAAGATTACACAATTCAACCCCCCTTCTTGTGTATTTTGTATACTTTACGTGATTCCTATATTAACAAGCGATTTACTTCAATATCATCATAAAACATGCTTGGACCTTTACTGTGACCTAGGCTCCTTTGCCTGAGCAATAGCTCCATTATTATCACAATAGAGCTCAATTAGTCCAGCGATACTAGGAAATATATCAAGTTCGGAGATGAACTTCTTGATCCAACATCCCTCTTTGACTGCTTTAGAAGCAACTATATATTCGACCTCAGTAGTAGAATCAGTTGTGGTCTCTTATTTGGAACTTTTCCAACTTACTGCTCCTCCATTGAGGATGAACATATACCCCGATTGTCATCTCATATCATCACGATCATTCTAGAAACTAGCATTGGTGTAACCCCTTACAATGAGCTCAAAATCCCTGCCATAGACAAGGAACATAACCTTAGACCTTTTCAGGTACTTGAGGACATTCTTAACCACAGTCCAATGCACTAAGACTGAAGTAGCCTGATATCTGCTAGTCATACTCAGAGCATATAATACATCAGGGGGCGCGCATATTATAGTGTACATGATAGAGCCAATTTTCAAAACCTATAGAACTCCACTCATCATATCCAGCTCACTAGGTGTCGAAGGACACCTATCCTTGCTGAGATGGATACCATGTGACATAGGCAAGAAACCTTTCTTGACATCCTGGATGTTGAACCTTTTTAACACTTTGTCAATATATGTACTCTAACTCAATCCAATAAGCCTCTTATATCTATCTCTATAGATCTTAATGGCTAAGATATAGGCAGCCTTGCCCAAATTCTTCATTGAGAATACCTTCATCAATGAGGACTTGATGAACTCTAATAAAGGAATTTCATTTCCAATGAGAAGTATGTCATCCACATAAAATACCAGGAAGACTATTGCATTCTGACTAATCCTTTTGTACACATAAGGTTCTTCCTTTCAGTTGACAAAATCAAACTTTTTGATCTCTTTGTCAAAGTGATTATTCCAACTTTGTGATGCTTGCTTCAATCTATAAATAGATCTTTGAAGCTTACTCACCTTCTTGGCAACTTTTGGATCAACAAAACCTTCTAGTTATGAGATAAAAACTTCCTCTTCTAAATCCCTATTTAGACAGGCAATTTTGACATCCATTTTCTATATTTCATAATCATGAAAAGCGAAAATTGCTAGAAAGATCTGAATTGACTTAAACATAGCCATGGGCAAGAAGGTCTCATCAACTCCTTGAATATGTGTAAAACCTTTCGTAAGCATACGTGCTTTATAATTAGTCAAATTTCCATCTATGTCTGTCTTCGTTTTGAAAACCCACTTGTTTAAAATGGGTTTTTACCCCAATAGGAAGCTCAACCAAGTTCCAAACCTAGTTGTCATGCATGGACTGTATCTCGACTTTCATGGCTCCAAGCTATTCATCAAAGTCTGGCCTTTCCATCGCTTCCTTAGAGGTCAATGGATCTTCAGTGTCCAACATCGTCACCTCATGTAGTCCCATATACCTCTCAAGTGCATGGACTACCCTAATTGACCTTTACAGCAGAAATACATTTGGTTGACCTTCCTCCACAACTCTTTGTGGCTCAAGTTCAACTTCGAATTATGTCGATTCAATTGGAGACTGGTCATGAGCCTCTTCCATAACTATTTATGGAGTTGGTTATACCTAACTCTTATTGAAAAAAGCATCTAGGAGTGGGACAACATGGCTCCTATTGTCCTTGTTGTCTTGTAGTGTTTCCTGAATTTCTTCAAGTCTAACATTACTCCCACTACTTCCTCTTGTGAGAAACTCTTTCTCCAAGAACACACCATATCGAGCAACAAATACTTTGTTCTTTGACTTATGATAGAAGTAGTATCATTTAGTTTCCTTATGATACCCACAAAAGCACTTATCTAATTTAGGGCCAAGCTTATCAGACATTAAACGTTTGGCATATGCCTCGCAACCCCAAATTTTTAGAAAAGACATAATAGACACTTTGCCAAACCATATCTCATATGGTTTTCTTTCTACAAACTTTAATGGAACCCTATATAGTGTGAATATAGCAATTTCAAATGCACATCCCCAAAATGAGATTGGAAGTTTGGTTTGACTCGTCATAGATCGAACCATGTCTTGAAAAGTTCGATTATGCCTCTTGGAAACACCATTCTATAATGGTGTTCCAAATGGGGCAAGTTGTGAGATGATCCCACACTAAGATAAACTCCAAACTCATGACTCAAGTATTCGCCTCCATGATATGATTGCAAGACTTTAATCTTCTTGTCGAGTTAGTTCTCAACTTCATTCTTAAATTCTTTGAACTTTTAAAAGATTCAGAGTTATGTCTCATTAAATAGGCAGAACCATAGCTACTGAAATCATCAGTAAACATGTTGAAGTATTGAAAACCACCTCGGACATTGGTACTCATTGGTCCATATACATCACTATGCATTAGACCCAATAAACCACTTACCCTCTCACCTTTCTTAGTGAACGGCATCTTGGTCATTTTTCTAAGTAGATAAGATTCGCATGTCCCAATTGATTCCAAATTGAATTGACCAAGAAGTCCTACTTTTTGCAATTTCTTAATGAACTTCTTATTTATACGACCTAGGCGACAATGCCACATGAGAGTAATAGTCTCATGACAAGTCTTGAGTCTTTTTTATTAACATTAAGGACTTGTTTATCCATCTCAAGCAAGTGTAGACCATTCTTACACAAGAAGATCTATAAAACAAACCATCTCTATATAACAAACAAGCTCTATTTGAGATGGTTCAGGAGAAACCATCATTATCCAAACAAGAAATGGAGATAATGTTTTGAGAGATGGATAGAACAAAATATACACATTTAAGTTCCATTACAAACTCGCTGGGCAAATGCAACTCAATGCACCCAACAGTAACGACTGCAACACTTGCACCTTTCCCGATGTGCAGCTGCACTTGGCCTTTTCCAAACATCCTCCTATCCTTTAGTGTCTACATATTTGAACGAACATGAGCATAAGATCTGGTATCCAGTACCCAATCAGAAATAGAGGTAGCAAGGTTAATGTCAATAACACTTATACCTGAAGAAGAAGATAAAATCTTTCCACTCTTCTAGTCCTTGAGGTATTTGTGCCAATTCCTCTTCCAATGTCCTTTGCCCATATCTTTTTGCCTTTCTAGTGAATCTATAAGGATTTTAATTGCAATAATGGTTATTATATGCCCCTAGTGGTCAAGCAATATAGCTCTATGATCGAACAATATCACTTATAAATAAGAAAATTCAATTCTTTAAAGTTATAGTGAGTTTGTTTGAAGTTTAGTTGTATGGATGGTTGACCACAAGCTCCCATTGGTTAACCAATATAAGCACTAGTCAACCAATGTCCCTTCCAAGAGAGAAAAATTGAGCTCCATAAAGTTTGTAATAAGAATGAGGCAACGAAACCTACATTGTTCAACTAATAACTTAAGTTAACCGACTTGTCTCCACTTTCTAAGTTTTTTCTCATCTTTTCATTTATGCTTCATGATATGTAATTTTTCCCCCCTAAACTCTCCAAACCTTATCCCAAACCATGCTAATTAACATTATCCATATTTCGGGCTTACTTTTTGGTTTAAACTTCACATACATTATTTGGATAAATCCTAATTCCTCTATATTTTAGGACATTTTGATGAAGTTTGTGTTCTTGAAATTGTTTTTATAAAATTACATAATTCATATAAGCTATTAATAATTAAGTATGATTGCATCATAATTGTCATTTTAGGGTTTCAAATTTGAGTAATTTATTCTACTAGTATTCCTAGTTTCGGGGTTTTCAAAATTATACACTCTTTTATGAAATTAATGATTGGATATTTCAATTAAGTTTTTTTTTGCAATTCCAATGTATAGTCCCGTTAAAAATTTGTTTTCTGCTCCAATTGAACTTTTAAACATAGGCACAATACTAAATTCGGGAATTTTTAATTTTTTGTGCTTTTTTGAAATTGGTTGTTTGTAAACGTAATTAAGGGTTTAATCAACATATTTTTATCCAACCGTACTTAATTATTAGCATTTTCATTGAGTTTGAGTTTTGTAAATTATTTTTATTAAAATTTGGGAATTTCCTACCTTAATATAATCCATGACACTTTTTTTTGGACTATTGATTTCTTTTCTATGATTCAAAAAATGTGGAGAAAGATTACTGACATTAGATTGAGGGGGAGTGATGACTTTCAAGGGAGTGATTTTTAGATTCCTCATAATTTATGTTATATCTTATGTTTGAGGAAAATTTATGATATGTTTAAGTTAATCTACAAATGTGGATATTTCTTTTATTTTTAATATTTAATTAAAATATAATAATTATCCTAATTGTGTGCTTAATTTTATTATTGTTCTCCAATATCATAAATGTTTTCTCATTTTTAAAAAAGTGGGAGATTATTAAACCAAGGAAGTTTATGGTCTCAGTTTTGATGTAATAAAATATAAGTACTAATTATGAGTTTATTATTTTAGTGAGAAGTAATATAAGGATAAGACACATCCATTACTCAAGAAGAAAATTCATGAAGTTAATAATGGAAACTTGAAGTTTGCAACTTTCAAAGTGAAAATCAAGTTAAGAACAAAAGAAGATTAAAGTAAATTAAGGTCGTTCTATATTTTATAATGTTAATTGTAATCTCTTTTTGTTACTATGGTAATCTTAAAGGCTCAGCATGCATAAACATTTCATCTTACTTTATTGCATGAGTTTTTTTATTCTCAAGAGATATTGAAGCTTTTTTTTTAAGAAAAGCTTCTTTATCTTTAAAAAATTATTTTAGGGACATTTTTAAAAAAATTTAAATTATAATTACATTAATAAATCAAGTTTAAACATTTGAAACTATTAAAATCATATTTTTGGGGGATTGGTCTACTAATATAGATTGGTGATCAATCAATGTAAGTTAGATGTGTAATTGAAGTGTTTATTGAAACATTGGTTGACTAATATATAGATGTGGTCAATCAATCTCTTTAGAAGACCTATTACCTAACCAATAAGGCCTAGTGGTAAACAATATGCAACAAATAATGAATTATGCGTTAAATGCATATTGGTAAGCTAATATGACCTAGTGGTCGACTACTATGTTGGAACTAGCCATTGTAACATCTGGTTTTTGGCTCCAATGACTAGTAAAGGTCTTAAATCTTCAAATATATACTTTTCATTGGTTCTTAGCTTGAAAAGAATATGAATGTCTTATACGCATATTTCTAAGTGTTTAGCAAGCATTTGAGCATTCATTGTCTTATATTTGTATGAGTGAGTTTCTTTGGTATTATCAAAGTGATAAAGTGAGTTATTTTGAGTTGTAAGCATTTATTAAGGGTTTGTATATTATCTTAGGGGTATTCTCAGTGGAATTTAGGTTCCTTTTCACTGGAACGAAGATTATAAATCTTCCTTCACATTGATGAGAATACAAATCTTCTTTGTCGAGAAAAGATTATACAAAGGTTATTCTTTATCTTGAAAGAAGAGTTGTATTCTGATAAGAGTTTTAGGAGTGGACATATGAAAGGGTTATTTATGAGTCACTATAAATTAGTTTACATTTCTCTTCCTTTACTCTTTTTACATTATTGTATAAATTTGTTATTGAAGTTCATTATTTTGCATCATGTTTCATCTCTTCTAATTTGTATTTATTAATACACTAAGTTAGTAATACTTTATTCAAATTTATCAACACCCAATTCACTTCCCTCTTAGATGCCATTAAGGTGTGGTTATCCTTTTATTTTTTATATCACTTAAATTCTAATCAATTTCTTTCTAAAAAAGAAAAAAAAAATGTGTTACTTATGATTCCTTTTTATTCTATTGCATCATATTCTTGTTTCTAATGATTCAATCAGAAATTATTTTCTAGGATTTGTCTGTATATTTTATTGTTCTAAGAATTCTCCTTGTTCAATTCCTTGTCTTATACCTTTTACACTAAGATTCTTCTAAACCTTATTGTTTTGAATTATTAGTTTATTAATAGAATGAAAATAAAATAAAGAAAATGGTGAAGGAACGGTGGCTGCATAATTCATTCTCAAATACAAATTGATATTCTGACTAGCATTTCCTGTTTTATCAATCTTTGTATTTGTTGTTAGAATACGGTTTATATTTCTCTTCTTGACCAATAGTTTTTAGATTTTTGGACTTTACATGGTTGAATTTCATTTCATTTTTGTTAATATTAGTAATATATTAATTTAATATTTGTTAGTTTTATATGGCACGAACATTATATATTTCATAAAATTTTTGTTCATGATATAATAATAATTCTTAGATTTTATATTTTGTTAAATATATAAAATTTGATTAATTAAGTTTTATTATTAAGTATAAGTAATCAGAAAGTCACAGTTTTGAGCCACGAAAAACAATCTTTTTGCAAATAAATTCAAAGTGAAGACTGCGGATATCGATGATTTTCTCTCAACCGAGGAGTCTTTTACAATAAATTACGTTGCGTTATGTTTTGTTGTTGACTCATAGGACTAATGTTGGTAGTAAGCTTATTCTTACTAATAATAAATTAATTATCGAAGTTCAGCTTTATACAATTTTATTAATTAATAATAAAATTTTAAAGTAATTATTTACAGGATAAAATTATAAAAATTCAGAATCTTTTATTAGTATTATAATAGTAAATAAAAATTTAATGAAATTAGTTTATTGCCAAATTAATTTAAATATACTAAATTGTTAATAAAATAAAATAATACATACTAAATATTTATTATACTTTTTCATCTAAATAATATGTAAATATGATAAATTAATTAGAATTTATAAGTTTATTTATTCATATTAAAATCAATACAATTATCAATTATTTAAAAAATATGAATTATAAATAAAGTACGAGAAATTAAAATGTTATTTATTAGTGCTAATATATAATAAAAATAAAGAGTTATTTTATTATCATATAATAATTAATAACTAATTTAATTGATTGAATATTATTATAAATTAATCTAGATTTGGATAATTTCAGTGACGCTCTTTAATTTAGTTTGTTTATGTGAATAAATTTTATGAAATCTCTTTTAATTAATTATTTTAATAAAAAATAAAAAGAGTGGAAGTATAAAAAGTTAAGAGATTTTTAAACTATAAACTTTTTTTGAGAAAAGACTAAAAAAGGCTGATGCCTTCGATCGAATCAGTAAAAATTGAAAGTGAAAGAGGTTGCAAGATGCAAGCTAGGGTTGGGGAAAAAGGGTAAGCAAAGTAACGGTGTGAAAAAAGAAGCCGTCAAATGAGACGCAGTACTCAAAATAAATATGTGCCCATTTCCTCTCAACTTCAACAGCGCATTAGCAGCCTCCATCTCTTTCTCTCCGTTTTTCTTCAGGTGAGTTCCGTTTCCTCTCTTTCTATCTGTATGATATCTATGCACTTTTAAACTTATTGGTTTATTGTGAATTTCATTGGTTTTATTGGTGGATTTGGTTTTTGGTTATGTCAAGGTGGATCTGGATTTATTGATTTCTTTTTGTTCTTTATATATAAGAAATGTTTAGATCTGAAACGAGACCTCGCATGTAAGCTATTATGATTTTCGTCTTAATATGGTTTCCCCATTTGGGATTCAGCTGAAAAAACAAGATGGGGCTTTCTTTTACGAAGCTTTTCAGCCGGTTGTTTGCCAAGAAAGAAATGCGAATTTTGATGGTTGGTCTTGATGCTGCTGGTAAGACTACCATCTTATACAAGCTTAAGCTTGGAGAGATCGTCACTACCATTCCAACTATCGGTATCGCCTCTGAACCTTGTCATAATAGTGCCCATATCTCGGTTTGTTCAAGAGTGTAAATTTGTTGTTCTCATTTAATTCCACTCAGGTTTTAATGTGGAGACCGTGGAATACAAAAACATAAGTTTTACTGTCTGGGATGTTGGTGGTCAGGACAAGGTATAAAATGCAAATGCTACACTATTCTGTAATGAGTCTTCGCAATGTTAATGCTACTTGCTTACATGTGTACAATCTGATGCTCTTATGCCAGATTGGTATTATGTGCTTGTGGACGGTCCTGTGCTAATTACTTGCCTCTGTTAGCACACAACATAATCACAAGCTATATCAACTTTAGCCAACCTTGTGTTAAGGTTTTTCTTTTGTTTGATGAAGGGGAAAAAACTACTTATTGGGTGGCTGAAATTTTTTCAGTTTAGTCAGAAAGCATGATCTTTCTTAGTTTTGTTTCTCAGTGATATGTGTGCTTATGGATGGTCTTGTGCTTATGGACGGTCTTGTGCTGATTAGGTATTTTCTTATCAGCACACAACAGAAGCATAAGCTACATCACTAAAGCCAACTTGTCTTTCACGTTTTTCCTATGTTTGAATGAGGAAGGGCTATCCTTGTTGTGGCTGACATCTTTTTCTTTGTCCTTTTACCTTATGACAACATAAACATAAGCTGCATTCACTAAAGCCAACTTGTCTTCAAGTTTTTCTGAAGGTTGAAGGAGGGAAGACTATCCTTGTTGTGGCTGACATCTTTTTCTTTGTGCTGTTATCTTCTATATGTCATTATGGTTGATGTTCTGCTTATCATGCAACTCTTAAGTAACAAGCTATATCTACTTTGTCCACATTGTATCCTGGTTTTTTTGTTTGTTTTATTTGATGAAGGAAAAATAGTCACTGTATGGCTGAGGTATACTTCAGTTTATTCACATAACATGGATTTATTAATTTCATTTATCAGTGATATGTGTGCTTATGGACGGTCTTGTCCTGATTAGTTGTTTTCTCATCAGCACACAACAAAAACATAAGTTACATACACTAAAGATAACATGTCTTTCTAAGTTTTTTCCTATGTTTGAATCAGGAAACGGTATCCTTGTTGTGGCGAATAACTGCATGGTGTTCTACTTATCACTTAACATAATCACAAGCTTTAGTTATTTTACCCACATTGTATTACGGTGATAACATGTCTTTCAAGTTTTTTCCTATGTTTAAATCAGGAAAGGGTATCCTTGTTGTTGTGAATAACTGCATGGTGTTGTACTTATCACTTAACATAATCACAAGCTTTAGTTATTTTACCCACATTGTATTAGGATGATCATGTCTTTCATCAGGAAAGGATATCCTTGTTGTGGCAAATAACTGCATGGTTTTGTACTTATCACTTAACATAATCACAAGCTTTAGTTATTTTACCCACAGTGTATTAGAGTGTTTCCTTATCTTTGATTAAGGAAAAATACATTGTTATGTGGCTGAAGTTTATTTCAGTTGTACCACATAACATGGTTTTTCTAAGTTTCATTTATTGGTGATATGCATGCTTGTGGACAATCTTGTGCTGATTCGATGTTTTATCATAAGCACACAAGAAAAACATAAGCCACATTCACTAAAGCCATCTTGTCTTTTAAGATTTTCATATGGTTGAATGAGGAAAGGCTATCCTTGTTGTGGCAGACATCTTTTTCTTTGTACTTTAATCTTCTTTATGGTGTTATGGATTGTGTTGTGCTTATGGACGGTCACGTGTTGATTAGTTTTGCCATCAGCACATACACATTCATAAACTAAATTATAAAAGCAACTTCATTTGTTTTTCTTTCCCTTTTCCTTTTGAGAAGAGGCTATTTGTGTTGTGGCTTACATATGTATACAGAAATGTGAGTATGCTTATGAATTTAGGAAAGGGATAATGTAATGGTGCTTCAAATGCTGTTGCATTTTTTGAACTTTACGGCATTGCCCATCACCAGCCTTGTAAAACCTGATTGATATCTGCTTTTGCTTTCTCGTTTATTGAGCAAGAGTGTAGTGATATCGTGGCTTCTTGATCATATTAACCATTGTTATGTGTTAGTTTCAATATTTTTATTCTGTAGAAACTTTGATTATAAATTTGTTGATGAATTGTATATCATCAAAATTACTCAGTTTCCATGGTCTCAATTTCTTCTATTTTTTATGTGATAAGATTCGACCTCTATGGAGACATTACTTCCAAAACACTCAAGGACTTATATTTGTGGTTGATAGCAATGACCGTGACCGTATAGTTGAGGCAAGGGATGAGCTGCATCGAATGCTGAATGAGGTATAAGCTTCATTTTGAGATATATGGATTTTAATGGGAATTGGTGAAACAAGTTATATATCTAGTTTATGCTAAGTAGCTGATTTGTTAGAGTTGAGCTAGGATTTGATGTTGCTGCAACTAGATTTTATGGTCTGGAATTGGACCCCTGTTTCTTCAGCTTCCTCTGAATTGGAGTTACGTATGATTTTTAATTAAAAATATTTCCTCGTTCATGCTACTATAGTTCCTGTTCATGCTTTTAAAACCTTGGTACAAGTCAGGCAGTGTGATGACTTCTTCTGAAGTTAAGTTTTATCTCTGCCTAGGATGAATTGAGGGATGCTGTGCTGCTTGTGTTTGCTAACAAGCAAGACCTTCCAAATGCTATGAATGCGGCTGAGATCACTGATAAGCTTGGGCTTCACTCACTTCGTCAACGCCACTGGTATGTTGATTCTAGCTACTTTCCTTTGAATTCCTGTACAAACATTCTACTTTCCTTTACGATGCTTTTTTATATTGTAAAACAAGTAGCGCACAAAATACTGTCTGATCTCTTATCTCCTCTTCAGGTATATTCAGAGCACATGTGCTACGTCTGGCGAAGGCCTTTATGAGGGACTGGACTGGCTCTCCAACAATATCGCGAGCAAGGTAGGGTTATGGTTTCTCATATTAAAATCTTCATAGAGAACTACTCACTCACATCTCGTTTTCAAATTTCCTTTGGCAGGCATAATAGTGCAGATGGCTAACTAGAATGCGTCATTTGGTCACCGAAATGAGCCTTTGCTAAGTTGTTTGGAGTTGGGAATTTCTTATTCGGTAATTTGTTTTGATATTAAGATGACATAGTAGTGCTAAATATCCATGTAGATCTTCAATAAATCTGATTGTTATATATATATTTATGTAGTGCAATTATATTTTAAACTAAAACACAACTGTTGTTTTATCTGTCACTCTTCGGAATTCAGAGAGCTATATGCTCTGATTGACAATTCAGCAAACTTCATAAAAAGAAACGTTTTATGAGAGATCCAACGATCCTAATCTGGCTAATCTTAAACAGCTAAGGATCCAGATTTTTGGTAGCTATCACGTCACATACTTGGGCGAAAACTGGATACAAACTGGACTTGGACTTCCAGTCGGCCTTAATTTTAGTAAGCTTAAGCCTAACACCAGTGTATGTGGAGTAAGTAGATCTAGAACTTACCTTCAAGCACGAGCCCGCCCAGTTGGTGCTTTGAAACAACACAAGTTTACGTCCTACCCTCGGACAAAGCAAGTTTACGCCCTAACCAGCACATCGCCCGTCACAAACTCACAGCGAAAGGTCAATGTCGAGTTGGACTGCAAACAATTGCCTACAATGTCAAGAATGAAAAATTATATAGCAAGGAGAGTCATTTCTTTACACAAAAGTGAAATGAATTCGTTAAATTGCCCGATCCAGACCATCTACAAAGTATTAATACAAGACTCTACAGAAACAGGTTGTTACGAATATCCTCGTAATCTTACATCCAAAGATCGATCAAAACAGTTAGCAGAAGTGATGATATTGGTTACCCTAGGTTCCATCTTCATTTGAGTGAGTATTTGAATCCATCAGTAGCTTTGTGAGCTACTACTATTTCTCTAGGAGCAAGAGCATATTTCTCTGTTCTACAATTCCTGAATAGTCTTTGATTCCTTTAATGCCAAATAGAATACAAAAAGCTGTTCAAGCTATGGCAGACATTTCTAATCTTTCCCCATCTTCTGTACTGATTATCAGACAAAACAAGTTTATGTTGTGATGCATTCTGCTCCAGATAGTGCTAGTTTAGCTGCACTGAAAAAAATAAATAATTGATAGATTCAGGTTCAAGACAACCTAAATACATAACTGACCAGTCGATTTTCTAATTCTTTACTTGGTTTTTAATTTCTTACTAGCAGCTAGCCAAGTTAGAAAGGACGCTTCAGATATCAAGGAGAATTTCCGTACAATTTTATGCTACTGTATGTTACGAATCTTCGGTCAGAGAGCCTTTAATCAGGAAGAGTTGGTAGTAAGGGGAGTCATTTTTGATCTACTGTTAAGGTTTTCTACATATCTTCATGGAAAAAAAAATCACTCACCAAAAGAAACGAATCAATTCATCAAACTTCATGAAAAAATAAAAGCTACGACAGATAAAACTACTGTGCCCAGCTAGTGTTTAATCGTTGTCGATTGTCGGCAACGTAGTAATTCACAGCGGATGCACTCTGAAAAGTGAGGATCAAGTGCTGGCTAGAAGCTGACGTAGGAGGGAAATATGGCAAAGCATTCTCGCACTTGTAAGCCAGGGTTGTAACGTAACCTAATGGTTGACAAATGCTCTTGTACTCGAGTTTCCATCCTCTGCCCACAATTATATCTCATATGCTAACGATGGGCCCTAAATCTATATACGCAAAACTGAGATTCCAAGTTCAAATAAATATGCGAGATCAAATGTAAGGGTTACCTCCTCTATCTCACGCTTTGGTTGAGATTTTCTCTCTCTTGTTTTCCGATAACAAGTCTTTCTTCTTCCTACTTTTACTCCTTTTACTCTACAGCTCTATCTGTAGCTATTTATCTGGTTATTATGGATATCACCACCGAAGAAAATAGATTGGTGAATGAGATGTATCAACGGTTACACCTGGAGGAGGAGGAGCGTACTTTAGAATATGCTGAGGAACCAGAGACGGCTGATCAGAATCCCCAGGAGACGACTTGGCAGCATTGTGTGGTGGGCCGACTACTGACGGAAAAAACTATAAACTTTATGATCTTCAAGCAGATTATGGCGAGTGTGTGGCGCCCTGTCAAAGGTCTTCTGATAAAGGAACTGGGCAACAATGTCTACATTTTCCAATTTTTTCACCACCTTGACGTTGACAGAGGGATCAAGGATGGACCTTGGAATTATCAGCAAACTCCTATCCTATTACATGTCTTACAGCCCCATGAAAATCCTCGTCACATAGAGTTGGTGAAACTGGAGTTATGGGTCCAACTACATAACGTTCCCAATGGTTTTATGTCTGAGAAAGTCGCCAGAGATGCAGGCAACTACATTGGTGAATACATTGAAGCTGATCCACGTAACTATTTACGTATATGGAGGGATTTTATGCGTATCAGGGTTGCCATTGATATTCGACAGCCACTAAAACGAAAACTAATCATCAAGAGACCTCAAGGAGAGATTGCTTGCATGGAGTTTAACTATGAACGCCTGAACACATTTGGTTATTTTTGTGGTATAGTGGGACACACTGATAGGTTCTGTCGTCTTCTTTATAATTACCCGAACTTTCCAGGAGACAAGTTTGCCTATGGTATTTGGTTAAAAGCTGAATCCAAGCGACAAACTCAAATCGGTGCTAAATGGCTGCGTTTAGAGAACGATCTTATGCCAGGAAGGGAAGGGGGCCCTTCACCACAACTGACGAGGATAGACCAGCAACGAGGATTCACTGATCCAGGCGAATATCCTAATACCACTGAGATTCACAGTTTTAAAAATTCAAACACATACGGCGAGGCG
>JANZLX010000006.1:19068526-19089939 GCA_025531955.1 Erythroxylum orinocense | reverse complement strand
ATGGACTTCATTAATTCGATTTAAGATCACTATCAATTCATCAAGAATGAACATCAAATTAATGAATATGCCTTTTCTTTATTTGTTCATAAAGTCTGAACAAAATGCGCTGAAGGCGATTGCCTTTAGGGCATTACTCTAACAATCTTACGGTACATAAGTCGAGTTATCGAACATACAAGTCAACTTATCAGTACCGAAAGGGCATAAGTCGAGTTACACGAGTGTACAAGTCGACTTACACTTACAAGATCTTCATGAAAGTTGTAGATCTCGAAGTCCACTTTCCAATGGTCTACAAACAAGATCAATCCGACATTGTTTATGAAAGTTATGGAAATCGCACCAAAATAGGTCTGTTTTGTTTGAAGTCATAAACATGGTTGCTTCTTTTAGCCATAACTTCTTCTCTATCCTCCAAATGACTTGATTCTTGAACCATTGGTTTCGTAAGACATTGATCTACATCTCCACCAAGAATTATAGCTATCTGAATTGAATGGAGAAAGATTGAGTGAAAAGAGTGGGACGGGTACAGTGAGTGTATTTTTGAATAATATGAGTTGCTGTTATCTCACTTAACATACTTCGGTATTTTGATGTTTTTTGGATCAGTAGAGGTTCAAATGAGATGATTTTTGTTTTGAGGTAAACTAGAGACATGGAGCCACAAATGTATGAAGAAATTGTAATCTAATTCAGTCTCTAAGATGTTTAAATTCCAGATGGAAGTAGTGCATAGTATACTGTTTTTGACAAGAGCAGTCCAAAAATATATGAAGTATATCTTTTGAATCACTTAACTAAAGTAAATGATTTTGGAGGCATTAGAAACTTAAGACAATGGGGGATATTTTTCTGGAAGAAAGTGTTATATTAGATTGTTTAAGGGTACTATTGGCAAGACACTTAATTATAAAAGACATAAGCCATAAATGGAAGGGAAAATAGGACAATTCTCAATCATTAGGGGTATAATTGGAAGAAAAAGTGTTGTCTTGCTTACAAATACAGGAGAAAACATGAATAAGAACATTTTAGAGAAGCAAAATGAGTGGATAAGAAAAGAGATAAGAGAGAGAAAGCATGAAAAAGAATGAAAGAGAGAAAGAACAGAAAACAAGCTAGGGTCTTAATTTCCTTAGCCTTCAAGAGAGATTTCGAAGTTGTTCAAGAAGAAAAAAAGTAAGAGGAAGAAAAGAGCTTCCATTTGAAAAGATCTCTTAATTTGGTTAAGAATCAAGGTATGATCATTTGAATCTTTGGATTTTTGGAGCATTCTAATTTATTAAGTTTAGAAAAATGTTTGAGTTTAAATATGCTAGAATCAATTTTTGGGACTTTGTATTGTTGATTCCTATTGAATGAGATTTGGTCTATTTTAGGAAACCAAAAGAATCTTACCTAGGTGTGTATATATGTTTGAAGTGCCAAACCACGAATGGGACACGGATATCATGAGATCACATGAGGTTAGAAAAGAGATGACGAGAAATTGAGTTATAAGATAGGGTAACCAAGTTTTCTTGAGATGTAAGCTTGTGGAAAAGATAAGGATTGAAAGGAAAATTTAGAACAATCAGGTGCAAATGAAGTGTAAATCTAAGTTCATTTGGACACACATGAATTTTGAAATGGGATTGAGCTAAATATGTGATTTAGAACATATACCCAGAATTGTTATTAAGCATGCATTGTACACAATCCATTTATTATCCATGTGCAATTATTGATGAGTGGGAAATAGGTGTCTTGCATAAATAGGTTGTAAAGGTCAAGTGTTCACATTCAGGCGTTCCTAGAACTTGAAAGCAGATGCTAATCTGGAGCGTGCAGTGAGTAGACCGAGATGGTCTTACTTTATTGTTTGTTTCGTTTATGTCATCAATTGAGTGTTTATGAATGATTATGATTGTGATTGTGACTTGGATATTGAAGTGCTATTTCAATGAGATTTGGATGAAATAAGAGTATTGAAGTGATTGCTAAGTATTTTCTGAATGTGTAATTGCATGCAAGTGAATGTGTGATTTCTCAACTATATGTTGCTTGCCAGACTATCTGAATGTGTAATTGCATGCAAGTGAAAGTATGATTTCTCAACTACATGTTGAATGCTAGACTATGGTCCGATGATAAACGAATATGATTGCATAAGAGCATGCAAATATGAGTGATGCATTTCATTTCATGAATGCATGAAATATAATGGTAGTTGTGACCAGATTAGCCAACGATTAAAGCTTAAAACTCAACGAGTGAAAATGAGCCTCGAGCTCAAAAGTGATTCAGAGCCTCAGGCTCAACGTTTAATGAGCCCTATATGGGACAGTTACCAATGAGCCCTATATGGGACAATTTAGGCACTCGGTCACAACAAAGTAACAAATGAAAAGTAGGTCTCATGTGTACTGCATATGCATGATATGAGTGATTAAAGTGTATTGAATGTGAAGTGTGAAATGTGTAATGATCTGATTTATGTGCTATGTGATTGGGTGAGCCATTAATGATGGTCACTCGCTGAGTTCACAAAACTCACCCAAAATTTGCAAATATTTTTTAGGACTCTGAAGAATACCCCGTTAGGCAAACGGGAGTATACCTACTGCATGTGAGTGAAGGAAGAGGTCGAGATAAGTTGCGTCTGTCTTCTGCATTTGATTATTTTTGTACAAATTTGTATTCCACAATTTTTGTATAAACAAGGGATTCTGCAATTTTTGCACCATGTGTATACACATAGATTTACATTGTAGTGTAAAATCTTTATCACTGAAATTGTTTTATCTTTGAAATGGCCCCAAACGGCTATTGAGATTAAGATGATTGTATTACTGTGATTGAATTATTTATGAAATGGAAGTGGCCCAATTGGTAATGGATTTCTGCATATGCTTATTTTGTTAAAAAAAGTTGTTCTGACGTTTGACTGATTAAGTGCTCTAGCACGCAACCTTCGCGGGCACGGACTCAGATATCACTATCGATATCGGATTCGGGTTTTGCGAGAGTGGGGTGTTACAAGGCATATGCGGCATGCGAGTCAGAGACAATACGTGAGTCTGCGTATAAGGCTTGCGCACCACAAGCACCTAAAAGGTAATGGCTACAAAATATGGGCTTGACGGAATCATCATCCACCCATGCGCAGTGTTGACGCACTGCAAACATGTTGCTGACGTCAATGCTACATTACTTACTAACGTCAACACACTATAAGACAAAAAAAGCTAAAAAATTTCATAATTCACTAAATGGTCCCTCAAGATATTTTTGGGTCAGTTTTTTGGGGTCCCATGAACTCATAAAGTGAGTTTTTATTTTTTTTTTTCTGGATTTATTACATTGGTAATAAATAAGGTTTAACTTTAAAAAAATCACATAAAGGTTATTAAAGCCAATTTTGAGTGAAATTTCATGCTTTGGAATTAAAATGAAAGAGGTACATGTGATTTTGGTATCTCATGTGGAGCATTTGTAGTTTGATATTACATGATTACCACTCCGATTGAGATTTTTCTTATAATAAAGTCTTAAATAAAGTTAACTGATAATGTTTTTAGCACTAGTATGTGATAATGAGAATGTGAATATGGATTTTACATTTATTGATGGTACATTGTCACATATTATATGCCTATATAGAATGTGAGGATAATATACAGATGTATCCCTAATTTTTGTGTATCTATTTAAGTATTAATGAGAATGTAGTCATCATAGTGGCCTTTCAAGTTAGTATTTGAATTGTTCTGCTTGCGTGTTTAGGGGTGTCTTTGGTCTTGTATTTGACTATTCTGCCCTCAGGAATTAGCCTTATATGAGATTTCGAGATGTGCTTATAAGCATTAGATGGAGGAAGTCATTGCTTGAGTGATCTATTCACCCACTAATGGTAGAGTCATAAGAGTATATGGTGTGTGATCGCTTTTGTGTGGAGATCTTATCTTCATGTATTATCTTTTATGATAAGCCACTAGTTATATTTTGGTATTCCTATAAACAGGTCTATTCTGTGTAGTAGAAGACTCATCTCTAATTTAAGACATTTCTACTAGTTGTTTCATCACTTGCTCTGCTACGATGCCTGAATTTGCACCTTGCTACTCCGACCAATATAGGTCATGATTATGATGGTTGTGAGTCATGCTAGGCCCTAATACCAAGCAATTATAACCCCTTGCAGACCCAGGGCCTCGACCATGCCCTAAGAGACAGCAGTGCAATTGCGAGCTATTTTGGAAAGAGAATAAATGATAAATAGTTTGTATACTATTGAGCAACTCTAGCAAATTATTTTGTCTTCTTTTATTATGTATTTGAAAGCCAATAAATAGTCTCCCAAACCAACATTTCAATGAGAGGACATAGGAATTAGCCTTTCGCAAAAACAACTTTTTATTATTTTTCTATGAAAACTGGAAAAAAATCAAAATTAAAAATTCAAACAAATAAGTTTTTTTTACTAAATTGAAAACTAAACAAAAAACCAAAATAAAAACAAATAGGCCTTATGTTTATTTTTTATTTTACTTAAATAAAGCCTTATTGACATTAACAGGTTTTGCTTAAGAATAAATGGTTATGAGAGGCCTACAAAGAGAGACACATAGACACATATATGTTCATTCTTAAAGCTTGGGTGAGCTTCTCTTTTTAATCTATTGTATCTATGTGTCTTTTGTGTTGACTTAACATTTTATTTTTATTTTTTTTCTTCATTTTATGTTCTTTAGGTTGTTATATGTTTTATTTAGACTAGTCATGCATACACATTATGTCCTTTTCTTTTCATTTATTTAATTGTGCCTTATAATCTTCAGATAGTATTCATTTCTTAGTTTAATATGCTATGATTAGTCATTAATTTTCTTATGTGAATCAATGGCCTTATGACATAGACTATTATTTTACAGTGTTTATAATATGACCTTGTTATGTCTTAGTATTATGTTCATTGAGTATAGGGTTAGAATGTTGTCATTGAATAGTTTCACATCAATATCTTCTTTTATTCTTGTCTATTTCTTTATTTTTGCTAGTTGCTTATTTTTGTCTTTTTCTATCTTATTCTTACTAAATTGCAAGCCCTCATTATAAGTTTTAATTTTGTTTTTTGGAGTTTGATTACCATACTGATTTCTATTTATAATTATTAATTTATTTTTGAGTGTTTTGTTCATAATGTACCATGTCAAGAATAATGTCACATTTATTTTAGTCTTGCTATGTTTAATCCTAATTTTCTACTTTGTATATTTAAAAAAATCCAATAATGTTTTAAAGCATAAGCCTAAAGCACTAACGGTAGACCCCATTGATACAATCCTATATTCTTTTTCTTTTCAAGTCTAAAGTAAATTAGAGAAAGAAGAAAGATGAAGGTGGAGATAAAAGATACTTTGTTTGTTTATTTAAATTTATCTTTTTTAATGGCATGTAATAAATGTTTTATTTTTTTCCCTTTCATCTTAGATAAATTAGGAACAATATTATTCTCTTAGAAAATTATAAAAAAACTAGCTATTATGTTAGTTTATATAATGTCTTCATTTTCATAAAACTTAAGAAAAGGTCATAATTATCTAATATCCTTCTTTCTCAACCTAAAAAATGTTAAAATTAAAATCGACTATTATTGTTTTCTATGTTTTTCTGAATGAGGGATTGTGGTATTGCATAGATTGAGAGGATTGAAATGATTAGGAATGAATAGTAGAGTTACTAACAACTATAAGCCTAAATTAAATCCAAGACGAACATTTTAGCCCAAGTTCATAATCTGACAACTCAAATCCTGTATCCAAAACCACAAGTCCCATTTTTTCCTAAATTCAAACCCAAATACTTAAAAGGAGTTCTATCATAAATTTAACTAACCTAGTGATAAGCCCAAGCAACCAAATCTATAAAGTTTAATCAACTAGTTTACACTTATTTAAGTTAAAATAATGCTTTATTTATTTAAAGTTCATTTTATTCAAAATTAGAAGTATTCTATTCAATAAAACTGTATTTTATCTAAAAATACATCATGTTAGGACTATCTCATTCATGCCACTTTCCTTTTAGCTTTTTAAATTTAATTTAAGTTCATTTCATCTAAAATTGCATATCATATTAGGTTCACTTTATTTAAGACATTTTATTTTAGTTATTAAATTTTATTTGAAGTTTATTTTATAAATATTTTACTTAAAACTTTAATAATGATATTCCTCTTTAGGATTCTTCCTAATGTTCTCCATTTTCCTAACCACCACGTTCCTTTCTTACTATTTGTAAGGCTTCCCTTACTTAAGTTTTGTCATTATTCTTATGTTGCTCCTTGGCTATAGTTTTCTCGCCTTGTTTTTGTCTTCTATTTAGGCTTTTCCTCCTTTTGTGGCTTGTTCCTCTAATTATTGTTGTTATACTATGCCTAGCTTTAGCTCTTAATCCTTTAGTTGCTTCTTGTCCTTAAATTATGCTTCTCCCTCTAAAGTTCCTTTTCTTTTTACCCTCTCTAATCCATAACTGAAAATCTTCTTGCCTATAATATCTTCCTATTAAAAAAAACAAAATTTTAATTTCAAACCAAAATTTTTTGTTTTTTGTTTTTCGTTTCTTTTTTTTAGCTTAGTTGCCTAAGTTCAATTGTTTCCAACTAAGATCCTTCGAAGAATCTTTTAGTTTTCCCATTCTTCCTTCCAGTTCAAACCCCATATTGCCGCCTTTTAATAGCTTACCCCTCTTTAGCCAATCCCTTAACGCCTTCCCTTCCGATCTCTTCTCATTTTCTTAACTTTACCACTAAAGTTTGGAAGGCTTCTTATTCTGCTTCCGTAAGCTTTGTGCCATAGAATGCTAAGTCCCCTTAGTTTCAAGTGGTTAGGAACCCCTCACCTTTTGATAAGCCATAGAATGCTATGTCCCTTTAGTTTCAAGTGGTTAAGGACCCCTCACCTTTTGATAAGCTTTGTTATATCACTCTTACTTTTATAGATGTATTATTATCGTTAACTTTAATGGAAGTCTCAAAGGTTAGTGCTTCTAAAATGCTCAACTAACTTAGTTGAATTTTTTATAGATAAGAGACCAACTTATCCCATTATGAATGCTTAGATTTTGTAACAATGAAAAAAATGGCATTATAAGAAGTTCTTATCAATAAGGACAACCTCTTTATTTTTAAATTTGATTTAAAGGCCTACATCTAAATAATATTTGAAGATGGACCTTAACATATCAATAATAAACATGTATTTCTAAAATAGTGGAGACTTGGTTTCCAAATAGAGAAATTAAGGATGAAACATGTATCAATTTGGATCAATAACCATAAAGTCCCACTAGAATATTAGTCAACATTAGAACTAAACTGCTTGACAAGATTTATAGATAAATAAACCATTATGCGTAAATGAAGCAACATCATCCATAAAAAAAAATTAGTTACATGAGAATGTATTTGGAGATAGAAATCAACTATGAGTTACTTGATACAATTCCAATTATATAAGATTGAATAAGGATGATAGAAATCAACTATGAGTTACTTGATACAATTCCAATTATATAAGATTGAATAAGGATGTTATGATGGTTAAAGACTATGTGGTTGTTACCTATCAATGGAAGCCATTATTGGATAACTAAGGAAAGAAACAGAGTCTTATAAGAAATTATTTTGAAAGAATATATTATTATGAATTAATAGAATTAGAGGACTGTAATGGAAAATAAATGTTGGTTAATTGTCCTTCCAACCATAGTTGTAAGGATTATTCATAACTTCGTGTTGAGATTGTAAGCAATGACATTGAAAACAATCAGATTAATGAAGAAACTATAGAAAACTCAGCAAGTATATAGGAAGAATCAATGACACAAAAATAGAACAACCACCTAAAGATACTTAGGTGATCACTTTATCAAACTAGCAAGGTGGAAATATTGAGAAAGCATTACATGATAGATATAATTATATGAACATAATAATCAACACTTATGATATTGGTAATTCAAACCAAACTACCAATGGATATCCCAAAAACATAGACACTCTAAATTTAAGGAATAAAAGTGTCAAAAGATCAAATGAACTTATAAGAGAAATTCTAAATGGTAATTAGGATAAGATTTGGCAAGAAAGCCAAGCAAAAGGCTCAACCATCACCTGTACTGCTCATTAATGTTAATTTTAGCATGGAATGTAAGAGCAATATTTATTATATAATTATGTTTTATTAATAAATCCTATATTAATAGGTTTTCTAAAGACTAGCTTGAAAGTTTATCAATGCTAAAAATTATGATTTTTGATTAAGCATTAGTCTATTATAAAAAATGATTAACATCATTTAAGTGGTAAGATAGTCATTGCCTTTAACCTTGATACAATTGAAGTCATACATTCAAAAGCCTCAAATCAATCAATCCATCTGATTATTAAGATTCTACCTGACCCTTGATGTATTTTTTAAAACCTTTTTATGTTACAAACTTGGCTTTTCAAAGAATTTCTCTTTAAAATGATCTAAAAGTGATACATGACAATATAGTTGCCCCCAAGATAGTCCTCAGTAACTTCAACAATACCATACTCTCCTCAAAATCAAAAAGTAATATAAACTTGAGAAATTTAAATGATGACTTTAGATTATAGTGTCCTCAGTGACTTCAACAACACCATACTCTCCTTAAAATCAAAAGGCAATATAAACTTGAGAAATTTAAATGATGACATTAGATCTTGTACGCATTAGATTATAGTAACAAACTTGAGATTTAAAGGCAACTTCTTCACATAAAACAATAGACAAAATGAGAGATGGTTAGGGCATTGATTAACCACTTATGATTGTCAAAATTCCCTACTGGTAAAGCCATTCTCAACAACAATCTTACTCTAGACCATATTCCTATTGAATTTCATAGTTTGATATATAAGACTTTTAGACCTTTCAAGTTTAATAATAACTTGAACAAACTACAGAATGTGAATCAAAAGTTGTTATATGAAGATCAATTTCATAAAGTCTTTTATTACATCAATTGGAAATTCATTCTACATTCATTGGAAGCTTTTGGATTTTCCTCAAAATTCATTAAATGGATTGAGCAATATACCACAACCACATCTTTTAGTATTTTGATCAAAGGTGAGCCTACTCAATGGTTAAAGGAGTCAAAGGTTTAAGATAAAGCGATCCACACATCCTTTTCTTGTTTACTGTATGCATTAAGCTATTAACTAGACTAATTGACCACAACATAAACCTCGAAGGTAAGTTCATCTATTACAACAAATGCAAGAAGTTGAGAATCTTCAACATATCATTTCTATATAACCTTTTATTACTTTGTGGTGCTGAACCCTAATTTAGTTCAATCTCTGATGAACTCTCTACTCATTTTCAATCACCTCTCAAATCTTTTTACTAACAGAGAAGTCAAATGCTTGTTGATACAAAGGTCACCTTTGGGGCTAAAATTTTGACTGAAGCTGATCACCAACACCCTTTGTACGACAGACTCATTTAGGTCCGTTTAAGTAAGACTCAGCCCTCAACGACCCTCGAAGTGTTTACCTCTTACATACTCGAAGAAACAATGCTATGAAAGTAATAAGAACAAAGGCAACAAGGAAATACAAAGTTACGGTTAAAAGGCAATTTTATATACTTTTTCGTAAAAGAATACAAAGAATGCTCTCTCTGATTGAATGAGAAGAGCAAAACTTAAATGAGTTATATATAGGTTTTATAACTTGCCTTCCAAGTTATATTCAAAATCTCACTAAAATTGAACTGCTTAAGATCATGCTAAGATCACGTGTATCTCTATCACATAACATCACGTGGACTGATTAGACGACACCTCGTCTAAATAAGACTCTAACTGATAAGATAATATAAAGATAGAGTTTACATTTGACTAGGACACTAGCATCCTTATCTACGAAGATCTCCACTATCTTCAGATGTTTAGTTTCACTGCAACTCTAACTCCCAGTCATCGCCACATCATCCAAGATCTACCTACGATCTCTATCAGCTGATAATGCAGTGTGATCTCGTCAAAGCCCACTAGGACACTGACCTGATCTAATGTTTCCCACAACAAATCTGTTAGTCGTAGTCCATCCATCCGAGCGGGCTTAAGTCCTTTGTCCGTTAAGTGCTTAGCTTGGGTCGAGTCAATCTCTACAAGATCCGAGACTACAAAAATTTGCACTAAATCCAATCTCACTCGTCCACGTTTGCCTTAGTGTTTTCAAATGCCTCCCTCATGCGTGAATCCAGCTAACCTTCTTCCTAAGGCCCTCTGTAAAGATAGCTGAGAAGTGCTTCAAAGTTTAAGGGTCTAACAAACTATCGAATCTCGACTACTCTCAAGATCTTCGCCGATACTTCCAGCATCCCTCGCCTAATTCGCAAGTGTCTTGGGTGTTGCTCGCCAACTTGCAAGATTTCACCTTGTTTCCTCGTCAACATGCCTTCCTCTTGCCGACTTGCGTGCTAAGCATTGGCCAAAACTCACCAACACTCGCACGATCCCGCAGTCTGCACTTAGGAGTCTAACACTTGTCTCAGTAGATGTAAGACACTTAGTTGTCCAACATCACAAGTCATTAAACCAGTGACCCATCTTTCACTTACGTAGCAGTGCTCACTACAACAAAGAAAACAATTTCCAGAAATTGTCAGTTCTTTATTTGACACAATGCAAGAAGAATTAGTCATTAGACCAATAAAAGTTCATTATATGGCATACTTCAACTACTCATTTCAACTCTTAATAATATATACGTATACTGGTCTTCGCACCTAATTTTTCTAAGAAATTGATCAAAGAAATGATGGGACACTTTCTTTGAGATGATACAAAGACTATGAAAAGGAGTTGTGGAAGATAAAAAGAGAATAGACTGAGTTAAAAGAAGAGTTGGAGAAGAGGATAAAATAATTTGAGACGTAAGATAAAATGTTTTGGAGATGATTAGAATGAAAGAAGCCTATAAGAAAATAAAGATGGAAAGAAGAAACCGGAAAAAACAGATGAGATTTAATTAAAGATGGAAATGCTAAATATCAAAACAGCTAAGTATGGAAGAGATTTAATCAAAGTTTATACTGAAAATATTCAATTGTGTCAAGAGAGTGAATAATGGAAAGCAATAGATAGAGCCAGCCCTGGGCAAGGGCAGGCAGAGCACTTACCCAAGGCCTAACTTTATGAAGCATAAAATAGATAGCAAAAAAAGCTCCATTTTATTTCCTTTTGTTTTTTATGAAGGTCTTGATCCTAATAAAGAGCAACAAAAGAGTCCCTATTTTATCTCTTTTGTTCTTTATAAGAACCCATTCTTAATTATCATAAAGGAAAAAAAAGAGAGGGTAAAATAGAAACTTTTTTATTTGCCCAAGGCCTACAAAACATGAGAGCTGGCCTTGGCAATAGATGACAAAAGCTTCACATCATTCGAGAATTTGAGCAAAGAGAAGAAACGAGTGAGAAGCTTGAGGTTGCCAAGAATAATATGCTAAAACAGCAAATGATTGACATACAAAATGAGTTCAGAAGAATCTGACGGATGATTAAACAAAAAGTATGGGATTGTCATAAAGGCAATTGAGAAAAAAAGAGAGAAGAAGATTGAAATTGTTAATAATAAAAGTGTACAGATGTCTACACATGCAAAGGAAATTTTGAAAGCATCAATGAAATGGAAGGATATGTCGAATTTTGTGCATTGTCCAAATTTCTCTTGCTACTTGTTTCTAAAGGTTATGATTTTCAGTGACGTGTCCGCCGCAAAAGCCACTGAGCGGTTTGTAGAACAGGGTCAAATGACACCTAAAGAAAAGAAAGAAAAAGAAGATAAGGTTTCAATCGAATTTTGATTCACTTTAAACGTCTTTGATTATTTGATTGCAGCCATAAAATAAATGTTTGCTCTAATGGTGGTAAATTTAAGCGAACAGTGGAGGAACCATACCAGGACGCACTTGAGTCGCAATAGTTTCCAAATTTTGAATCCACCGGCCATTATCAATCCCAATTGCTAGCAAAAGAAATTTCAATCATAAGTTAACCTCAATTGCAACATCCATCGCTCCCAAATCATATCCTACCATTAGGACACCGTTTCTCTTATCCCAACCCATTCTAAACGATGGCACTATAGTCCATAATCCATTGATAAATCTTGCATATGTAAGAAGCGTTACGCCACTGTTCTCACCAAATTGACTTGCATGCACGAACGGTCTTCAAACTGCACCAGAGATTGCTAAGCGACCATTGTATGTTCCACCAATTCCGCGTCATAAGCCTGAAATATAAAAAAATAAACTCTTCACAGACATATATTTATAAATGAATACACATATTTACACGAGAATGAAGCATACCTACTTAATAGCTTTTGCCCAGTTCCGTCTATATAAATAAATAATAACATACTTGACCTGTAAAGATTTGCACAAAAGAAATCGCAGCTTTATAAGTGGGCATAAAAGCCTAGAGCAAAATGTAAGAAACATATAGACTACAGGAAATAAAGAGCTAATATGTTAACTGGACTAAAAATTTACCTAGTCACTGAACTCTGATAGAATAACCTTGAAGAACCACTACATCCCTGATGCAATCTGTAGTTCATTGAATAACTTTAAAGCAATTAAATGTAATGAAAAGAAAATATCAAACTTGAAAGTTAAACATATTCTCGGAGATGGTAACAAGAAAAAGGATCGAGAATCACCTCTGTTGAATCACGTTATGACACAGTTCAAGAAAAAGTCCAGCTTTAAGCTTCTCCAGCAAACTAATGGCAGCAATCTGTTTAAATAGGCACGTTAAGTCTTTCAAAATATGGACGAGTGTAACAGCTAATCGAAATGGATTTTATTTTAAAAAATTGCCAACTCAATACGGCAGAATTGTTATTCAGGTTGATCCAATTTTTTCCCACTGGACCAACATGCTCCATCTACGTCAGTCAAAACTTTATTGAGAACACATCCATTGCATCTTTGTTTTATCAAGTGCCTAGTTTAAAGATAAATTAATAAAACCATGTTCAAACTCAAAATTGCACACAAAATCCACTGTCTTTTGTCACTCATTACAGTAAATATTACATGGAAGTAGGTTTGTAAATTATTTCAGGAAATGGTAAATATAAAGTTTTAAAACATTATGAGCTGCCAACCTCCAGTAAGTGTCATCAATAAGATCAATCAACCATTAATAAGAAACAAAGAAGTTGAACAATGCTAAAAAAGTACCCATGGAATTACTTATATTCACGTGTTAATCAGAAAAAAGAACACTTTGCAGATCTCAAAAGGAACAAAATCTTGGCTATGAATGGCTATTACCATACGAAAATCGTTAAACTTGTGCAAAGAGACTAAAAGTAGAGATGACTAGTCATGTATAACAAGGACGGATAGAAACACTTGAGAGGCTAGAAAATCATGACTTTCTGGTTCAGATAAGAAGTTCAAAGAGCACTAAGGCATCAAGGCAAGAAAATGGAAATGGACATTAACATGGAAACAACATAACCAGAATCAAATTGTTGTACCATATTTTTCCACTGCTTTCAAGTAAATCAAGACAAAACAGAATACGTTTCTTTACAGTAAAAAGTCAGCAGTATTTGCATCTTGCTTTCCACATTCTCAGTCTGTAGAGCTGAAGAACTTAATTATATTTCTATTCCTCCCAAACACAAATTAACAAGATTAGTGATGGAGCGTGATCTATTTGTCAAAAAACCACAAAGATTAAGAACACTAAACAGAAAACTGACTCCTAATATGGATTGTCATGGCTTAGTACCACAAAAGCAAAGAACTCTGTGATTGACACAAAGAGTGTACAGTCCACATCCAAAATCCCAAAGCAATCATCAATAAAACCTACACCAATAAAGAAGAATAAAAAAAAATTAGAAAGGAAAAGATAACCAAATTTAATAAAATCAGAAGGAAAGAATAACTTTGGCAGGAAAGAGAGAAGAAGAGCCAGAAAGTTTACTAAAGCAATCAATTTAACTACCAGAAATGAAGGAAATTTTTAAGTACTTTGGGATTTTCTGACAACCTAAAATGAAAGTTAAGCTAATGAAGATGCAAAATGTTGGGTGTATTTGGAAAACCTTTTATGCAAAGAGGAAGTGCGGTCTGAAAAATAAAGGGGAACAGAGGGCAAGTTAGAACTAAAGGGACGCAATTGGACAATAAGAACTGATGGTTATAGGAAGTAAAAATAAATGGCATTCTTAAGAACTGCCACTATTTTTCTCCCTTGAGGACTTAAACTGTTTTACAGTGAAATAACTAATGGGCGATCAATTGTTTAATAAACCCAGAATTCAAATGTGTTTTGATGGCAACGATAAAAATTTTGCTCATATCTGTGTGCATGCATACCTGACTAAGAAAAGACAGATATGAACAACTTCAAGTTGTTATGTAGAACAGGGTTCTTTGTTAGAGATCTAAAGGTGCTTTCCTGTGGCTGAATCCACAAATAAGGATGAAAAAGCTGCATTTGATTTCTTGAGTTGAGAACCAGGAACCATATCGAACTTTTCAAATAAGAAATCCAGTGATCAGGGTTGCAATGATGCATTTCTTCACTTGAATCAAGAGTTGACTGAAACATTGTACAGGTGTCCTTCTATATCTGGAATAAAGCCTTTTTCAAGCATTTCTTCTTTTACAATCTCATAAGTTATTTTGTTGGGCACCAAACCTTTCTCCAACATCTCATTAAGAAGTTCATTTGCATCTTCAAGCTTACCCTTTTTACAATATCCCTTTATTAGCACATTGTATGTGACAACATTAGCCCGCTTCCCTTCTTTCTCCATCCGTGCCCTCATAATCATAGCCGCCTTAAGATTACCTTCTGTGCAATGTCCCTCAATCAAAGTATTGAATGTCACATGACTTGGACATAGCCTTTTTCTATAAATTTCATCCAAAAGTCTTACTGCCTTTCTCACCTCCCCTTTGCTGCACAATGAACCTATCAATATATTATATGTAACAAGGTCAACTCTCAAACCCCTGCCGTGCATTTCATCCACATATTTCCAAGCTTCTGCCATACATCCCTCTCTGCATAAAGCAGAAATTAAACAATTGTAGGTAGAAACATCAGGGAATATACCCCTTTTAAGCATCGAATGATACATTGCAAAAGCATCCTCCATCTTTTTTGCCTTAGAATATGCATCAATCATGGTGTTATATGTTATAACATTTGGAGAGACTCCTTGTTTGCCCATATCATCAAACAATTGTCTTGCTTCATTCATCATATTATTTTTACAGAACCCATTAACAAGTGCATTATATGTAACAACATTTGGCTTCAAACACAAAAGAATCATTTCATCCCATAAACTAACAGCCTCATTAACCTTCCCATTCATACATAATCCACTGATCAGGGAGTTATACGTAACCAAATTTGGTTTTAAACCTTGGTTTTGCATTTCACCGAAAACCTTCATAGCACCAGACAAGTTTTCATCCTTACAAAACCCATCAATCAAAGTATTGAAGGTAACCTCGTCAGGGCAAATCCCACTTGCAACCATCTCCTTCAAAATTGCACCAGCTTTATACATCTTCCCAATCCTTCCCATCTTGCAATACCCACCTATGAGTGTATTATAGGTAATCACATTTGGTAAAAAGCCCCAAACTTTCATATCCTCAACCACATCCTTAGCCTTATTCAATTTCCCCATTTTACACAGCCCACTAATCATAATATTAAATGTAATTAAATTTGGCTCAATTCTCCTCTTAATCATGCTCCTGTACACAAACTCCACATCCTCAGTTTCACCCTCTTTAACCAAAGCACCCAACAATGGATTACACGAAACAACAGATAACTTAAATCCATAATCACCAGCTCTCTTAAATGCCTCAATTCCCAAATGGATTTTCTTATTCTGCACGTAGGTCAACACCAACATATCAACTATTATGGAATTAACACAAAACGAATCAGCGCACACAGAAATGGCGTGAAAAACAGAAGAGACCGAACTACTTGTATCTTTCTTGACAAAATCATCCAAAAAAGATCGAATCTTTGAGTACTTTCTGGTATAAGCGAGTGAGTGTAAGACTTTAAAAGAGACGTCCAAGGAGTGGGAATGTCTAAGCTCTTTGCGAGACCACGCAAAGTACCTGAAAGTGAGCTCTGCGTCAGCTCCTGAAGCGATTAGTTCTTGAAGTACAGTGTTGGGGTCTGCGTTCTGGATAAAGGTTTTGAGCTTTGACCATTGTTGCCTGTATATGAGGTCTGTAATAGTTGGAACGGGGGTACTGGCTGAACATAGTTGCCTAAAGAAGGCTTGTTTGCTTCTACAGGCAGGGAAAACATAGCGTTTAAGATGCATTAGTAATGTTTGCTATGAAAAGCAATATAGGAATTATAATAATGTTGCTCAACTCAGAGTAACATCAGGAGAAAGCCACTTGAGAAGGACCCGGCACCAAACTTCTGCATTCGAGAGCCTGAAATTGATGAAGGGCACAGATCCGAATGTAACCGTTTGCTGAACATTGTTTTGCTTTATTTATGGCTGTGAATTTGTTAGCGCAGAAGCACTCCAAATTAATATTTAATTTTATTAATTATAAATAAATAAATATAATTAATTATAATAACAATTTAAATATAATTTTATCTTTTTCAAAATTATTAATACTGTCTCGAAACCAATATCGGATTTGGTTCTGATACTGTACTATTCCAATACTAGTCAATATTGGATACTCTTTTGAGTAATTTTTAAAATTTACAAAATAATCAATGATCTTTGTAAAAATTACAAAATAATCTCTCAATATATTATAATATATAATTGATAATTTTACATTAACTCAGTCAATAATAAAAAATTGAAATAACAATAATCTATTTATTTTTATTAATATTACTTTTCCATATTTTACATATAAATAATAGAGTTAATTATAAAATAAATATCAAAATTTACTCAATTTCACAATACTAGACTGATATTTAAAAAGTGGTGCTAAAATGCTCCAAATTTTAATTTGTTGCAAAATATCCAAACGTAACGTCGCAGATATGGTAAACCACGTCTGATTTTGGCCTAATTTTTTGAAACTCATTTATTTAAAAATCAATTAAAGTAAAAGTAAATTAAATTAAAGATTAATTAATTAGAACAAAAACTAAATGATATACAACTACGGATTGTTTTCTTTGTTCTTCATTTTTCAAATACAACTCTCTTCTTTTACGATTGTATGTGAATTCAAGATACAACTCTCCTCTCTTTTATGATTATGAGTGAAGTGCAAATAACTTTATGTTTTCTACGTTCTTGTATATTGACAATACAACTCTTGCGATTGTGTGTGATTGAGTGTGAATTGTCACTCTCTTGTGATTGTGTGTGGATTGTTGCTCTATTTCGAGTGTCGCTATTGTGTTGTGGTTGGGTGCAATTGGGAGTGTCTTCTACGATTGGGAGGTGAGCTCATTTAACACTAAGTTAGATTGTTGTTGTTTACGTCTACTTGGTGGAGGTTTATAGCTTAAGCTCAAGAGGAATGGGTGATCATGAAGGTAAATTTGTCCTGATACATCTATGTAGTTAATGAATTCATTTCTCAAACCTAAGAGTGATTTCAACAAGTGATATTGTTTAACATTTTACAACTTCAGATGTACTATTACCAAAACTAAAGGGCGAAATATTAAGAAATTTGAATTCACTTAGTAACCTTTTACTACAAGTTGTTTTAAAGAACATATGTTTTTTGAATTTAGTGTTATTGATATTTTCTAGATTTGTTGAGACTCAACCTATTCTGTTTAATTTTATAGGAGGATGTTTAATAAAAGAATGCAGAGCATATGGTGAAATATGAGTTGTAAACATTGTGTGTTTTTGTTAAGAAATTTCTTTGACGATATATGATTTTAAGCAGTTTAAAGTTGTAAATAATTTTCTTATTTGGTCTTGCATATATGAAACAAGTTATATATTGATCAGTTGTAGAAACTATATAAGTTGGATCGAAGGTGGTTAAAATTTGTTTGTAGTTTATTGTAGAGGTTTTTAGAGTCACTGTAATCATTTACGGAAGAGAAAGAAGCTTAGATTGAAATCAGAAGTTGATTCCTAGAAGATCTCCTATAAGGTTCCAATTTAAGTAAAGAAATATGCTATGCCTAATGAGATTTGTTGTGGAGTGTCCTAATCTTTATGTAGGATCTTTTTTTTCTTAATTTTATGGTCTTTGTTGCTATAACATTATACTTTCTTTCATCAGAAGCAATATTTAGATTTGCAATGAACACTGCTTCCATTTCTACTATTTGTTTGTTAGTGCCCTAATTCATACACGTGCTTGGATTAAGGTTTACTTTGTCTACCTACTAAAAAATTTGCTCTACCATGATACATGTCTATTTGACATGCATTTTACCTTGCACTACAACAGCTGTTGATACCTATCCCCTATATGTCATTCATTTATGTTCTTGTAATTACCATAGAGAAGTGACTTTATAAAGCAATTTAGCATGATCTAGGAGGCTCATTCACTTTTCCCTTTTACCAATTTTATACAGAATACAAAAGATAATCCTCCATGCAATACCCTGTTCATTGGCAATCTTGGAGAGAATATCAATGAAGAGGATTTGGCGGGTCTTTTTAGTGTGTAAGAATTTTTTAACTCTAGGTAGCTGTCATTGTTTGAAGTATTAATGTGTACTAGCTTTAAGATTCTTGTAACTCACTTAATCGTACTTGAACATTGTGATTATTAAAGAAAAATGTGTGGAAGTAAAATATATGTGGCTTTTATTGCATCTACAACTGGTATATACTTAACATGGGAAGAGTGTGAAGCAGTTGTTAATGGATTAAAAAATGTGATTTAGTTTTGTTTCACCATTTTAGTAGAAGCTAAAAAGAAATACTTTGAATTTTGCCAAGAGAAGGCATTATATTCAATGGTAAAACAAGTTTTGCAATTTTTATTGTTATTATATTTAGTATATAATATGGGTATCAAAATCCTAAGTAATTTTTCAGATTCTAATTGTAATAACAAGATGAAGCCCAGATATCAAATGCTAAGACTAATATTGGTCAACATATTTATTAATGTAATAATACAAATATGGGTATTGCCTTTACATTTTCATTAATGCATTATGTTATGGATATTTAAATTATAGCTTATATGATATTAATGCTATCGTTCAAATTGTAGGTATCTTGTGGGTATATAGTATTAATAAAAGAGTTGAGGCTTTGTTATTGTAAAAAAATTTCAAACATCTTCTATATGTTGGGGTAAAACTTTTATCTATAAGATACATTATTACGCAGAAGAGGTAAGTTTATTTTTTAATTCATAAATATTTGAAATTTTGTCATAATTCTAAAATTTGTGTTTCAATTTTTATTCTATAGGTTCCATGTAACTATATATCCTGGGTGTCTAATGCTTTTTAATATGAACATGCAGTGCAGTAATATGTGAAAGAGTATACCATAATGAGAAGGAGTTACATTTAATAAACCTCTATAAATACATGATTTGTACTCATTGTATCTGACAATGAGAGATCATTGTACTTATAAGAAATCTGCAATAGTTGAAACATGTTGCTTTGGTACATTTAACTTGATATTATCAATATTTAAACATGTTATGATTATGGTAACTATATTTTTTTGGCCTACGTATTTCTTTGCTCTTTGACACATTGGTAATGTTAATTTACTAATATAGAAATGATGGCTTCTGAAATGATGGCTTCAAATACATATTCATATCCATATCACAACACACAATTGAAATACATATCAAAATCACAACATATTTTTTAAGCATGGCTTATTTTGCTGATGATTCACCATCATCAATTTTAGATTTTGTTGGAGTTAAGTTTTTTAGGCCTTAATTTATATCTCCTCTTGGCTACATTTATTTTTTTAGCATTTGTACTTTGCGAAGGTTAAGATGGTTCCAACACTTGACATTGACTTCTACCTATCTATAAAACATTTATAAACAAAAAGTATATTATGACCAATTAGGAAATAATAATAAATAATTTACCATGAACTTCTCCAAATGTTAACATACCGTAAAGTAAAATGTTCCTATTAACTTCTCCAAATGTTACTATATATCCTTGGGTGGCCTTTGTACACATAAATGTTTATGACTTATTAAAAAATTTGATGGAAAACCAAAATTAAAAATGAATGTTCATCCTCTTCTCCCTTTATAAGGTAGATGTGGTAATGTTGGATCTTGTAGATACTAATCGTCTACCTCTGCTCCATGCACCACTATTAATGTTAGATGTAGATGTCAGATTTCTTGGTGGTCTTCCTCGTTTTCTCAGCAATATGCAAATATAATTTGAATTTAATGATTAAGTATTTAAAAAATATTCATCACATACATAATTATAAATTAGTATATAATTACCTTAGTAATTTTAGGTCGTCTCGAAGATTGGTTTTTATTTTTGCATCCTCTTTTACTTTGACTAACTTCAAAAAAATGTTGACATCTCATGAGTACTCTAACTTTGCTCAACTTATTTGGATTTTGTGGTTCTTCATCTTATCCCTTCTTTTACCCTTCTTAGGTCTTCTAGGCATTTTTTAATCAAAAGAGGTAATATATGTTGGACCTCATTCCCGAAGCCCAACCAAAAGTGTTGGACCATGTTCCCGGAGCCCAACTATCCGAAACGGAAAGCGTTAGCGGGTGGCCTTATAGGGTTATCCTAACAAACCCTCAAAAGCTTTGAATCAATCCTTTTGAATCTAGAATCAAAAGTGACCAAACTTTGAGGAGAGGTAGCAAAATATGTTAGAAATCTAATGCCTTAAGAATCATTCAATTTGGAGGTCGGAAGAAGGTGTTAGGGTCAAAAGAATCCAACATGTTTAAGCCCTAACTTCAACTGAACATGTCTTGGCGAGAATGCCATAACTTCTTCTACAAATGTCCGATTGACTTTGTTTTAGAACCATTGGAAAGAAGACATCGAGATCTACAACTCATATTAGAGGCCTCAAAGTGAGATTCGGCCTTTAAACTAGTCAAAAATGCAAAACACTGTAGCTGACTAGAGCATGTCTATTAAACGGACACAGACTGGCAAAACAACCCAATTTCGTCCGAGAAGGTCTGTTAAACGGACTTGTATGTCCGTTTAACGGACATGGGCTGGGCAAAAGGTCCAAATCCACCCAAGAAGGTCCGTTAAACGGACTTGTATGTCCGTTTAACAGACACACACTGGGCAAAGTGTCCCAAACCTTCTTCCAAGCCTCTCCAATGCTTCCATCTTCCATCCTAACACCATAT
>JANZLX010000006.1:19044336-19056259 GCA_025531955.1 Erythroxylum orinocense | reverse complement strand
CAAATACATTGCAGGAAAAATCATTTGTCTTTCTGGTCCACCTGGAGTTGGCAAAACTAGCATAGGTCGCTCAATTGCACGTGCTTTGAACCGAAAATTTTTCCGGTTTTCTGTAGGAGGGTTATCTGATGTTGCTGAAATTAAGGTAAATGAGGCATTTTTTTGGGTTAAAATGAATTAGCTAGCCATATGAAATATCATTCATGTGTTTCCTCACTTAATTAAGTCAAATCTAGGGGCATCGTCGAACCTATATTGGTGCAATGCCAGGGAAGATGGTCCAATGCCTGAAAAATGTGGGAACTACAAACCCTCTTGTTCTTATTGATGAGATTGACAAGGTACTTGTTGGAAATTTTGGTTTGTGTAAGATTTTATGGCTTTTTGAAATGGATGCATTGTGGGAAGAACCTATGAGGCAGATAACAACTACTTGCAAAGAGGAGTGTTTTATTAGGATTATATTAGAGGAGTATTTTATTAGGAGTCTATTAGAGGAATATTTTAATTTTACTAGACGTCTATTATTTCTACACTAGTTTCTGTTATAGTTATGTTAATAAAAACAACTTAAATAGGAGTCTTTCTAGGTGTCCTAGTTTAGGTGGAACTTTTGTGCTTCTTTGCCTATATAAGGCTATTATGTTATGCAATAAAGAAAGGAAGAAGTTATCATAAAAATTAGCTAATTAGGAGTAGAGTAATTTAGCCTAATCTTGACAGACCTTTTCTTTGACAAGTGCTGCTAGTTTTTCATCACCAAAAATAGGTTCTGCAAGAAAGGGAACCAATGTAAATAAGGGGAAAGAGATTAACTTTCTTGGGAATCATCCTTGGACTCGATCCCAAGAACGGGCACACAACAGTTTGGTATCAGAGCAGGAGTTCATGGATGACACAGGCCACTCAGCTGCAGAGCAATCTTTGGTAGATTGGCAGATGGATAAGAAGATACGCGCATTAGAGATGGGGCAGCCAGAATTGAAGGCTCAATATGCAAAGATTATCCGTATGCTTGCAAGGTTGGAAGGTGCAAAATTGAGCGAGTATCAGGCACCATGACCACCACCATGGGACGAGAGGATCCATGGGTGCAGCGGGGCAAGAATGGTGCCTAAATATACTAAAATGGAATTTTCAACGTACGCTGGCTTGATGGATTTGTTGGTTTGGCTTCACAGGTGTGAACAATTTTTCCTAAGCCAACAAATAGCGAAGGAGGAGAAGGTAAGATTGGCTGCCTTTCATTTAATGGGGGAGGCCCAACTGTGGTTCTTTCAACTTGAACAAGAAGAACCAGAGTTGCATTGGTACTCTTTCAAAAGCCATTGCAATATGAGATTTGGCCCTCACCTTAGTAACAACCCTATAGGAGAATTGGTGAACCTCAAACAGACAGGGAGCATAGAAGAATATCAATGCCAATTGCAAACACTGCAGGCTAGAACTATAAGACTTTCACGAGACCTAAGAGTAAATCTATTCGTGGCTGGGTTGGTAGAAGGGTTGTGAATCGAGGTGGAGATGCAATATCTTGTTAATCTTGGAGCTGCAATGAACTTAGCAAGAGCATGTGAAAGGAAATTGCAACGTGTGCAGATGCAATACACCCAAGGGGTAAGAGGCAGTCGAAACACCACCCTATGGCCATCTTTGCAGCTGGACAGTAGTAGTAACAACACCAGCGTGAGTGCAGCCACACCTTTAGGAAGTAAGGTAAACTCGGGGGCTAAAACAACAACCTCCAGTATAGCAAGTACTCCGCCCCCGATGGGAAGGTGCTTGACCATAGCGGAAATGGCTAAAATAAGAGAAAAGGGGTTGTGCTACAATTGTGGTGAGACTTATTCGGCGGGGCACAAATGTAAGCGACTATTTTTTATTGAGGTGGCAAATTCTGAGGAAGAAGGGGAGGAGCTGTTGAGAGAGAACTTGAGATATTTTTGCATACCATCACTTGCATAACCTGAGTTTGAGCTTGAGGGCAAGCTTGATGTCGAAGAGGGGAGTGATGATATGGATGCATTGTGGGAAGAACCTATGAGGCAGATAACAACTACTTGCAAAGAGGAGTGTTTTATTAGGATTCTATTAGAGGAGTGTTATATTAGGAGTCTATTAGAGGAGTATTTTAATTTTAATAGGAATCTATTATTTCTGCACTAGTTTTTATTATATTTATGTTAATAAAAACAGTTAAATAGGAGTCTTTCTAAGGGTCCTAGTTTAGGTGGAACTTTTGAGCTTCTTTGCCTATATAAGGCTATTATGTTATGCAATAAAGAAAGGAAGAAGTTCTCATAAACATTAGCTAATTAGGAGTAGAGTAATTTAGCCCAATCTCGACAGACCTTGCCTTTGACAAGTGCTACTAGTTTTTCATCACCAAAAATAGGTTCTGCAAGAAAGGGAGCCAACGTAAATAAGGGGAAAGAGATTATCTTTCTTGAGAATCGTCCTTGGACTAGATTCCAAGCATGGGCATGTAACAATTTGGTATTAGAGCAGGAGTTCATGGACGACACAACCCATTCAACTGCAGAGCTATCTTCGGTAGATTGGCAGATGGATCAGAAGATACGGGCATTAGAGATGGGGTAGCAAGAATTGAAGGCTCAATATGCAGAGATTATCCGCATGCTTGCAAGGTTGGAAGGTGGAAAATTTAGAGTATCAGGCACCATCACCACCACCATGGGAGGAGAGGACCAATGGGGGCAGCGGGGCAAGAATGGTGCCTAAATATACTAAGATGGAATTTCCAACATATGATGGCTCGATGGATCCGTTGGTTTGGCTTCACAAGTGTGAACAGTTTTTCCTAAGCCAACAAACAACAGAGGACGAGAAGGTAAGATTGGCTGCCTTTCATTTAATGGTGGAGGCCCAACTGTGGTTCTTTCAACTTGAACTAGAAGAACTAGGGTTGCATTGGTACTCTTTCAAAAGCCATTGCAATATGAGATTTGGCCCTAACCTTAGTAACAACTCTGTGAGAGAATTGGTGAACCTCAAATAGAGAGGGAGCGTAGAAGAATATCAACGTCAACACTGCAGGCACTAGGCGGAGTTTATTATTTCTGCACTAGATTCTGTTATAGTTATGTTAATAAAAACAGCTTGAATAGGAGTCTTTCTAGGAGTCCTAAAACAGCTTGAATATGAGTCTTTCTAGGGTCCTATTTTAGATGGAACTTTTGTGTTTCTTTGCCTATATAAGGCTATTATGTTATGCAATAAAAAAAGGAAGAAGTTATCATAAAAATTAGCTAATTAGGCGTAGAGTAATTTAGCCAAATCTCGGCAGACCTTGTCTTTGACAAGTGCTGCTAGTTTTTCATCACAATACTAGGTTCTGCAAGGAAGGGAACCAACGTAAATAAGGGGAAAGAGATTAACTTTCTTGAGAATCGTCCTTGGACCCGATCCCAAGCGCGAGCACATAACACTTTTCAATTTCCATCCTACAAAAATTTTCTTCCCTAACTATTTTTGTTCAATTTATTTTACTAAGAAAGCAGAAAACTTCTTGTGTTTTTTAATGTTATTTTTAAATGATTTATTTAATTTTCGATTCTGTGTTTAAATTTAGGATGGTTCTGTTGTTATTATCCCTTTTATGCAAGATCTTGTTTTGCATTAAAGTTTAGGTATTATACTTCTTATAATGTCAGCTGGGAAGAGGACATGCTGGTGATCCTGCAAGTGCTTTATTGGAGCTTCTTGATCCAGAACAAAATGCAAATTTTTTGGACCACTACTTGGATGTTCCAATTGATCTATCAAAGGTTGAATACTATAGAGATTTCTAGACATCTTAATTATTTTGTTCTGGGTTTCAATTCTTTTTTTTCTCCCCCTCTCAACCTGAAGGTTCATCCTTTGAACATTTGATTGCAGGTTCTGTTTGTATGCACAGCAAATGTGATTGACACGATACCTAGCCCGCTATTAGACAGAATGGAGGTAGTAACTATTGCAGGTTATATTACTGATGAAAAAATGCATATTGCAAGAGATTATCTGGAGAAGGCTACTCGTGAATCATGCGGCATTAAGCTTGATCAGGTTGGTTGGTCTGTCTATCTTCCTTTCTCTCTCCTTCTATTGTATTCCATTTATTATCATTTTTAATATGGGTAGAGTGTAGAGCCCATTAACAAGAGTTGAGCTTGGGCCAGCCATTGTCAAAATGACTAGAACTAGTCATTTGGATAGTTAACCCTACCACTTATAAACCCTTTAATTTTTTTATGTTTAGTCAATATAGGATACTTTAACACTCCCCCTCAAGTGTAACTGGGACTGGACATCTAATTGTCACTTGAAATAAATTCAGTGGTAACCGGAACGGGCCGCTGGGATTGAACATTTAGACGAACAACCGGGAAATTAATAATCTGGACCAAACCTGCTCTGATACCATATTAGAATTTTTAATATGGGTAGAGTGTAGAGCCCATTAACAAGAATTGGGTTTGGGTCAACCATTGCCAAAATGACTAGGATAGTTGATCTTACTACTTATAAACTTTTTAACATTTTCATGTTTAGTCAATATGAGTATTCTAACAATGTGAATAAGAGCTAATTTGCTCTATATTATATTACTAGGAGAATGTAGTACATATGTACATGAATAGGAATACATAATAGGCTAGATAATCTATACAGATACAGAAGATAATCCTAGGATAATGTTTATTTCTAAGATACTACTATCTGATATGTAGAATCTGATTACAATTAGATTATAATATTATGAGATAATATGTATCTTGACCACACTCCCCTTCAAGTTGGATCATAGATGTCAATCATGTCTAACTTGTTGATACATTCGTCAAACACTTGTCTTTGAAGACCTTTGGTAAACACATCTGCTGTTTGCTTCTTTGTTGGGACATAAGTTAGGCATATAATCCCATCTTCTATCTTCTTGATAAAATGTCGATCAACTTCAACATGCTTTGTTCTCTCATGGTGGACTGGATTGTGTGTCATGCTTAGGGCTACCTTGTTATCACAATAATGTTTTATAGGTGACTCAAAATTGATTCCCAATTTTGTCAGCACTCTCTTTAACTAAAGACTTTCACAAATCCCTTTTGCAACTGCTTTTAGTTCAGCTTCTACACTACTCTTGCTTACCACCTTTTGCTTCTTACTTTGCCACATGACCAAATTTCCCCCCACGAAAGTACAATACCCAGTGGTTGATCGTCTATCCCTTCTGAACTTGCCCAATCTGAATTAGTATATATTTCAATTGTTCTTTGATCTCCCTTTTTGAATAATAATTCTTTCCTAGTAGTACCCTTTCAATATCGTAGGATCTTATAATCTGCCTCAAAATGCTTTTTCCTTGGTGCATGCATGTAGCGACTTACAACACTCATGGCAAAAGCAATATATGGTCTAGTATGAAACAAATAAATTAGTCTTCCCATTCTTCACGGTTAACAAGTTTATCCTCTTCATCCTTAAACTTTGTATTGTCAATGGGAGTGGTACTTGGTTTATATCCTAACATTCCAGTCTCTTTCAAGAGATCAAGAATGTACTTCCTTTGGGAGATGTAAATCCCTTTCTTTGATCTCGTTACTTCCATGTCTAGAAAATACTTCATTTCTCCTAAGTCTTTAAATTCAAATTCTTTCCTCAAAGCTAACTTGAATCGTGTAATTTCCTCTGTATCATCACCAGTTACGACAATATCATCTACATACACAATCAAAATTGTCTTCTTACCTTCTCTAATTCTGAAGAACATTGTATGATCCGACTAAGCTTGTGTGTATCCTTCTATTTTTAGGACTTTGGCAAATCTTTCAAACTAAGCTCGTGGTGATTGTTTAAGCCCATATAGGGATTTTCGTAGTCTGCATACTCTGTTTCCTCCTCCTTCCTCATCAAACCCTGGAGGAAGTTTCATGTACACTTCTTCCTTTAGTTTGCGATTCAAGAAGGCATTTTTAATATCAAGTTGTTGAAGTGGCTAGTCGAAGTTAGCAGCTACAGATAGCAATAGTCTGATAGTGTTTAGCTTGGCCACAGGTGCAAATGTCTCCTTGTAGTCCATCCCATAGGTCTGAGTATAGTCCTTTGCTACTAGTCACGCTTTATACCTCTCAATGGAACCATAAGCCCTATATTTGACTGTGAATACCCACCTACACCCCACGGGTTTCTTTCCTTTCGGCAGATCAACTTCTTCCCATGTTTCATTCTTTTCAAGTGCTCTTATCTCTTCGAAGACTGCTTCTCTCCATTATGGAACTTTAGGAGCTTCTTGAATATTTTTGGGGATGTCAATTCTGTCCAGATTAACAATAAATGCTTTGTATTGAGAAGATAGATAACAATTTTGTCCAGATTAACAATAAATGCTTCTATCCAGATTAACCTTTTCGTGCCCAGCACTAGGAAAATATGAATGAAACAGGTTATAATCATCTATAATATGGCCTGATGCTCCAGAATCAACTACCCATTTCTTCCTATCGCATGAAGATAAAAAAACTTTTATGATATTACCTCTCATAGTAGCATTAGCAACTGTGCTTGTCTTCTGTTGGTTGCTGTCATTCTGGAGATTCTTTAGTACTTCCAATAGTTTCCCTAGTGAAATATTTAGTTCACCACCTTGTTGTTTCTATCTTTAGATTTTTCTGTTCCCTTGTTAGCACCCTTCCTAATTATCAGCATGACTAGTATTAGTAATCAGCCCACTAAGCCATCCAACCCTACATCTGTAGGGGTACAATGGGGAAGGCAATATATACATATGCCACATAGGCTAGTGGTTAGGAATTAGTTACAGAGAGAGATTGAGAATGAGAAGATACAGAGGATATATAGCATCTGGTATAGAGAGGGTGGGATCATCTTCATTCATATTCTAGAAATACATATTTGTATTGGCTTGGAAATCCAGGAGGGGGAGCTTGCTCCAGTTATTATTTCCTATTTTACTATCAATATACTATCAGCTATACAATCTCTATCGAGATTCCTAACATCCCTTTTCACTAGATACTTGGTAGCCTCGATTTTTTTCCTTTTTTGGTTTCCAGTCTAGAGGCTTTCCATGGATGTCCCACATGTGTCTTTGGTGTGACCACTTTGTTTACAATGATCACACCACTTCTTATGACCCTTCTTATTGGGTTCACCGCAGGACATCAGTGCAGATGCTTCATTAGTAGGTACTGGAGACACATTTTGTTCTTCTTTTGGCTCCTCTTTTAGCATGATTTTCTTCCTTGTTGCTTCCCTTCTAACTCCAGAAAAAACTTCTTTAGCTATCGGCAGAGGAACTCTAATTAGGATTCTTCCACGGACATAATCCAACGTTTTGTTGAGGCCAGCCAAAAATTCAAAAACACTTTCTTTTTCAATTTTCTAGTTGTATCATAGCATCTTCCTTGCACCTCCACTCTTCATCCGACAGAAGGTCAAGTTCCTGCCACAATGCTACCATTTCGACCCAATATTTTGTAACTTCTCTATTACCTTGCTTCATTTGCCACAACTTTGTTTTTATCTCGTAGATTCGTAATGCATCCTCTCCATCAGAGCATAATTGTCGCATCCCTTCCCAGATTTCTCGAGCTGTTGGCAGAAACTTAAAGGTGCGTTTGATCGATGGTATCATGGCGTTGATAAGCCATGACGAGACCATGGAGTTGTCTATATCCCACTGTCATATAGCTTGCAAGTTCGTTGGGTCTTGAACGGTTCCATCTCCGACGATAAAGCTCAACTTCCCACGTCCTCCAATGGCGAGTTTCATAGCTTAAGCCCACTCTCAATAGTTTATGCCATTCAGTTTGTCAGAGACGATGACAATTAAAACTCCTTCAAGACCAAAGGTCATCGATGACTGACCTCCAGTTTGGTTTGGGTTTGCCGTGGAGGATCCCTTGACTTGTCGGGGTGGACTCCTCGGTTTCACTATCTCTTTCATGTGGCTCTGATACCATGTGAATAAGAGTTGATTTGCTCTATATTATATTACTAAGAGAATGTAGTACATATATACATGAATAGGAGTACAGAATAAGCTAGATAATCTATACAGATACAGAAGATAATCCTACGATAATGTTTATCTCTAAGATACTGCTATCTAATCTATAGAATCTGATTACAATCAATCAGATTATAATATTATGAGATAATATGTATCTTGACCACACCATCTTCATAGTGTTAACTACGGGGAGTAACCATGCATCTAAATAGTGATCAACTGTTCTGTAATATGTGAATGACATGTATGGATGCTTGTTGATAACTGTGAATTACACCTACTTGCTGCTTGTAATATGAGTTTCGGTTAGCATGACTATTCCTGATGGAACATCCATGACCTAATATGTTCCAGGTTGAAGTGACTGATGCTGCTCTTCTTGCACTTATAGAGAATTACTGCAGAGAAGCCGGAGTCAGGAACCTACAAAAGCAAATAGAAAAGATTTATCGAAAGGTTTGTTTTCCTTTGCTGAGAACTTGTATTGGCCTCAACTTGATTATCCAGGTGGCAAGTGGGAGGAACTACTTGTTCCATTGGTTCAAAGATGCATAAATTGCTTGTTGAGGAAAGTAAAATTTCATAGATGAAAAATATGTGCGAATAGATATTACACATCAACTGATTCTTAATTTGTATAATTGTTCAGATAGCACTGCAACTTGTTCGACAAGGAGTGATAAATGAATCTCCAGTTTCAAAAGTTCAGGTTGGTGAACCAAATGAGGAAAGAGCAGATATTGCTGAAATGTCTAGAGCATCAGTGGAGAATAGTTGCAATGAAAAAAATGTGCAAAACTTTGTAGAAGCTGATGTCATACCGATGGATCAACCATCTGACCAAATTCAGGGTGCAACTGACCAATCCAGTGATTCGAAGGTATGTTAGTAGTGTTGCAGAACTGGATAATTGGGTGTTGACACTTGGGCACTTTATTTTGAGTGCGTTTGTTTAAAGGAGACATTGATGTTCCTTTTGGAACTTGTTCATTGTGTCATGTCACTTTTCTAATATTTGTGAAGGGTTCAATCTAAGAACTTGGATTGCTCTTGAGTTAGATGCTATTTTGTTTCAAACCAAATGGAAATATTTTTGGGAAAGAATGAAGATTGCATGATAAGGTGCTTGGGAAGTTGTGAATGACCTTAACTATTTTACATCATTATCTTTTGGGTATGCAAATGTTTTGGAACGTTATATTATTATTGTTATTATTTTGATAAAATTTTGACAGGATCCAAAAGAACCTGAGAAAATTGAGTGTGGAGTAACTAAGGCAGTTGAAAAGGTGTTGGTTGACACATCAAACCTTGCTGATTTTGTTGGGAAACCAGTTTTCCATGCAGAACGCATCTATGAACAGACTCCTGTGGGAGTTGTGATGGGTCTTGCTTGGACTGCAATGGGGGGTTCCACATTGTACATAGAGACCACTAATATCGAGCAAGGAGAGGGTAAAGGGTCTCTTCATCTTACTGGTCAACTCGGAGAAGTGATGAAAGAAAGTGCCCAAATAGCTCATACTGTTGCCAGAGCAATATTGAATGAAAAGGATCCGGAGAATCCCTTCTTTGCCAATTTCAAGCTGCATCTCCATGTTCCCGGAGGGGCTACTCCAAAGGATGGTCCCAGTGCTGGCTGCACCATGATTACTTCCTTGCTCTCACTAGCCATGAAGAAGCCTGTGAGCAGAGATTTAGCAATGACGGGGGAAGTTACTCTAACGGGGAAAATCCTTCCTATTGGCGGGGTAATTTTATCCTCTTTACATTTGCTGTCGTTTTCTTTTCTTTTTATTATATCTACAAAGCCTCTAAGGTTCATAGTTTCCATCTATTTGAGCAGTCCTATTGTATAACACCTTTCTTCTGTCATATTCTTTATATTTGCGGTTCTCAGTTCTAGAACTTAAAAAAGTTTGTATTTGTTAAACATTCAGGTGAAGGAGAAAACTATAGCAGCAAGAAGGAGCCAAGTGAAGACCATTATTTTTCCCTCAGCGAACAAGAGGGATTATGATGAGCTTGCACCAAACGTGAAAGAAGGTCTTGAGGTCCACTTTGTTGATGAATACAGCCAGATATTTGATTTAGCCTTTAGCTATGACCACAGTGATAATTAATGAATTACTTTTTTTTTTTTTTCCTGGGTTCTCATCCTGGTTCCAATCCAATTTTGTACACTTTTAGATTTCTTTTAGGTGGTATTAGCAAAAGTACATGAAGATAATGGGTTCTCTGGGTGGGAGAGCTGATATGCCACTGCTTCTTTAATTGTTTTTACTATTGTAAACAGAAACCACCCCATTTGTAAGAATGTAATTTCATTTCCTTGTATTTACAACTTGACATGTTCTCAAGAATAAGTAGGTCTGAACGGTCTTTAAATTTTATCAATATCACTTTGAGCTTCCGTTTATCCTTGTGTGGAATGGCTGAATGTGAAAGCTGTAGACGCAACGTTTCGGTCTATTCGGGAAAGACGTCGTCGTATTAGAACAATTACCCCGTGGAATCCGCAGCCTAAATATGGGAGGGATGAAAACTTCGGTCTTGTATCGTACTTGCATGCCAGTGATCAAAAGCTCAAGCTCAAGCTGCGATTAAACTGTAGTTTATGGATCATCCCACCACACAAAAAGCGCTCTTTCTTTATGCGTAAGTTGTGTAGCAGTCATTAGACTGGTTGTTAAGTGGGTTGGTCATAATTTGAAAGTTGATTCTCTTTGGCAAGAAGAAAGAGAAGAAACTGGTAGTGGAGCTCAGGTCTGCGCCCTCTTTAATAAGAGTCCAGATCTTCTGTCTAATATTATGGTATCTTATTGTGTCTAATAAATCTCAGCCATCTATTTATGTGAGATCCGCATGAGACCTGCGTGGGGCTCACAAAATAAATGACTGAGATTTTACGAGACAGAATAAGACAGTAAAACTGGACAGAGGATCTAGACTCCTGTAATAATATGAAAACTTTGGGATCAATTGTCTTAATTTACCTCCTCATTATCATGGAAATATGGATAATATGGACCATACAGTCTTATATTTACTTCCTTATTATGATAAAAATATGGATCATATGACTATCTCTTGGGTCATACATCCACCCAATGATTAGCTCTTACCTTTATAAAGTGACCAAGACTCGTTGTTAGGTCAATGATTATGATAAAAAAAATCGAAGAAGATAAGATTCGTAATGACTTTTAAAGGATGAGCTTCAGTTAGATTTGAATCATGCATCCGCCACCATCCTTAGAAATCACATAAAGCCAAACTAACAAGTTGTACATGCAGTTAGAATATAGGAGGAGTGTATTCCAAAAGCAATACGCATGCACTATCATCAAGATTAGAGAAAAAGGAAAAAAAAAAAGATTAGAGAAAGAGTCGTCAAAGTTTAATTGATAGGTGTCGAATCCACTAAAAATAATTCTCAAACACCAAACAACTATAAATTGCACACAGTAATAAATGGAGTCGATCCACAGAGAATGGAATAATTGATTCTATTCAAATGCCAAAGAACGAATGAAATTAATTAAAAGGAGGATTTGGAGTTTTCTGCTAAAACTACTCAAATGCTTGCGCTATATTTTTCACCTTTTTTTTTTGAGTAATCAGAGGAGTAGTTGGTTGCCTCACACGTCCTAGTTGTTCGAGACCTTTTTTACGCGAATGCAAACATTTGTGATGAATGTCACCCGGTTACTCAGTCTCGTCCAACCATTAACGCCCTTGTTTAACGTCCTAGGCTCGACGATCCTCGTCTCGATGTTAACCACCTAAATATGCGTATTTCAAGTGCTCAGGAAGCTTTTTGAGCTCCAGCTTTGGGGCCTGCAAAATCGAAGGTAACAGTGTAGATTCTGATCGTGATAGCTTAAT
>JANZLX010000006.1:19013885-19032583 GCA_025531955.1 Erythroxylum orinocense | reverse complement strand
GCTTACAGGCAGCTATGGGCACATAGTTAAATTTTAGTACAGCATTTCATCCTCAAACAGATGGACAGAGTTAGAGAGCTATCAAGATTGTTAAGGATACACTTAAAGCTTATGTTTTGGAATTTCAGGGAGCTTAGGATCAATATATAACATTGATTGAGTTTGCTTATAACAATCATTATCATAATAGCATTGGGATGGCACCATATGAGGCGCTATATGGCAGAAAAAGTTGATCGCCTCTATAATAGGATGAAGAAGGTTTGAGAATGATTAAGGGTCCAGAAATGATATAGGATACAGTAAAAAAGGTGAAATTGATTAGGAGTCGAATAAAAGCGACTCAGGATAGACAGAAAAGCTATGTGAATCAGCATAAAATAGATATGGAATATAATTTTGGAGACAGAGTCTTTCTGAAAGTTTGGCCTTGGCGTAGTGTATTGAGATTTGGCAAAAGGGCAAGTTGAGCTTGAGATACATTGGTCTTATGAGATCCTTGAGAGGATTGGACCTTTAGCATACAAGTTAGCTTTGCCTGATGAAACGACTCAACTGCATAATGTGTTTCATGTAAGTATGTTAAGAAGATACAGATCTGATCTTACTCATGTATTTCCGGCTCAAGATATTGAGATTGATAGAATTTTGAGTTATATTGAAGAACCGATCAAGATAGTGGGTTATAAGACAAAACAATTGAGAAACAGAGTAATTTCATTGGTGAAAGTTCGTTGGAGAAATCACTCGACTGAGGAAGCAACATAGGAAACTGAAGACCATATGAGGAATCAATACCCCAACTTATTTGACCATTCAGGTAAGAATTTCGATGACGAAATTTTTGTTAGGAGGGGAGAATTGTAACATCTCGTTACCCATGCTAAGGCTAGAATAGTAAATTGTAAGGAATTTATGTGGAATTAGGAAAAAACACGCCATGCATAAGTTAATTGTAACATATACATTTATTTTGCAGATTCATATGATTGTACAAGCATTCATTGGCATTTCCAAATAAAGTTGATTTATAAGTGGAAATTGTGGATTAAATTGTAATGTATTAATTATGATTCAGCAATTTTAGTATATTTTGGATATTTTAAAATTTTTGGTGAATTAGTTTGAGCTGAAAATTTAATTGGAGAGTGTTACTACTATTTCTAAATTTTTGGTGAATTTTAGAAATTTCCAAAAAAAATTGGAATATTTTGGACCAATTATGGTGTGACGTGTGGCAACATATGTCTATGACAAATGGCTTGTATATGTGGTGACATGTGGCAATAATACATATTTGACACATGGCAAGTTGCTACTATGAAAAATGGTGAATCGGTGGAAACAAATAGCACACGTGAAGTTCATGCAATGAACACACGTATTATTATGTTTGTGTTAGGAAGAAACCACTGTAGCTTCCGTTCTCTACTAAAACACTCAACACCGAGATGCTTTTCCCTGATCTTCATCACCGAATTGTAACTTATTATACCTTTTTGTTGTTGATTTCCCTTTCAGTGATGGAGTAATTGTGGACTCAAGTAAGTGTTTTAATGTTGTTTCCACTGTGTAAATGAATGTGTGTGTGAGAGTTTGGAGAATTGTATTTTCGGTACTGAATGAACTAAATGGAAGATTTGTAAAAATATGGATAAGATGTTTTTGCATGTTTGTGGAACAATATTCCATAAGGTAGTGTTGAGGTGAATTTCGAGTTAGTAGAATCTTTAAACTATGTTTAGGAAGAGTGCAGAAAGTAAAAAAAATAAATAAATGAAACAAGTGTAGTAAGGATGAAAACGCAGTAGAGAGAGAGAGAGATGAACATGCTCTGTTTTTGTGATATATGCGTTAATGTTTGGGAAATGTTAGGGAGGGATTTATGTAAAGTTAAAGTTTAAGAAAACATAGAGTATAATGAGGTGTGGTGTTTTAAGGAGGAAAATGAGAGGAAACGTGGGCTGTTGGGAAAGGAAAAAAAAGAAAGATGCAGAAAATGGTATCGGCTAACGTGAACAGTACAATGGTTGTTATGTAGGTATAAAATGTTAGATTTTGGATTTGGTTGTGTTGAGTTCTTTTGAAATGGAAGTAGAAAAAAATAGTTTATGCAACATATATATTAGTTGTGATGTGTGGGAATGAAGCACAAAAAAAAAGGGGAAACAGAAAATGAAACAAGTGCAGTAATGTTGCAGGAAAACCGTATATAACATTTGGTTGTGATGTTGTATGTGATCTTGAGTTTTGAGAGGTTTTGATACTAAGTTGAATAGTAATGCCAGCTGAAATGAAGAGACAATGTGAGGGTATAAATTAAAGATGATAGGGTAAGTGGAAGAGAGGAAGAAGAGTGAAGAGAATCTATAGTTTTCGTAGTGTAGTTCTGTGAAGAAGATGAAGGCTAGAGAGAGAAAAGGTGATGGGTTATTAGTGTGTGTTAAAAACTAGAGTTTTTCATTGAACAGCCCTCAGTCTTTTGCCTATAACTTTTTCATCCAAACTTCAAATAACTTGAAACTTAGATCAATGGATTCTTAATGCATTTTTCTTTCTCTCCATGAAAATTTAGAGTTATCTGAATTGATTTGAAAGTGATTGGTAAGATGAAAATGTGGAAGTCTGTTGGAATGTTATGAACTGGAAATTTTCATGATCATGCTTTGGTTATAACTTGAGCTGTAGATTTCTGAATGAGTTAATTTTTAATTCATATTAAACTAGAGACATTTTTCTACAATTTTTGTGAAGAAGTCGAATTTTAATTCTATCTCTATGATTTTTCAAAATTGGCATGAAAGTGAGTTGTAGCTTAAGCTGAAGCAATGTCAGGGACAAAATCATGTCCTATGGTTATTGAAGAAACTGTATTGATGAGGGTCGAATTAGGCTGAGTTGTCTTCACCAAAGTTGTAGCTTATTTTTCGCTTTAAATTACTAGAAAGTTTGTAATTTTTTAATATATGAGCTGAAAGATATGAGTTGTGCAATTGGAGGGCCTGATCATGTACTAGCTAAAAGTTCAAATGTTTACAGTCTGTAGTATTTTGTACATAACTCATAAAATATTGAAGCAAATTAGGTGATCTTGGAGTCATTAGAAATTTAAGACATTGGAGAATAACTTCCAGAAGGGAGTTTTGCTTAATTTTTTCATTTGCCCTATCAAATTAATTATGCAAAGTTGACCCGAAATCACATGGGTAGAAAATCTGAAGTGATCAATTGAGTTTTGAAATTTATTTCATATTGTTTTATTTTGGTTCAAATTACAAGTACCAAATGATATTAATAAGGGCTTTGATATCTGATCGATTTAATGATAAGAATTATAATAGATACTCGGAATTGTTATTGAATATGCATTGTACATAATTACTTTACATGAATGTGCATTAATGAATACAAAATTTTGCAATATTGTGATGTGTGTATATATTGTATGTATAGAGAAGCACACTGAACAACCACATCCAGACGTTGCTGGGACATCTAGGCAATAGCCTTTTGGAGCATACAGTGAGTAACCTAAGATGATCGCACCATATTGTTTTGTACATTGTTAACCTGTATTGCGATCATATTGAATTGTATTGAGTTGTGTTGATTATGTACTGGATTTCGGACAAGATTTGTCTGAAGTGTTTTGATGCGTGAGAATGATATTAGAAGTGCTACTTGAATGTAAATGCGTTTGCCTAAATGATTTTTTGATTCTCAACTGAAAAGTTGAATGCCGGACCTTGTTCGATGACCACTATTACCGTGACTGTTAGTGTTATTGATACTATGACTGATATACTGTTATATTACATACAAATGAAAGTGATTGAATTGATGACTACATTATGGCATGCACTTCATTCCAATGCATGTAATGTAAAGGAGTTGTGATTGATGTGGCTATTGATATTATTACTGATATGAGCTTTAAGCTCCCGCATAAGTGGTTGGAGCCTATGGCTAGTTGTGATCAATGAGTCACTGACTGACTGACTAAGCCTGATAATTTGGGATACTGAAAAAGCACATAGTCATAATAAAATAAAAATGAATGTGAGTCTCATACATGTCGCATTCGCATAAAATTTGAATTTATTGAATGATTTGCAAAGTTGTGTGAATTTTGTTCTATGATTGAACTGTGTATCTGAGAAAAGAATTATCTATGATAGTATTTGATACTTGTTAAGTGGAGTTGAGCTATATGATTACATGCTATAATTGATCTCGTTTTATGTCATGACTGAACCATCGAAAATGGTTACTTTACTAAGTTCGCAAAACTCATCAAAATTGCACCGTTGCTTTTCAGGTTTGAGAGTGTGACAACCTAGCTTCTAAGACTCCGTAGAAGCACATTTTGTGCAATTGTTATAGTAGAATTGGCTCAAAGGTCGGTTAACTGAGATTGAAGGCTTAGCTTTTGTTTTCATGTTTATTGTATTTGGTGTGTACTTAGTTGTTCAAGCTCATAGGATAATGTTGTAAACCTTGGATGGTATTGTGTTGTATGAAACGTTGTAAATTATGGATTTTGACTAATGTGGTAACATTTTGAGTTTTACAAAAAATGTGTGATTGATGATTTAGTGTATGATGCCATGTTATGTACAATGAATGTAAGATAGTTAACATGTCATTTCTACACGTGTATCCGATGGACACACGTGCATATGTCAGTTGGGAATGGGGTGTTGCAGCTTCAGTTTTTCTCGGATTAATATATACCCCATCTATAGGAATTACATGTCCAAGGAATATCATCTCATGAAGCCAAAACTCACACTTGCTGAACTTAACATAAAGTTCCTTCTCCCTCGGTGTTTGCAACACTATCCTAAGATGTTCCTCATATTTCTCTTGACTCTTGGAATAAGCTAGAATGTCATCGATAAATACTATGACAAACTGATCTAGATACTCCCTAAAGACCCCACTCATAAGATCCATAAAAGCAGCTGGAGCATTGGTCAATCTAAAAGGCATGACTAAAAACTCATTATGTCTATACCTTATCCTGAAGGCTGTCTTATTTACATTAGACTCCCTAATTCTGAGCTGATGATAACTTGACCTGAGATCAATCTTTGAAAATACCTTTGCTCCCTATAGCTGGTCAAACAGATCATCTATTCGGGGCAAAGGTACTTCTTTTTAATGTTCTCCTTGTTGAGTCTTAGGTAATCTATACACATCTGCCATGTTCCATCATTCATTTTAACAAACAAAACTGGGCCTTCCCAAGGTGGCAAACTCGGTCTTATGTACCCCTTCTTTAGCAGTTCCTCTAACTGTTCCTTAAGCTCTTTCAGCTCAGCTAGAGCCATTCTATAAGGTGGTATAAAAATGAGTACGGTTTCAAGAATCAAGTCGATGACAAACTTGATTTCCCTCACTGGTGGCAAACTAGGTAATTCTTTTGGACACACGTCTGAAAATTCTCTCACAATTGGAAGATCCTCTAACCTACCTTCATATGCCAAAAAGCCTTTTTACCCATTTCCCATCATCCTGTTAGCCAACAAAGTTGAAATAATCCTTGGTGATGGTAGTTTCCTGTCCCCTTTGAAAATTACCCTCTCACCGTTGCCCAGATCAAATTCCACCTCCTTAAGGCCACAATCTAGCTTCACATGATACTTCTCCATAACATTCATTCCTAGTATGAAATCTAGCCCTTTTATCTCTAGGGGTAGCAAGTCCACTACCAGTTGAGTACCCTCGATGAAAAGCTCACAATCCCTATACACTTGACTTATAATCACATACCTCCCTAGAGGAGTGTTATCAATTAAATCACTACCCAATGGTATCAAATCAACATCATGTAATGTCATGCTTGTAGAAACAAATGAATGCGTGGAGCCAAAATCAATCAACACATATACTGAAGAATTAAATAACCGAGTCATACCCATGACAACTTTAGGTGTGACTACAGCTTCCTCTCTAGTCATAGCAAATACCCTAGCCTGTGCCTGACCCCTTAGCCTCTCTGGAGGAATAGTCTTCTTTGTAGCTCCAGAACTACCCATCTCTATGACTGGTCTAGTTTCCACTGTTTTTGCTATCTTTGGGGCTTGTAACTGGAACCCCTTTTGTCTTGTTACTTTTGGACAGTCTTTGATCATGTGTCCCTCTCTCCTTATCAGAAGCATGCTTAAGTAGCTTGAAACACTCTCCCCTGTGAAGCTTCCCACAATGCTCACATTAGGGGTTCATGTTCCTGCTCCTCTCTACCTTGTTATTGCCCCCTGCAGTAGAGGCTTGCACCGAAGCTACCCTTAGTTGCTTGTTCCTAGTAGGGGCACTACTCCCCACCTCACTCTGTGTGTGGAAACTCTTCCTACCTCTCTCAGGCATTTGAGCACTTACTCCTTTCATGAAAAACTATTCCTTGTTCCCCCTCTTCCTGTTCATTTCATTCTTGATATTCTCCAGCTTCTCAGCTTGGAGTACAACATCTACCAATAGCTGGTAGTCACAGAAATTGTAGATCAAGACTTTCTCCTTAATCCCCAAATAAAGACCTTCCTTAAACTTGCGGTACTTGTCCTCCTCATTTGTCACAATGTTGGCCACATATCGTGACAGCTAAGTGAACTTCAGTTCATACTCACTCATACTCAAATCCCTTTGTGTGAGATTCATAAACTTCCTGGCCTTGTCTTGTACATACACCCTCGAGAGGTACTTCTTCCTGAACACTTCCACAAAATCTCTCTATGGTAACACCGGAGGCATCACCTAACTGTGGGGCACTGATTTCCACCAATGAAGAGCATCTCCTTGTAGCAAGCTAACCACATAATCCAACTTCTCCTCATCAAAGCACTTCATCAAAATCAGGACCCTTTCGGTCCTCTTCAACCATGTTTCAACCTCTTTCAGATTTATAGTATTGTTGAAATCCACCGCCCTATACTTGTGGAGCTTATCATACTGGTCACTCCTCTCCACTGGAACCTGCATCGAGACTTGTGACCCTTGGCCCATTGCATATGTGAAAGCCTGAGCAAAGGCTTGAAAGAAATGTGGATCCATGGGATCTGCTTAAGGCATAGGAGGAGGCGGTGAAGGCACCTCATGCTGCACACTAGGCGCCCCAAAAGCTAGAGCAGAATGTGTCCCGGCATCTTGCGGGATATAAGATTCATCTGTGCTCCCTTGGTGAGAGCTAGATCGAGTCATAGCTCCTCGAGTTCTCTTTCGAGGCAACTTTTTTTACTCCTTTAACATAAGACCATTGAAAACCTTTAGTTTAAGAAAAACGAATTTCAAAGTACGCAAAATAGTTCAAATCGTATAAAAAAATTTCAAATCATGGGAAACAAATTAAAACTTTCATATCTTAAGCTACCAATTTCATACCTAGGATACTCCAAAACCTAGTCCTAAACTTGGACCTAAACCCGGGGCTCTGATACCATAAATTTTGGACCCCAGTTTTAGAACCCAACATTCGAAGTCGTAAAACGTGAACGTATCATCCTATAGGGTTATTTCCATGAACCCTTATTAGCCATCATCCCACAATGGTGGTATGCCCTCAAACGTAATGCACCTCCTTGGGACAATTAGTATAATTTTAACTAAAGATTTCGGATTAAGATCACTCCTAGATGGTTTGAAAGAAGACTCATAGGTCTAAAATATTCAAGAGGACCTTGAAGGTAGATTCTATCATCTAGGGGGTCAAAATTGGACCAGATGAAAGGATCAGACAAAACTAGATGAAAAAGTAGACGAATTGAGAAAATTGCCATAACTTTCGCTACAGATATTGGATTAAGGTGTTCTTTAGATGGTTTGAAAGAGGCCTTCAAGATATATAACTTTCATGAAGATCTCAAAGACAGATTCTATCGCCTGAAAATAGGAATTGACGATATAACGTCATTTATAGATGAAGTGAGATCATTAAACGATACAAGATTCGGAAAATTACCATAACTTTCCCTACAGATATCAGAATAAGGTGTTCTTTAGATGGCTTGAAATAGAACTTCAGGATATACAACTTTCATGAAGACATCGAGGGTAAATTCTATCATATGAGGGGTCAAAAAAAGGATAGATGATATGATGTCATTTATAGATCATATGATGTCATCACAGACCATACAACTTTACAGACTATATGACGTCATCACAGACCATACAATTTTATAGACCATCTGATGTCATCACAGACCATATGACATCATCACATACTATACAACTTTACAGATTACATGATGTCATTACAGATCATACAATTTTATAGACTACATGACGTCATCACAGACCATATAACGTCATCACAGACCATACAATTTTACAGATTATATGATGTCATCACAGACTATACAATTTTACAGATTATATGATGTCATCACAGACCATATGATATCATCATAGACCATACAATTTTACAGACTATATGATGTCATCACAGACCATATGACATCATCATAGACCATACAATTTTACAGACTATACAGCTATTACTCTTGAACATCTTCTCTTATAAGGACCATAACTTTCGACTCAGATATCCAAAAATATCATACTATATATCGTTAGAAAAAAAAAGAAAGACCTACAATTGTCTAGAAGACAACTATGCCTAAATCAGCCCAGATCAACCCAGATTTTTCCCTTAAGTCAGAACACGAATTTTCCCTTATGTAACTTTAAGAATCATGAGCAAAAACGAAATCATATTCCATTAGCATCAAAAGATAATAGTTTTAAAAAGCTTTAGTGGGCATTTTAAGCCACAATTACATTAATATTTCAAAATCTCAAAATATAGAAGATATATGAAAAATGATTTACTCAAAATGCAATTAAAGCCTTATTTTACAAGATTTGCTTCAAAATACAAAATAAACAAAGATCGGAGTGGTTCCTTGACCCTTGATTACTCTATATCTTGCTCATCACCTGGATACGAGGAGGAGAATAGGGTGAGCGTAAAGTCCGTGGGTAACAATTTTATAATCGGTAACAAGCAAAATTATGTATAAAGTCACTTCTATCGCAAAAATTCAACTTTATGCAAACTATGTATGCATCACTCTTGTCAACTTATCATGAGCACATAAGCATATCAAAATGATTCGGGTGGATTTAAAAACAGAACGTACTACGCATTTCTACATAATGATCTTACGTAGCCGTGAACTTATGAGAGTCTGTGAAGGAGCTCCATGCCACTAGTAGGCAGGCGAGAGAAGCCTTTTGTCAAAGCGCACTTGACTTAACTTCGGGGACCACCACAAACCCACATAACATGTATTTCATGACTTGTAAAATATATTGCCCAATAAGGCATATTTCGGAAACTTGATTTCTTAAGCTTGATACCTTTTCAAAATCATTTTCATAAATCAAACAAAATTTATATACACAATATGTAGTACACTTTCAAAGCATTCAAAGAATAATAAGCGCACATTTTAGAAGTAGTTGAAACTCATTTATTTCCATTTTTCGAAAGTGACATTAATGGCTCATTACTTAATTATAAAAATGTAACCTACCTTGAATTCCTTGCTTAATAACTTGGCTTACGGATGTCTTTCCTCTTGCTCCTCTTGTCTCACTCGATCCCCTCCTTGATTTCCTTCAACAATGACAATTTCTCACTCAATAGGGTTTTCAATTGAAAATCCCACAAAACACAAAAACTAAAATTGGTTTTAAAATACCTAAACCCATGCATTTCCTAAGCTTCATGAACCAAAACCCTTCCAAAATCTAAAGCATTAAAATGTTCTTACCTTAAACCTTCACCAAACGAAGAGGTGTTTAGTTCAAAAGAAAGCTTTTATCTTCCTCTACCTTTTTCCCTTCTTGCACAACCTCAAAATCTCTCTAGAAGGCTTAGAAAAGATAAAACCCTAGCTAAACTCTTTTCTTTCCTCTCAACCACCGAAACTTCTCTTCTCTCTCTCTTTGATTTGTTATTTCACTTCCTTCTTTTCCATTTTCGTTTTTTCCCTCATTAGGAAGAAAGCAACACTTCTTTCTTTCCATTTTACCCTTAATGATTGATAAAAGTCCACCTTGCCTTTCCTTTAATGCCTTACGGTTTTTAAACTAAGTAAGCTACCCAAAACACCCTTTTTATGCATTCTTACTACTTCCAATTTACCTAACCCATGAAATAAATTCTACCAACATAGACATAAAAAAATATTTAACTCCCAAAAATTCACCTACTCACCCCTCATAATTATTTAAAACATACTTAGCTAAAGAAGAAAAATTAGAGGGCCAACATTGGATCTTATCACTCATGATGGGACCCGACCTTTGAGAAAGTTGTTTGTCTTTACTTTAAATTCTTTTGATGAAAGATGGCCCATAAGATACTATTCCAGAATTCCATCTTATCATCTTCCTATTTGCTTTTAGAAAAGTAGTTTTAATAAAGATGTCATCATTGTACTTTAGTTTCTTTTTAAAAGTTGTAATAATTGTATCTCCTAAGTAGATTTACATTTATAACCTTCGCTTCGCCTATAAAAGTATGGTTTTCTGTCATTTGTAAACATACTTCATTCTACGCTTTCCTTAGAATGTAATATTAGTTTGAGATAAATGAAGTTGATCCACTGAATCATCCACAAGGCTTTACAAGGGGAGATGAAACCAAATCCTAAATATACCCCCTTGGGAAGTGTGGTCCAGCTGCAGAGCCCACAAGAGCTATGTGTCTCATGGCCATTATTTTTCTGGGATTCGAATATGCGGCGAAGAGCAAACCTAGGCATTACTTGATGGCTCTGATACCACTGAGCCCTCCCATATGGCCTTACAAGAGGAGGTAAAACTAAATCCTAAATATTCACTGAGCCCCCCTGTAAGACTTTACAAGGGGTGGTGAAACCAAATCTTAAATATACCTCCTCTAGAAGCGCAGCCCAACCGCGAAGCCCACAGGGCCTACGTGTCCCTTAGCCATTATTTTGTTGGGATTTGAATACACGACGAAGGGCAAACCCAGGTGTTACCTGATGGCTTTGATATCATTAAGCTTCCTCTCTCGTCTCGTCCCTAAGGGCTTATAAGGGGAGGTGAAATCAAATCCTAAATATATAGGTAGGAGATATGGACTACAGGACAAAAGGTAAGGTGGTGAAGGAGGGGATGAGCTAGGACAACGCAGCTAGGAAGTCCGATATGGTGAACTGGGATTGAGGTGCGGTAGGATGTGGGATATTGTGAGAGCTCGGGAGTTACAGCTAGCAGGACAGAGAAGAAAGAAATGACAGAGTTGTTCAGTGTGCAAGTGATAATGATCAAAAGTTGAAGGTGAGAATGAGAGGAAGTTGCAGAATCAGATTCTGTAAGGGTTGGTACGTGAGAATTGAAAGTGAATACGTTATTAATTAATGTCTTTTTCATTATGTTTTTTCTTCTACTTTAAAATGGAAATGTATTTACAATTTCTTAATAAAAATATTTTAAAATCATTTTTCATTTTCATTTTAAAATGGACATATGATATAGTTTGACAAGAAAATCATAGATAATCTCCATAAAAATTTAAAGAAAATAGAAAATCTAAACATATCAATACACAAATTGTTCAGATTGAGTACGAATTTACAAAATGTCCCAATCCAAATTTAGAATACGACCCTGATTCAATAAAAAAAATATTCACCTTCATCATGATGCGACTCATTTGGGAAAACTTTTATGATAGTAATATTACACAGACTTGACGTCAATTTTGTTAACAATCTTAGTTTTTAATATGAAAGGGTCAAACAATAAAAGAAATACGTGTCTTTAACCTAACTTTCGTTTTTAGCTCCACTGTCCATGAATGCAGCAGCTGCAAAATTATGTCATTAGCAAGTCAATGATACCACTCGCCTACTTATAAACCAAGCAACAGGGGTTAAGGTCTGCACCCCCAAAGAAAAAAAGAACTGAGCAAAAGAAAAGCTAGAGGGTTGAGGAGAGGAATAAGGCAGGCGAAAGGAAAAGACTTTGCCCTTGTTCCAAGACTGTCCTTTTCAAGTACAGATGCTAAATTACGCATATCACCCAATGTTACTGCATCGTTTCTTCATGAAAGCTCCAGTTAGACTGAGACCAAAACTTGCCATTTTAAGCCAATGTACAATGTAGTCCAACTTAACAACTACGTTGCCCAGGTAATGCTTTCCCAGCCTTCGTCAACATGCTTTCTAACTCCAGAATTCCACAAAGTCCTGTACTGTTTGATATACGCGAACACTTTTAGTATTTGCTGCAGAATAATGTATTCAGGGCTGAAATTAACGCAAAATGTAGATTGACCAATCAAGCATGGAGTGGGAGATTGAATCGCCATCAGTCTGCAGAATATTTAATCTCTTCTACAAACCCACAGATAATTTCTTTTCATCTTCATCCAGGTGGGCAGATAAATAGCTCAACATGAAATCATCCAACTCTCCTTCTAGAACGGAATCTGGGTCATAGACCTCATAATTGGTTCGAAGATCCTTGACCATCCGGTAAGGCTGCATCCAGAAGAATTGAAAATGGCAGTCAGTTTAGTTTTAACAAGGATGTGTGAAAGAAAAATTGAAAGTTGACATTCAGCCGGATGGTACATGAAGCACGTAAGTACGGATCTGATTGCCCCAACTTATGTTGGTCAGTGACTGTGTGTGTTGTGCATTCATCTGTTCACGGCGAGCTATCTCAAGCTGGTCTAGACGAGACTGCAGCACTTCCATAGCTGAAGCCTTATTTAAATGCTGTGATCTGTCCTTACAACAAAAGTGACAAGAATAATATAACAGACAATTGCTTGTTTTAAATTTGGAATTGGACCATTATTCAAGAATTTCACACCTTTCATTTTGACAAGTGGCGGTGACTCCCGTAGGGACATGAACGATTCTCACAGCACTCTCAGTTGTGTTAACATGCTGACCACCAGCTCCTCCAGCACGGAACCGTTCAATACGTAGATCAGATTCATTGATTTGTACATGGGTAAATCCATCACCCAGGATGGGAATTACAGCAACAGCTGCAAATGAAGTGTGGCGGCGTTTTCCACTGTCAAAAGGTGAGATGCGTACCAACCTATGTACTCCTACTTCTGCTTTGGCATATCCATATGCGTATTCTCCATATACTTTGATTGTAGCACGCTGAAAGACCAACAGTCCTTGTCAATGCCAGAAACTAATGATTTTACTCTGATATCCCTATAAATTAGCTTGACGATGATAGACACAGACTCTGCTGCAAATTTAGCATATTGCAATCAAAATGAATGGAAAAAAGTGAATTGCAGTTCCTATACTTATCAGGGTAAAAAAGACTCGTGTGGTGCACAACTTTGTTTAGTAAAAGTGAGAAAAGTATGGTATTTAACACATATGAAGAAGATAAGAAGCTGAACCTTGATTCCAGCAATCTCACCAGGCATCTGGTCCACAACTGTTACTCTATAGCCACGTCTTTCAGCCCATAACTTATACATCTTCATTACCATTTCTGCCCAGTCCATGCTCTCAGTACCACCAGCACCAGCTTGGACCTGAATTATGATATGTTTAAAATCATAATCATTATTGCTTAATATGCAGAACAATATCAACATTTACATATTCATAACCTAGAATGGATAAATTTTCATGTACTAAAAGGTTGTTACAACAATATGTTAAAGTTACCTCTATGTAACAACAGCAGGTATCGTGCTCCCCAGACAACAAAGCTTCAAGCTCTTTCTCCTTTATATTTATTCTCATCTGAAGCAAAGCCTTCAATGATTCCTACAGAATGAAGAGTACTCCAGATAATCGTCATTGCTATTTCAAATAGTTAATGTCGCTATTGATTACACCATCTTATAATTACAAAACCAGTCATCTGGTTCATATGCTTTAGTCAACTCAACATGGTAGGAACAGATCAGCATATTCCACAAACACATTGCCGCGAGTCACCTATACTGTGCGCTTTGCTGCTATAAAACACTTGATAAAGGCACTAAATTGAAATAGAACGAAAACGCGCCTATTACAAGAAGAAAGAGCCCACCGATTCCATGTCAATGTCATCCTCTTCACGGGCCAACTTTATCATGTCAATATGCTCAAGCAATTCTTGCTCAAATGCGTTCACCTCTTTCATTTTACCCATTAGGGAACCATGCTCACGGCTTATTCTCCCAGCATGTTCAGGGTCATCCCATAGGTCTGGCTTATTTAACTCTGAAGACAACAGCTCCAACCTGACTATCAATTTCCTCCACTGCTACCAAAGATAACAAAGTAAAATATCACATTTAAGTGCATAATCGAAGGTTTATCACACTAAGAAACAAAGGACTTCCTCGCCATTATCACACTCAGAAAGAAAAGACTTCCTCGCCTATTGTACCATAAAATGCATAACAAGTTCAGAATGAACTGACTTAGAGCTGATGTATTTCTAGACACAAAAATGATACTTCATTAGCGTATTACCACATGTAGAGTTTCAACACAAAATATCAACGTAGTCACTAATTTTAAACTAAAAAAGAGCAGCTTCAGAAAACAACGTAAAATGTGGCATAGACGGTAGACAATACCTGCAAACGCTTTTTAACTATTTGGATGGACTGAGCAATTGCGGCGGCATGACTCTTCCAATCGCTCTCGCTCTCATCAACAATTGCCCATTTACTAGTGACAATTCCATCAACGGTTAGCCCATCTGAGGTCGACAATTCTGCTGCTGCCCGTGCACTGAAGGAGCAAAATCGTCTCAAATTCTCAAAACATTGATTTGAGGAACACGAAAGTACGAATCTTGGAAGCAACGCTGAATGACACCCACCAAACTGTCTCTTTAGAACACCGAAACCAGAAACCAAAACCTTGCCTCTCCAATTCAAATACGAATTACAGTGGCTCTTCGACAGACATAAATGAGGTCTAGACTGGTTTCTTATGGTATTAAGCAAGAAAGAAGAGAAGGCAGAAGCCAAAATACTGTGCTTTTGGCATGAAGTTGGAGAATTTGGGCGTCTGGAGGAATCTTTGTCAACAAGTAGAAAAGAGAACAGGAGAGCAATAAGGTTTGTACTTGTACAATGGTTTGGGGAGAAAAGTGAGGATCGGTCGCTTGATTTTTTCAGTATCAAAGACAGCATATTTTCCGTAATCCTTTTTCAATCAATCGACTGATTTCAGTGCTTCATTGGAACTGGCACGATAATAGAGTTTGTGTTTATTACTTACCCAAGACCCTAACTCAATCCTTGTACGTTCTAACATAAGGTGATCTCTGCGCAAAAGCGTAGTGGTAATTCGCATAAGTATAATGCTAAATCAGTGTGTATATATATGTTTTGTTATGAATAGTTAAATACGTATAAATAAATATTGTTAAAGTTTAGCTGGGTCGGTCGTACTAGGCTCAAGCTCAAACTCAGAACGGCACATGAGACGATCGGCTCATTCCTCGACATTGACCTAATTCCTACAAGTATTTACTATATAAATTCATTACCTCATCATAAAAAAGGTATGACTTTAGAACCCTAGCATTCTTTATTCATAGCTACCAAAACCCTCACATTTGCAGGTATTTCTCAGTCGAAGTCAATCAATCTTATGAATCCAAGCAACAACGCCCAACCCTATCAAAATCAGACAGAACCAGTTGGTGCTTACCGTGGGGTCGGGCGTCAGGGCACCACGTCCAGAAGCACTCAGATCAGTCAGGCGGCGGCAACGAATCCTGATGTAGCCGCTGTCGCGACACTTGCACTACAACAAATGGGCTTGCGACTATCTGCCGCCCTTCCATCGACGTATCATGATCCCCAGACACATCCTCCACCCATCATCCAAAACCCTAGCACAGACGAGCTACCCCCTCAAAACCCAAATAACCAAATGTGATATTCTCATCCGCATGATCAACCACAACAATCCCAAAACCAAGATCAAGAAGCACAGAGCGTGGCCCTAGAGGACAACGCTATAAACAATTCACATCCTCACATCCAACATCCCCTCAACACGAACCCTCCTACAATACAACAAACCTCCCTCACCCAAAGACAAATAGAGGAGGCGGTAGATCTATTGATTCGCCAAATCTTACGATCTCAGACGGAGCAAAAACAAACCCCCGCTCGACAGGTAGGCATGATGGCCGATCGCCATTCTGCTGAATCTCTTGAAAAAATTGTCGACGATAGAATCAATATGGCCATGAATTCCCGTCCGAATTAGCCATCCACACAATACCGCTCTCCTTTCATTCCGGAAATCCTGGATAGCCTTCCAGTGGTCGGTACTAAGATTCCAACGCCTGAGAAGTACACAAGAAAGACCAATCCCCTTGACTACCTTCAGCACTTCCAATCGATGAAGAACCTGCATTGCATTCCCGATGTTATTCAATGTAAGGCTTTCTGTACAGCCTTTCAAAAAGGAGCCCGACGATGGTTCAACAGTTTACCCCCACATTGTATCACCTACTTTGAGGATTTTAAGCTGCTATTCCTCAATCAATTTGCTACAAGTAAACGACCACAGAAGACTGCCCTAAAAGTGATGCAGTTGACCCAAGGAAGGAACGAAAATTTACGGGAGTTCATCACTTGGTTTAACAATGAAGCTGTTGAAGTCCCTGACCTTACCTACTCGTCCATGTTGGCTGCCCTCATGAGCAACACGAGGGATGAAGAGTTCAAGAAGTCGTTGGCCCTTGATCAGCCCAAGTCTATCCAAGAGATAAGAAATCGGGCGGATAAATATATTCAACTAGAGGAAGTGTTGAAAAACACAAAACGTAGAGCAGATGACCGCTGGCCAAGTGGTAAAACCGATGATTCACGTAAATGGCAGAAGGATCAGTCTAGTTAGAGAAAGTTGATCGACCGACAGGACCAACGGCGCGAATCCTTCACTCCGCTCAACAGGCGGTATGCGAAAGTATTGGAGCTCATAAGAGCTGAAGGGGAACCCCTCCGAGAACCTAATAAGTTGAAAACTCCCCTCAAAAAGCGGGATTCCACTTTATACTGGTGTTTCTATAGAGATGTAGGTCATGACACGGAGGATTGTTGGGACTTGAAGCGAGAAATTGAGCTCCTTATCCAAAGGGGACGGCTAGGCAGATTTCTGAAGTATGGAAAAATGCCGATCAGGGCAATGAAGGCAGGGGTGGTCGGTCTGACAACTGGCAAAAGCCTTGGAAGTAAAATAACACGAACGGTGAAGGAAGGCAGACTAGGAATACGGATGACCGACACGACACAAGAGGACAATCTAGGGCTAGAGGTGACAGAAATGCTGGACAGCAGGATGACTGACTGGTCAGAGTAATAAACATGATTTTTGGTGGTAGTGCAGCAGGATGGTCCACTGTTAGAGGAAGGAAGAGGTATGCCAGGCAAATTACTGAGGACCTATCAGCAAAAAAAAAGACACAAACTGGCGAGATAATTTCATTTGACGAGTCTGATATGGCCGGTGTCAGCTGTCCTCATGATGATGCATTGGTAGTCACTTGGAATATGGATGGTAGCGATGTGAAACAGGTAATGGTTGACACAGGCAGCTCGGTCGACCTGCTATATTACGATGCTTTTAAGCATATGGAGATCCCGAAGGAGCGACTACTGCCAATAGAGGGACCCATCAAAGGGGTAACAGGGGCGTCAACCTACCCATTTGCCCGAGTCCTCTTAAACGTAAAATTTGGACAAAGGTCGTGTCAAGTAGAGAAGAAGGTTGAATTCTTGGTCGTGAAGTTTGTAGGAGCATATAATGCAATATTTGGAAGAGCCACCCAAAACGCCCTTAGAGCAGTCGTCTCAACCTACTATCAAGCAATGAAGTTCCCAACATCTCACGGAATCGATATTGTCAGGGGTCAGCAAAGAATCGCTAGGGAATGCTAATTGGCAGAAACAAGAACTCTTGAGGGAGCGGTAGTTTTGACAAGCTCTCTTGATGTAAGAGCGGATGAAGAAACCGAGAGGATGAACCCTGCAGAAGAAACGCAGCAGGTCATATTGGATATAGAAGACCGTTCCAAATTCACAAATCTGGGTTTCGAACTTGAGAAAGGATTGGCCAAGGAGATTACAGATTGCTTGGTAGAAAACAGATCGGTCTTTGCCTGGGAATCGAGCGACATGCCTAGAATTTCCCAAGCAATAACCTCTCATTCTTTGGGTATCCGAGCAGACTGCAAGCCAATCAGGCAGAAGAAGCGGTGGCAAAGCAAAGAGAGGCAAGGGGTGATCGAGAAATAAATAGAGAAACTACTTGATGCTGGGTTCATTCGGGAAGTCAAGTACCCCGGATGGTTGGCTAACGTGGTACTAGTAAAGAAGAAAAACGGAAAATGGAGAATGTGCATCGACTTCACCGACTTGAACAAAGCATGCCTAAAGGATAGTTTCCCCTACCCAAAATCGATCAGCTGGTAGACTCTATGTCAAGTCATGAGCTCCTCAGCTTCTTGGATGCTTTCTCTGGTTATCATCAAATACAAATGAGTCTCGAAGACGAAGAAAAAACGGCTTTTATAACTGACCAGGGCACGTATTGCTACCAGGTGATGCCGTTCGATTTGAAAAATGCAGGGGCTACTTATTGTTAAGTTGAAATTGACTTAACTTATTGATTAAGTTTTGATGATAAACAAAAAGGAAGATAACAATGAAAAGCAGC
>JANZLX010000006.1:18969988-18985870 GCA_025531955.1 Erythroxylum orinocense | reverse complement strand
TCTATAAGACTTGTAGTTGTAACGCAACATCAATATACGAAAACAATTACATAAATCATGTTCTTTCTAGTCTCATAATATCGTCGAATAACGACTGAACTGATGAGGAAGGTAGAATTACAAGATCAATATTTGACTTGTGAGAAATCTGCAGATCAGGAGTTAGCGTGGAAAATGGAAAAATATGTTCATAAAAAGAAACGTCCCGAGAATTAAAAATCCTTTGAGCTTGAAGATCAAAAAGTTTAAATCCCGTAACACCTGGAGATAAACCAAAGAAAACAAATTTGATGCTTCGAGAATCAAATTTGTTGCGAATATTAGAATGATTCGAAGCAAAAGCAAGACAACCAAAAACTTTTAAATTATCAAAATTTGGTGGTTTAAAATATAATGCTTCAAAAGTTGAAATATTATGAAGAATATAAGTGGGAACTCGGTTGGTCAAATAAACACCATGCAACACACACTCACCCCAGAAATGTATAGGTAAGTTTGCCTGAAATCACAGTGCTCTTGCCATATTCAAAATGTGTTGATGTTTTCTCTCGAAAATATTGTTTTGTTGAGGAGTTTTAATACAAGAAGTTTGATGAATTATGCCATGTGATTCATAGAAAGATGGAATATTAAACTCTTGTCCATTGCCAGATCGAATACAATTGACAACACTACTAAATTGAGTAGAGACATAAGAAGCGGAATTTTGCATTAATGTTCTTGCTTCAGATTTGGTTTTCATTAGAAACAATCCAAGTAAATCTACTAAAGTCATCTACAATAGTGAGAAAATACTTACATCATCTAAAGGTAGGAGCATAATTATCTCCCCAGATGTCAATATGAATGAGATCAAAAGGAGCAATACTAATAGAAGTGCTGATAAGAAAAGGGACTCGTTTCTGTTTAGACATATGACAAATTTCATAAGGTTTAATATCAGAAACAGAAGGAACTAACAATTTTAAATGAGGAAAAGAAAGATGACCTAGACTATTATGCCATAGCGATGAAGTATCGGTGTTACACGTAGCAGAATTAGAAAAAACATCAGTTGAAGTAGGTAAAATAGCATTGGAAGTCAACTTGTATAATCCGTGAGAAAGCTCAGCAGCATCAATCATCTTCCATGGCTGAATGTTCTGCATGATACAATGAGAAGATGAGACAAGAATACAGGAAGATAGATCATGAACCAATTTACTGATAGATAAAATATTAAACGTAAATTTTGGCACATATAAAACATTAAGGAGTTGTAAAGCATCATTGACATAAACATTGCCAACATGAGTAACCCGAACTCTGCATTTGTTAGGAGGTGTACATAAACATTTTCAACTAATTATAAGAATGAAAAACTATTCACCAGTATCAATAATCCAGTCATTGAAATAAGAATGATTCATAGTAACAATATTTAAAGAAATATGTGGAGGTAACTCACGGTTTGAAGAAATCAAACCTGTAGGGGGTAACTTTGGTAGTAAACGATTGGACAAAGTTACTGAATTAACATGATGAGAAGTAGATGGAAGCCCCTGTAGTAGCTGTAATAAATGATCATATTGATCTTTAGTAAATTGAAAATGAGGAACCTATCCCTCTGTAGTTTCGGGAGAATGATAATCAGCAGAAGCAGTATTAGCATCTTCAATATCCACCGCATTAGCATACACCCAAGTTGAAGACTTCTTGGAATTCTTCATATTGATAGGATACCCATGCTTCTTATAGCATCTGTCAATGGTATGACCCTCCTTTCTATAATGGATACAAATTGGTGGTGTTGAGCTGGGAAAAAACTTACATTGTGTAGACGCAGTAGAACCTTTCACTGCCAAAGCACTGATGTCAGAAACCACCAAAGGCCGCTCTTATTGAAAAACCAAAGAAAATGCCTTATTTAATGAAGGTAAAGGATCTATCAACAGAAGTTGCGATTTGACAGTGGAGTAGTTGTCATTCAATCCCTTAAGGAAAACCATGACCTGATCATTTTTATAGAACTCCCATATACTCTTGGTTAGACCAAAAAAACACTGAGGATTACACAAAAAATAAGGGAGAGGACACAAGATTTGCAACTCATCCAACAAGATTTTCAACTTGGTGAAGTACTTATGAACAGATAAACCACCTTGTTAACAGGTATTAATTTCAAGTTGAAGAACGCATATACAAAAAGAATTGCTTTGAGCAAATCTAGCTTTGAGATCATTCCAGATCTCATATCTAGAATCCAACTAGATAATGGACTACGCAATAGAAGAGGAAACAGAATGGATAAGCCAAGAAATTGTCAAATTGTTGCATTGTTCCCATGGAACAAATAGAAGATCTGTGCGAGATGGCTACATGATGGATCCATCGACAAAACTAAGGTTATTTTTGGACAGAAGCGACATCTTCATAGCTCTCTGCCATTGATGATAATTCAAACCTGTGGAAACCGAAGAGACCAACGTCAGATTCTTGTTCACAAGAAGATAGTACGGACTAGACGGGTTATTTTCTAATTTAGACGTCGAACCAGAAGTATTATTATTTCAGGTGGTGAAACTTGCCATAGTAACAAGTGGTACATAAAAACAAAAAAAGAAAGAAAACAGATAAAGAAACGATAACATTTCTGGGCATGTACAAGGACAATGCAAAAAATTCTGGATTTCGTATAAAGAATCCAGAAAAACTCAGAGAAGCGGGAACAGAAGCTCTGATACCATGATAGAAAACTGAAATACGAAGAGTGAAAATCTATTTCTTTATAACATATTGAGAGTTATTTATACAATGTTTCTGAGGATAACTTCATAACTCTAATCAAATCATTCTATTAAAGGTAGTTGTCGATTGTCCATATTAAAGTAAGTGGACTTTGGACATAGCAACTCGTTACATTGCAAAACCTTCTCCATTTTCAAAATTTTTATTCTTTTGGGCTAATGTTTTCTCTAAATAATCTTAATCGTTGTCCAAAGGTCGTGCAACCCCCCAAATCACAAGAAATATATGTTATATAATTGGTCAGTCAAGATAAAGCCTTAACCCATAATTAATAAGAAAGAAGTAGTTTCAAGGAAATGACAGGGAAAACAAAAATTCGTATGTCATGCATATTATCTTCCAAAGAGTAAACAAATTCCAAAGGCTTCTTTATGATCAGAAATCCTTCGACATTCTTAGCACTTCTTGGCTTGATTGGCCAATCAATGCCAACACAAACTGATTATTCGCCTTTAAATGTGGAAGAACAAAAAACTCTTTTTTTCTTATATATACTAGTAGATCACTCTAATCTTTTGCATCAACATGTAAATTAATATCTTAGCCCTTGAGTACTAAAATCATTAGAAACATAAAAGTATCCAAGTCCAAGCTTTGAATGTAGAAAGAAAGAGCAGCTTCTACAGTAGGAGAAGTTATATATGCTAACATAGTTGTTTCCGGTGATTCATGCCCTATAAAAAATCGGTTTAGTTATAATTTAGTGACAATTATTTAAAGGGATTTTTTATTTTATATATATTTAGATGCATATGTTAAAGTCCATGGGATAATTGTATATTGCAAATGAAATTATATTGAGATTATAATTATGACATTTATATTGTATTAGTTTATTATCCCTAGATTGTTTCTAGTCATTGTTTTGTTAAGATTGGACATTAATAAAACTTAAAAGAAATTAGCACACGTTTTGTTTTTTTATGAAGGACGTAATCGATCTCATAGGTAGTATAGAGATACTTAAACTTGTTACAATGAGAATTTTCTTAGAAGTACAAGTAATGTTTCAAATGTATCTCTTTAACGACTTCATTGGACTAACACGACATGAGAAATTCATTTGGAACATTACTTATATGTCTATGGAAATTCTCATTGTACTGATGGTATAGGTAATCATTTGAATTAACGCCTTCAAAATTATATTATATAGAAATTGTTATGTTTTGATGCTACTTATGACCTATTTTAATCATAGGTTGTTCAATCAGTAATTATTAGATGTAGCATGAATTATATGGAGGTAGTTATGTGATCAAAATAAGATTCATCATTCTAAAGTGAATAGGGACAATGTTCTGTTGTTCTCAATTAGTATTGATTCAAAAAACCGTTGATCAAGGTGAAATGACGCTTTTGTAAATAGTTTGCAAATGTCATTAATTATAACAGGTTAAGAGAACTTTGTAACTTTTACATAAAAGATTAAGTAATAAGTGCTAACTTCATTAGAGCTTATGCCTATTTATAATAGGTTTTATACATTTTAGTAATTTAATTTAAATTAAATTTTAATTTCAATTAAACTTTAATTAGAATTGTAAGTAATTCTAATTAAATACCAATTATTAATTCTAATTAAATACCCATTATGCCCAAACAAGGTCCAATATCTCATATTGATCTTTACTTATTAAATATCTTATATTTAATTATAAAGTTTCTCAAACTTTATAATCAAGTCCAACTTGATTAAAATAACTTTGCTCTCTACAACCCAATCTATATGTGAAAGTCATTAGGTTCCCAAATATGTTAGCAATGATTATAAGTTATAATTCTAATTCATAATTAGAATTAGATAAATTAAGACTTCTTTTAATTTATCTTTAATTTTTCAATTTATAATCATAGATCAAGATTGGCATTTAGCAACGCATTATGACCATCTAAATATTTAGGAATATCAAAGTGGTTTTGACTAACATTTCAGTACATGATTTTTCTAAATAATTCATTTATTTCACCATACAATGTTTTGATTAGATAGACCATGGAATTAATGTCTACTTTTTTTATTCCAACCATATTCGTTCTCTGCTATTAGCTATCGATTCAATTAATGACTTTTGTTAACTATATATAAAGTGTCATTTCACCTTGATCAAGGATTTCTCACATCAATACTAATCGAGAATAATAGAGCATTCTTCCTAATGATGAATCCTATCTTGATTACACAACTACTTCCATATAGTTTATGCTACATCCAATGACTACCGATTGAATAACTCATGATTAAATAGGTCATAAGTAATATCAAAATATATCAATTCTCATACAAAATAACTTTGAAGATCTCAAGTCAAATGATCACTTATACAATCATCACTATGAGAATTTCATAGACATATAAGAAAATTTTCAAATAGATTTCTAATACCAGGTTAGTTTAGTGAACTTATTCTCTAAAAAGCACCCACAAGTTTTTTTTATGTATATCTATACTTTAGCCTATGAAATCAACTACTTTGAAAAACAAAACGTTTGCTAGTCTTTTACGTTCTATTAATGTCCAGTCTTAATAGAACAATAACTAAAAACAATTTAGGGATGATAGATAAATGCAATATGAATCTCATAATTATAATCTCATTATAATTTAATTTGCAATGTATAATTATCTCATGGACTTTATCACACACATCAAAACATGTATAAGACAAAGAATGTCTTTAAATATTTTGTCACTAAACTACAAACAAAGTGATTGGCTATAGGGTATAAACTAACAATTTTCACTTATTTGAAACCTCTTAAATTAAGAGCTCTCTAAAGTGTAACGAACTTTTTATAAAATTTTATTTAATATTAAGTATTTATTGCGAACGAATGATTTTACATGCCAATCTATTTTCGAATTGAAAGGTATTACGTTTCCAAGTTCACTTTAAGAGCTATATGACTCGTAAAAAATGATAAATTAAGATTTTTCTCATTAGTATCCTGAAACTAATAGATCTTGATAAATAAAGTCAAATATACACACTGGCTAACATTTATACATTAAACAATTCGTAGTTTTAAAAGGTTTTCCTAGTTTACTTACTTATGTTCATGATATCAATTAAACTGAGATATATAAATACATAATATACAATAACCATAAAGTTCAAGGGCATAATTTCTTCATGCTTAAAGGTGGACAATCTTAGAGATGACAAAGTAGTTTGTAAATTGATAGGAAAAAGAAAATGATTAACACAAAAGTTCCTCTTAAAAGTTTTGATATTTAACATTAAGATGGTGTCTGACTTAGTTTGCATGAATATCAAATTACATGCGAGGACAAACCATCCAAACTATTTAGATTTTAGACGACCAAATGAACTCAAATTGTTTTAAAAATTAAATAAGGGGGCTTAAATTAAGTCTCAAACCATACAGATCCTAAGCAACTATTAGTTTATGCCCTTGCAGCCAATTAATTGGATGCAAATTAATGTATGACATTATTTTAATGAAAATGCTTTATTTATCTTCATGTATTAATTTCATTAATATTTTATGTTTTAATACTAAAGATAAAATCCTTGGAATAATTACTGTGTAATTGAAATTATGAGATGAGATAATAATTATGAGATTCAATTTACACTTAAGTGTTATTCCTAAATGTTCCTAGTTGTAGTTTCATTAAGACTGGATATTGTTGAAACAGTAAAACTAGCACACATTATATTTCTTTCTTATAAAGAAAGTAATTGATCTCATAACTTAAAGTATGGAGATACTTAAGCTAATGTGTAGGGGATTATTAGAGAATAAGTCACTAAATTGACCCAATTATGAGAACTATGAATGGAATATTATAATTAGCGACCAAAAATTAGTGACAGAAAATAAACTGTTGTCAATTTGAGATGGAAATGGATGATCCGTTGCTAAATTCAATGGGGAAAATTTAGTTTGGCGACGGTTGTAGCATCCGTCGCAAAAAAATGGAGGGAAACCTTTGCGCCAAAATTAGCGACGAAATTTAAGGACGGTAAAGGTAACCGTCGATAATTACCGTAAGAAATAAGCCAATTATCGATAGAATATGAACAAACCATCTGAAAACATTGCGAGGAAAATTTGAAGCTACCAGCGGTGTCAATATCCGTCGTAGAAATTCGATGTTGGCCCCTGAATTTTTTTTATTATAAGCATGATTAGATTAATTTTAGGGTCATGTTGGAATTGATTAACATGTTATGTGGGTAATATAATATGATATGGGCTAAAGGCATTGAACTATTAAAGTAAAAGGAGAATGCAAGGCCAATTTTGGCAAGTCACTTAAGTTTAAAAACCTTAAGGCTTTGAAGGAAGGGCAAGGCGGACTTTTGTATATCATTAAGGGTAAAATGGGGAAAAAGAAGTGTTGTTTTCTTCCTTAAGAAGGGAAAAACGAAATTGGGAAAGGAAGAAGGGAAATAACAAAATCAAAGAGAGAGAGAGGACAAGTTTCAGTGGTTGAGAGGAAAGAAGAGAGTTGAGCTAGGATTCCATCTACTCTAAACCTTCTAGAGGAATTTAGGTGTGGTATAAGAAGGGGGAAAGGTAGAGGAAGATAAGAGCTTTCTTTTGAACCAAGCATTTCTTCATTTGGTGAAGATTTGATGTAAGAGAATTTTAAGGCTTTCGATTTTTGGAAAGGTTTTGGTTTCAAGAGCTTAATAAATGCATGGGTTTTAGTGTTCTAAGATCAATTTATACATTAGTTTCTTTGGGTTCTCATTTGGAAATTCCTATTGATTTTGGGAATTGTATTTTTGTAAAAAGGGAATCAAGAAAGACAAGAAGAGCAAGAGGAGAGACATATTTGAACAAGCCATAATCAAGGACTTCAACGTGAGTTTCACTTTTTTAGTTAGGTGATAAGCTAATAAAAGTTTTCTGCCAATAAATGACATAAATTAATTTTGCAACTACCTCATTCATGTGCATTTAATGCCTACAAGCTTATACACGATTTGTGTGATGATTTATGGAAAGTTGTTTTTAAAATGATTCCTTGAAATGATGCATGATTATGAAACCATACTTTTAGAAATGGTTTTTAAGATATAACAAGCATATGAAAAGCAAGTTTTTTTAGAGAATGTGCTTTTTTGGGCATCAAGCTTACAAGATTTTGAAATCTATATGTTACGTGGGTTTGTGGTAGTCCCTTAAGAACTGTCACGTGCACATCGATCCAAGTATAGGCTTCTCCCACCTACCCGCTAGTGGCAGGGAGCTCCCTTAAAGACTCCCTCAAGAATTTACGACTACACATAACCATTTCGATGGAAATTTGTAGTGCGTCATGTTTCGGACTTACCCAAACCATTTGATATGTTTATGCGTTCATGACAAGTTGATAGGAGTAATGCATTCATGATTTGCATATGCATGAATTTCTGCATTGAAGATGTTTTTAAAATGTCTCTGCATGTTACAAACTATAAAATTGTTATCCATGGGCTTTAAGCTCACCCCCATTTTCCTCCCCATAAGTAAGTGAAGAGCAAGAAATTTGAGTAGTCAAGGGCCAAGGCATCACTCCACTTTTGAAATGTTGTTGTATTTTTAAGCTAATCTTGTAAACTAAGGCTTTAGTTACATTTTGAGAAATTTTTGTTTTACAAAAGCCTGTATTTTGGGTTATTCTATAAGGTGGCTAGAAATGCCCACTAAAGCGTTGAAAAACACTTATTTTGATGCGAATGAAACACGTATACATTATGTTAGTTTATGGCTTTTCAAGTTCTGACATTGCTATATTCAATTTTTCATAAAGGTAGGAATTGTGTTCTGTATTCAAAGGAAAATCTGGAATGATCTACATAGAACTGGTAAAAAGTGTCTTCTTGGGATTGTAGATGATCTTTCCAACTTTCTAACGATATAAAGTTTGTAAGTTTTGGATATCATAGTGGAAATTTATGATCTTTTGAAGTTTGTGATGCTGCATAGGGCGAACTTTCGAGACAGCTACATGGATTGGAAATTTTAATCCTTTTAGAGGTAAAAATCATTTATGAGATATTCATGGAAGTTGTAGATCTAGAACTCTTCTTTAAAACGGTCAAAGAATGACCTTAATCTGATAATTGTAGTGAAAGTTATGCCCTTTTTTATTGTTCTGTCTTAGTTTTTCTTCCATCTTAGTATGACGTCAGCATTGTCTTAGCATGACATCAGCATTGTCTTAGTTTGACTTTTGCTCCATCTTAGTTTCGCTCGGTCTTAGTTTTGCTTCCGTCTTAGTATGGTGTCAGCATCGTCTTAGTTTGACTTTTGCTCCATCTTAGTTTCGCTCCGTCTTAGTATGACGTCAGGATCATCTTAGTTTGAATTTTTCTCCGTCTTAGTTTCGCTCCGTCTTAGTTTTGTTTTCGTCTTAATATGACATCAACATCGCCTCAGTATGATGTTAGCATCATCTTAGTTTGACTTTTGCTCCATCTTAGTTTTGCTCCGTCTTAGTTTTGCTTCCGTCTTAGTTTGACGTCAGCATCGTCTTAGTTTGACTTTCGCTCCATCTTAGTTTCGCTCTGTCTTAGTTTTGCTTCCGTCCTAGTATGACGTCATCATCGTCTTAGTTTGACTTTTGTTTTATCTTAGTTTGACTTTTTGCTTCCTTCTTCTATTCTATTTTTGACCCTTTTAGAATCCAAATGTCGCTTCGAGTTCATTATAGAAGTTTTAAATCTCGAGGTCCTCTTTCAAATGGTCCAAAAAAAAATCAATCAAATATCTATAGCAAAAGTTATGGCATTTGCGTCAAGACATGTACTATACAAGTAAGGGCATAAACGTGTTGGATTCTTTTGGCCATAACTTCCTCATCCGACCTTCAAATGAAGTGATTCTTGAAGTAATGGATTCCTAACATCTTTACCTATTTCTTCACGAAAATTTGTATCTTTTGAAGATGATTTGAGTAAGTTTGATAGAGAGAAAGTGAGGGGTCAGTTGGGAGAGCATGATTGGGGTATGTACATGCTTTAGCTTTTTAAGTATATCTTGAGCTATAGAGTTCCGATTGAGATGATTCTTGCTTCAAAACGAACTATAGATTTATAGCTCAAATTTCTTTGAAGAAGTCAAATTGTAATTTTTATGTTTGACTGGTGTGGGCACTCCACTCTTATAGGATGAAACTAGAATTTGTTCTGAATTAGGAAAAAAGAGTTTGATTATGATGAGTGTTTTATATAAGCACGCCATTGAATAAATTGTGAGGAAAATTTTGGGATATTGTGAGAATGAAGATGAACTGATGATGCCTAATGAGGGTTAATGAAGTAACCCTACAAGGGAACCCACTCATGCAAGTATGACTTCGGATAGTTGGGCCCCGAAAACAGGGTCCAACATATTATGGTATTAGAGCGACTAGGTTTAGGTCCAAGTTTGGGATTAGGTTTTGGAGTATCCTAAGTATGAAATGGGCAGCTTAAGACAGGAAAGTTCTAATTTGTTTTTCATGATTTGAAATCGTTTTATACGATTTTAACAGTTTTTCGTACTTTGAAATTTGTTTTGTACACACTAAACATTTTCAATGGTTTTCTATTGAAAGAGTGAAAAATGTCGCCTCGAAGAAGAACTCGAGGAGCTCTGATTCAATCTGGCTGTCGCCAAGGGAGCACCGATGAATCTTATATCCCGCAAGATGCTGGGACACACCCTGCTCCTAATCCTGAGGCACCTTGTGTTCAACATGAAGTGTCGCCGCCTCTTCCTCCTATGCCTTCTATGGACCCGCAGTTCTTTTAGGCCTTTGCCCAGACTTTCACATGTGCCACATGCCAAGGGTCGCAAGTCTTGATGCAGGCTCCAGTGGAGAGGAGTGGCCAGTATGATAAGCTCCACAAGGACGAGGAGGAGCAAGTACATAAACCCTCAATATGACCATTATGGGAAGCTACACCAGGGAGAATGCTTTAAGCTACTTGGATCATGTTTCCGATGTGGAGAGAAGGGACACTTGATCAAAGATTGTCCCTAAATGATAAGGCAAGAGGGGTTCCAGGTGCAAGCCCCAAGGAGAGCAGAGATCATGGGAACCAAGCCAGTCATAGAGGTGGGGAGCTCTGGAACTACAAACAAGACTATTCCTCCAGGGAGGTCAAGGGGTCCGGGCCAGGCCAGGGTTTTTGCTATGACTAGGGAGGAAGCTGCAGCCGCACCTGAAGTTGTCACGGGTATGGCTCGGTTATTTAATTCTGTTGTATATGTGTTGATTGATTATGGCTCCACACATTCATTTGTTTCTACAAACATGACATTATTGATGATGTTTTGATGCCACTGGGAAGTCCTTTAATTGTTAGCACTCCCCTAAGGAGGCATGTGATTGTAAGCCAAGTGTATAGATATTGTAAGCTTTTCATCAAGGGTACTCAACTGGTGGTGGATTTGCTACTCTTAGATTTTAGATGTCATACTGGGAATGGATGTTATGGATAAGTATCATGCAGAGTTAGAATGTAGCCATAAGGAGGTGGAATTTGACTTGGGCAACAGCGAGAAGGTGATTTTCAAAGGGGACAGGAAAACACCATCACCAAGAATCATTTCTGCTTTGTTAGCTGACAGGATGAGGGAAAGGGGTGTGAAGCCTTTTTAGCACATGTTGTGGACACTGATGAGAATGAAGGGAAGTTAGAAGATTTTTCAATTGTGAGGGAGTTTCCAGATTTGTTCCCAAGGGACTTACCTGGTTTGCCACCGGTGAGGGAAATCGAGTTTGCTATTGACTTGATTCCCGGAACCGCACCCATTTCCATACCACCCTATAAAATGGCTCCAACAGAGTTGAAGGAGCTTAAGGAACAACTTGAAGAACTACTAGATAAGGGGTTTATAAGGCCTAGTTCAATACCATGGGGAGTGCCAGTTCTGTTTGTTAAGAAGAAGGATGGAACATGGCGCATATGCATTGATTATCGTAGACTCAACAGGGTGACTATTAAGAATAAGTATCCTCTGCCGCAGATTGATGATCTGTTTGACCAGATTCAAGGAGCAAGGGTCTTTTCCAAAATTGACCTCAGGTCAGGCTATCATCAGCTTAGAATCAAGGAGTCTGATGTAAGCAAGGTAGCCTTCAAGACACGGTATGGACATTATAAGTTTTTAGTCATGCCTTTTGTATTAACCAATGCTTCAGCTACTTTTATGAAACTTATGAATAGGGTCTTTAAGGAGTATATAAACCAGTTTGTTATAGTGTTTATAGATGACATTCTGGTATATTCCAAGAGTGAAAGGGAACATGAGGAACATCTCAGGATAGTGTTGCAAACATTGAGGGAGAGGGGTCTTTATGCCAAATTCAGCAAATGTGAGTTTTGGCTTCATGAAGTAATATTCCTTAAACATGTGATTTCGAAAGATGGGGTACATGTTGATCCAAGGAAGGTTGAAGCATTGGTACATTAGCCTGCACCTAAGAAAGTGACAAAGGTGAGGAGTTTTCTGGGTTTGGCAGGATATTATAGGAGATTCGTTGAGGGATTTTCTATGATAGTTTCTCCGATGACTAAGTTATTGAGGAAGAATCAGAAACTTGTCTAGAGTGAGGGATGTTAAAAAAGCTTTGAAGAGCTCAAGCGCAGATTAATAAATGCTCCAATTCTGATTTTGCCTCTGGGAGATAATGGTTATACCGTATACAGTGATGTTTCAAGAAAGGATTTGGGTTATGTGTTGATGCAGGAAGATAAGGTAATAGCTTATGCCTCCTGACAGCTAAAGCCTTATGAACTGAATTACCCAACCCATGATTTGGAGTTAGCAGCACAAGTCTTTGCCCTGAAGATTAGGAGACATTATCTGTATGGGGTTCAAACGAGGATTTTCACCGAGCATAAGAGTCTTGAGTATTTATTGAGTCAAAAGGAATTAAATTTGAGACAAAGGAGTTGGTTATAGTTGCTCAAGGATTATGACCTGTTGATTGAGTATTATCCATGAAAGGCAAATGTGGTGGCAGATGCCTTGAGCAAGAAATCCTCTATAGCTCATGTTAAAATAGTTTACTTGTCGCTATTAGGGAAAATGGCTAAGCTGAGGATAAGTTTGAAACAGGAGGAACCTGATTGTATTATTGTTACTTTCAGAGTGAGACCGATATTCAAAAAGAAAGTTAAAGAGTTACAAGCACAAGATATAGAATTAAGTGAGCTTCGAGAAGAAATTCATAATGACAAGAAATCTGAAGTGGTAGTGAGGGATGATGGACTTATGGTTGTAGGAAATAGACTTTGTATCCCAAATGTCAAGGAAGTAAAGGATGAAATGCTGGATGAGGCACATAATGCGCCTTGTGCCATGCACCCAGGTAGCACTAGGATGTATAGAGATCTAAAGGAATATTTCTTGTAGAAAGGCATGAAAAGGGATGTAGCAGAGTATGTGAGCAAGTGTCTAGTGTGTCAGCAAGTCAAGGTTGAGCACCAGGCACCTTCAGGCAAGTTAAGGCCATTGTCCAATCTTGAGTGGAAGTGGCAAAGGGTAATTATGGATTTTATGATGATTTTGCCTAAGACTAGTAGGAAGCATGATACCATATGGGTCATTGTTAATCGATTGATGAAGTCAACCCATTTCTTGGCAATTAAGCAAACTAACTCTCTGCATGTGTTAGCCAAGAAGTATATTGATGAGATAGTAAAACGACATGGGGTTCCGGATTCGATAGTCTCTAACAGGGATCCTCGATTCACTTCAAGATTTTGGTGAAGCTTGCAAGAAACTCTTGGAACCAAGTTGAATTTTAGCACGGCTTTTCATATTGGCCCCCATTTCCGGAACTCAACTCTCTTGCTTACTCATTCGTTTGTTGGACCCCGCTTGATTCCAAAGTCCAATACTTTCTCTGATAATCATGAAACGTGAGCGTGCATATTAACTTGAAGGGTTTTTTTATTGAACCCTTATTATCCATCATTTTTTTTCATAACACCCCAAAAATTCACTCACAATTTGTTCAATGATGTGCCCTATACAAAACAGTCACCATGCTTGAAACCGTTTTCTCCTACTTATAAACAGAATTTGGAAAACTTAAAATCCTAATTTCAATTTAACTTCTTCATAGAAATCATAGCTCTATGTCTCTTGTTTGTTTTGGATCAAGAATCAACTCAATCAGAGTTCTATAGCTCAAGATATCATCAAAACACCAAAATGTGCTCATACTCCATTTCTGCTTTCTCAACTGACCTCTCACTTACTTTACTACAACCTCTCTCCGGTTAACTCCAAATGATACCAAATTTTTAGGAGAGATAACTACATGTCTTAAGAATCCATTGGTCTAAGAATCACTTCAATTGGAGGTCGGATGAGGGAGTTATGCCCAAAACAATAAACCATGTTTATACCTTAAATAGATTTGTACCTCTCTTGGCGCGAATGCCATAACTTTCACCAAAAATGTCGAATTACTTTCTTTTTTGGACCATTGAAAAGACGACTTCGAGATATAAAACTTTCATGAAGACCAAAAATCCTGATTCTGCCTCCAAGAGGGTCAATTATTGCAATCTTTTCTGTGCCTGTTCGTTAAACCGACATGTATCGGGTAAACTGCACTATTTCACCCGAGAAAGTACGTTAAAAGGACTTCCCGGACATGGGCGATGAAAGGGGTCCTTTTTGACCCGTAAAGGTCTGTTAAACGGACTCTAAGTTTGTTAAACAGACATGGGGCTTCCCAAAACCTCTGCAAACCTTCTTTAATGCTTCATACAACCTTCCTAACATCATATACACTTATAAGCTTCCAAAATTTAACTCTTCTAGTGCCAATTCACTTCATAATAACTCGAACATCACACTTATCTCATTAAACTCTCAATTCTCGTCTCATTTGATTCATCAAATCACTAATTCTCATCATTAAGCATAACTGTCATGCTCATACACTCCATGCAACATCCCAACTTGTAACAATCATATCGTTTCACTTCGATCTCCAAAAATTACAAACTTTATAGTGTCGGAAAGATAAGAAGATCATCTACAACTTCAAAGAAGACCATTTTGGCTAATTCTATCTAAATCAAGCCCGATTTTTCCTTGAATCAGTTCACAAAATCCCCTTATGAAATACTTAAACTTTGTCCCAATTTCATTTCCTTAGCTAATACCCCATCATTCTTATTCATTCATAGTTCCTATTTTCTTTTCCTCAATATCTCACTTATATACATATACATATCATAACAATTTAAGCTCAAAATCATCAACTCAAATTGATAACTTCTTTAAGTGAGCTTAATTCCAACTTAACCTCATCTATAGTTAAGTCATTTTTCATTTCACCTCATTTTATAACATCATGCATAACCCATTTAAATACCAATTGCCATGAATCAAATCATCAACTTCAATCCATTTTACTCTTCATATTTAACCACAACTCATCATTCATCATCTTTCTTATCCATAGTGCCCTACTTATACATATAACAATAGGTCATCCATTAGCCCAAGTGGATAGTCTCATTCAATTATCTCTAATTTCAACCCACATCATCATATCCAATTCATATTCCAATTTGACAATCATCCATACACAAATTCAAATTCCATTATCATAATACACGATTTCATATTTCAGTAACATCATAAAATAAGAGTTTTACAAACCTTATTGGCATCTCATACCATAATACATCAATATTCCAAAATCCCAAAATTACATAAGACATTTGAATAGTAATTGCTCAAAATGCAATTACAACCTAGGTTTACATAATTTACTCCAAAGCAACATAAAACATGTAAATTCAAAGGAATGCCTTGATTCACTTTTTCTTGATCTCTTGCTCAACACCTGGAGATAGAGACAGAGAGGGGGTGAGCTCAAAAGCCTATGGGTAACATGCTTATAACAAATGACAAGCAAGATCGTTCAAAAAGTTCATTGTTATAAAAAGATTCTTATTGAATCATATAACTCATTTTTTTCAAAATTCTTGTCACAATTCATAACACATAAACACATCATAATGGTTTGGGTAAGTCTAAATTCATGACGCACTACACATTCCCATATAATGGTCCTGTGTAGCCGTAAACTTGAGGGAGTCCTTGAAGGAGCTC
>JANZLX010000006.1:18959294-18969888 GCA_025531955.1 Erythroxylum orinocense | reverse complement strand
AAAATCAATTTAATTAAGTTGGACTTAATTATAAAGTTTGAGAAACTTTGGGAATCAAATATAAGATATTTGATTTTGTTAAAATTAAATTAATTATAATTATAATTTGATTTTAATTATAATTAAAGGGATTTAATTTTAATAAAAGACTGTCATGATTTTTCTATTTAAAAGGAAGAACTTTTTAGAAGCTAGCACTTTTTTTGTATTCTTCTTCTCAAAGCAGTTTGAGAATTGTTATGTGGATATCATCAGAGGCTGGACAATTGGACAACTCGTGATTGATCAGTCAGAAAAGTTTCAAAGTTTTTCAACAGAAAGCGAACAAGGTACAATTTCTAAATCGATTTGTGCTTTATTCAAGTTTAATCAATTATCGAGATCCGTAAAAAATTTTATTTTCCGCTGCACAGATTCTAACAGCAACAAATCAGCATGTTATTATATTAGTATTTGTATGGATTGACATGCAGACTTCCAATATGGATTTCATGTTCTCTAAAGTTCCGCCAAGTAGTCCAAATTTCCCAACGGCTTCCCAAATCTTCGATTACCCGTGTATATAATTTGTTTATCACACCTTATTTTTAATTACAGACCTTGAAGTAAATGATTTTCAAAGTTCCTAATTCAATAATTAATCTTTATTTTTTGATCTTATATCATTTTAAAGTTGGCAAATCTTTCTCCAGGAATTCTTAGAAATAAATTTTTTGTTTTATTATAATTTATAAATTTTCAAAGCCATAAATGTTTACCTTCAATTATATTAATCCCATATAAAGAATTTTTTTAATTCATTGTCCCGAATGCTATAGTTGAGAATTTGCCTATACCTTTTTTAAGATAAAAATACAGTGCTCTAGGTACATAATGAATCTAATATTGTATTCTAAAATGTCGACGCAGAAGCGAGTAAAAATCTGAAAATCTTGTAAATGCCTCAACTAGGAATACAGGTAAAGCTAGCATCAAACATACTGAAGATGGCCAAAAGAGGCCTTTTCAACAAGAACTTCCTGATGAAATTCTTAACTTGAATTATCAATTTACTCCAGCATCTAGTAGGAGAGCAGGTAGGAAAGCTAGAAATATGAATCAAACCACGAGCATCATTACAATGGTAGAATTTTAATTGCTAATAACACATAGAATTTGCAAGATTCAGTGAGCAGAACTTCATATAGTTTATTCATCTCAGGTGCAAACTCTATGATACAAAGAATGAGATGGAAATCACAATCATATATATAGCTAACTTCAAATTTCAAAGAGCCAAGTTATGGGAGGAACTACTCTCTATTCATTCTTCTATAAATTTTCCTTGGCTTGTTACAAGAGACATGAACTGCATACTACATCTTGTTGAAGCAAAGGAAGGCAGAATCAACGAATTGGACGGTGCTATTACCAAATTACAACTGACTGACCTCAGATTTTCTGGTTGTTTCTTCACCTAGAATAATAAGCAGCATGGAAGCTATCTTATCAGGAAGAAATTGGATAGAATATTGGCTAACAAACTATGGATGAGTCGATTTCCCAATACATATGCTCACTTTGGTGCCCCTTTATATTCCAATCACTCTATGGAGGTACTTAATCTCAATTCGCCAGCTTCTTACAATTCTCCTTTCAAATTTTTTAACATTCTAACAAGCAGGGATGGTTTTGAGTTAGTACAAGAGGTTTGGAATGTCATAATTGCAACATTTAAAGCCTGTCAACTGATAAGGAAGCTCCATTTACTCAGAAACAAACTAAAAATTTTCTACAAAGCAAACCAGTTCACCATCTTTACTAAGCTACAAGAAGCCAAGAGAGAGTTTAGAAGTGCTCAAGAGCCTTGTTTCACTCCTCCGAACAACCCTACTTAAAGAAATACTGAGCCTATTAAGCTAGAGATGTACAAAAATGGTCTTCGAGAGCATGATTCACTTCTTATGCAGAAGGCTTGAATTACTTAGTTGAGAGACAGACTTCAACACTAAATTTTATCACAATACTATCCTGGCAAGGAGAAACATAAACAAGATAACTTGTCTGCAGGATTCAAATGTCCAGATGATTTCAAACAACAATTCTTTAAGGATTTAATAGTCAGCTACTTTGAATCATTGCTTGGTGCTCCAAACTCTCCTGGTCTTACTAATGTTCAGGAGTTGGCAGATCTTATTAGGCCTCCCACTTCCTTGTCTCATGGGACAATAATAAAGCTTCAGTAGCCATGTAGGAAATTAAAGATGTTTTGTTCAACCTTAATCCATTGAAAGCACTAGACCCTAATGGCTTCAATGCCTACTTTTTTCGAAAAACATAGCTCATCACTGGTAAGATACTTGAGGAAACAGTGTTGGAATTTATCAATTTAAGGAAGATTTTGAGGGAAACCAATGCTACTTACATTTGTTTGATCCCTAAACTTCCCAATGCGAGTTGCCTTAAGGATTTTCGTTCAATCTTTTGTTGTAATACCATTTACAAGGTAATTTCAAAGCTTTTTGCCAATAGGCTTAAGGCGAATTTGAATCAGATCATTCATGATGCACAAGGAGCCTTTATCCCTGGTAGATCTATTTCTGAAAATATTCTTTTGGTGCAAGAGTTTATGAGAGCTTATAGCTCAGGCAGATCAATTAAAAGTTGCTCTATCAAAATTGAGCTCCCCAAAGCCTTTCACACACTGCAACGAAGCTTTGTCCTTGTTTGGAATGGTTTGGATTTGCTATCTTCTTTATTAAATGAATACAGGCTTGCCTTTCAACCCCTTCTTATAACATCCTCATCAATAGTGCTCTAACCAACCAATTCAAAGGTTCTAATAGCATTAGACAAGGGGATCCATTTTCCCTTATCCCTTTGTCATTGCTATGGAAATCTTAAATAGAATCATTTGCTTCAACTTAGCCAGCAAACATGATTTTAAATTTCATCATAAATGCAAAGAATTCTCTTTCTCGTCTTTGTTTTGCAGATGATCTGATCTTGCTTTCTGGAGCTCATCAGGAATCTATTTCTATCCTGCATCAATTTATCATGAGCTTATACAGGATCTCAGAATTAAAAATCATTCATTGTAAGAGTGGGATATATTTCTCATGATGTTACCAACACTGAGAAACTTTAGCAGATTTTTAATCTCAACGTCCAAAAAATGCCTTTCACTTATCTGGGAGTCCCCATTTCAACAGAAAAAATTGACATATCAAGATTGCTTGAAGATTCTGGAAAAATGCAAGAAAACTATCAATTGTTGGCAGAAAAAAACTGTCTCAAGCATGTAGAGTTATCTAATCATTTTTTTTTTTAACAATCTTCATACACATTGGATTACTCTTCTTCTTCTTCCCAAGAGAATTATTAAAGAGATAGAAAAATGCATCAGAAACTTTCTCTAGTCAGGCAAAATTGACAATACTAAAAGTGCTAAAATCAAATGGGAACAACTTTGTTGGAAGAAGCAAGAAGGGGAGCTTAGCCTCACACCAATTCACACTTTTCAAACTATGCAAGTAGCCAAAAGAATTTGGATATTGTTCAAGGATAAAGAATCTCTTTAAAGTGAATAGATCATGAGTATTACCACGGAAGAAGCAACTTATGGCAAATCTTTTAAACAAAAGGGTTTTCCTAGCCTTTTATTCAACTTATGAGAAATAAGCTCATTGTCTACCAATTCATCAACATGCAAATAAAGAATGGAGAAAGAGCATAGTTCTAGTTTGACAATTGGACTTCACAAAGTCCTCTTAACCTGAAGTAAGACGTCTTACTTTCCTAGCTATCAGCCTAATTCACAAAACCCAGACAACATATTTTGTCTTTAAGCAACAACAGAGGCTACTCAAACCCCTCATGCATTAAAGCTCTTAAGCCTTGTAATCCCCTCATTCCTTGGTACAATATAGTGTGTAAATAGTCCTTAAAGCCTAAAGCCTCTTTCATTACTTGGCTTGTAGCTAGAGATAGATTGAAGATTAAGAACAAGATAAGGGGTTCAAATGACAAGCTATGTGAATTATGTGACTTACTCAAAAATATAGACAATTTATACTTCAAATGCAATTTCACCTTTTATACTTGGACAAGCATTCTACTCTGAATTGATATTGTCAAGAATCAAATTGGAATAGAATTTTAGGATAAAATGATCATAAATTCAACTCAATAGGAAAAAATAGAGTAACCTTAGTATATGCCTCAATTGTACAATGTATGCCATTTGGCGAGAAAGACACCAAAGACTGTTGGTTATAATAGGTAAGTACGTCCTAATTCCCAATCTTCATTGTTGGATAAGGAAAAAACTAGTAGTCCATCATATTGAAGAACATTTGAGCTCTTTCTTAAGAAGAGGGTGAAATCTCTATCTTCGTAGCTTTTCCCTAACGTTGTATATATGAGCATTGCACTTCTTTTGCTTGATCAAGCTTTGTAAAGACACAAATTGCCTTTCATGGCTTAATAAATTCTTTTACCTTTCAAAAAAATAAAAATATTTAGAATTTAGACAACTTTTATTCATTTACAGCTTTTTGCACAGCAGCAAGATTTATAGATAAACATAAAAATCTTTCTCATTGCCTTAAATCAGTTTTTAACTCATCAGCATCTTTAAGTACACAGTAAAGCAATTTCTTACCATGAAAACATAACATGCATTCCAGCAGGGGAGAAATGGGCAAAACCCTTAATTAGCTTGAACATGAGGAGAACATGAAAGCATACAAGTCCTGCAATGGCAACTCCAATTTATAAGCTAGCTTCACACCTAGCAGAACGTAACAAGTTCCAAAGATTGCACTCTAACGACACTGCACAAATAAAACACCCAGCATTCATTTTTTGGATGATCGAAAACCACCAAAACCCATTGTAGCTGCAATGTCAGGATCAATGTCAGCTTCCTCTTCTGCTTCCTTCTCTTTCTGTACCTATGAATGGATCCCAAAAAAAAAATTCATGAAGTATAAAATCTGACTTTCGCACAAAAAAAAAAACAGAATGAGAGAACGAAAACAGAAGTGGAAAGCTTTCCAGCTTTTCACCTTAGTGTTTGTATCTCAGCAAAAGAAGATTGTGCGTGGCATTTAATAATACTTCCTTATGCGTAGTAGTTCAATAGCACTAACCTTTGTGCGGCATTTAATAATACTTCCTTATGCGTAGAAGTTCAATAGCACTAACCTTTTTCTCTTTCTTTCTTTCTCGGCGTTGACGCTTCCTCTCTTCCTCTTCTTGTTGCTGTTTCAACACCCGTTCATCAAGATCTGTGAGACAAGAATTAGGAAAGTACAGTCAACTTATTACTCTAAGTGAAACCAAATGGAAGTATCATCAAGATCATCATAAACAAAGTACTTCATCATTTATTTTCTTATCTGCTTTGATGTCTTACCTTCAAGTGTAAAGCTGCTTGGATCTTTGCGTTTCTTGAGATTTTCAAAACGTTGTTGGACCTACACAGATTGAAAATTTAACAAAAACAAACATATGCCTTTCAAAAAAAAAAACAAAAACAAACATATGCAGCTTCTTACTAATACAAGGGTGTTAATTGGCCTGAGCTAAATATTCTATAGATCGTCTTGAACGTGCATCTTTACAATGTTACCAGCGCCTATAATATGGAATGCTAACAAAACAAGAACTTTTAATAAAATGCACTAGAGACTTGATGATGTAGGACAAGCAGAAGAAATCAAACTAGTAGCTCAAAACTTGTAAAATCTGGCTGTTGGAATTTGAATTTCAAGTTTGAGATTTCAGTTTAGGTTGTTGGAATTTCAGGTTTGGAGTAACTAGAATTTTAGGATTTAGTTAACAGATATTTATGCTAGAATTTTGGCTCTTGGTTGCTGGAAATTCAGGCTAAAAATGCTGGAATTTTAATGAGATAAACAAGCAATGGAGGACAGGGAACTAGAAATCACTCTTAAGAGTCTACGAATCACTCTTAGAAAAAACATAAACAAACTTTACCTCAAATGACAAATATGTCAAGTTCAGAAGTTGAAAAATTACATGTTTGGAATATCAACATAAGAAATGAGGTGGTATATTGGAAAAACTATAGAGGAATTACATCCTTTTCAAAGCAAGGACAACAGCTGAAAAAAAAAAAGAAGGGGTAAATTAATTTTTGATAGCATTTGAATCTTAGAATATGGATTTTAAAAGTTAAATCCAGACTTGTATGGTTAGTATTTACCATGTTTTGTATCAGGGTCGATTTCAAACAAACCGAGGAGGATTGGTGCAAAAAAGCTTACAATTTATAAAAGAAATGTACGAGAGCAAATCATTTAACCACAGCTTTAATTTGGGAAGATAAAGAACGAGAATTGAAGTAATAGCAAAGACAACAAGTGCTAAAATTTACTTTATACTAAGTTTTCTTGTTAAATTGGAATTAGTATAAGTTGGATATTATACTAGGTGTTTAAAAATTAAAACTATTTAAAAATAAATAATTCTTATTAGTGTAGGATTCAATTATATATTGGATATTTAGCTAGGAATCTCTTTAATGCTATAATAAAGGTTTATATATATCATTACACACACTCAGCCTTCAATATTAATAACATGAATTTTCTATATAAACTTTGGTTTTAAATTAGGTGTGATGCTCTCTTCTAGTAAGAGTGACTCTTAAGCTTTAGGAAGTGATGCCCAATTCTTTATCCTCCATTGCTTGTTGGACTCACTAAAATTCTAGCACTTCTAACCTGAATTTTCAGCAACCAGAGCCCTAAAAATTCTAGCTTAAGTTTTCATCAATCAAATCATAAAATTCCAGTTATTCTAAATCTGAAATTCCAACAACCTAAGCTGAAATCCCAAACCTGAAATTCAAATTCAACAACCAGATTTTATAAGTAAAGAGTGTTCTAGTTATTAATTTGATGTCTCTTCTACTAGTCGTACATTAGTCAATCAGTGGGAATTAGCTTTATGTAGACCTCCCATTTCTCTTATTCCAACTCTAGAGAGCTTTAGAAGTTCAAAGTTGAATACAAGAAAAAGAAAAGCATATCAGTGCTTAGTGTATGTACTTGTTCAAGAGATGCTCGTTCAACACGCATAGACATTCCCAACGCTCTTTGATCTGAAGAAGAAAAGTACAACTACATGAATGAAAAGCCTAAAAGTTTGATCACAATACAAGTAGGCAGAAAATCTAAATTGCGAACAACTTACGCTTCTTTCCATTGATGTGATCCAGGTAGTTTGCTGAATCCTTTACGACGCACTCACAAACAGAACAGTAGTAGCCAGCCTAAAATGATAGGCATCATAATATGTTAGCGAAGCACACATTGAGTAGCATCCCCAGTAACCAAATATCCTTCCCTTCTAACCAGATATAGTATGAGTAATTGCCACTAATATTGTGTAAGATGGGACTGGTTATCCATTTTGCCCAAGGCAGATCTCACCAAAACAATAGAAACCAACAATTTAGACACCTGGCCTAATCATAACCAACGAAATTCTTTACCACTCATTGAACCACCTACATTTAAGACTCTAGCCAACAAATTGATCAGTAAACAGTAGTTTACTTGAATAGAAGCACAATCTGCTTCCAAATTAGAAGTTCCATCTCGAAGTGCTAGTAACCTACATCAAATGTCTGGCCAAGACTAACCACTTAGCAAATAGGGAACAACAAAAACCTTTAAGAATCCATCAACTACCCAAATATTGAACATCATGTAGTAAAGAACAATGCTTTTCTTCAGAAGGAATAACAAACAAAAAAACATAAGAAAGGAATGATTCGAGTTGAGGAATAAAATTCTTGAACAGGTGCAGAAAAAATGGATTTACCCAAGGATATCACTTTTGGTCTCTAAGAAACAATCAAGTGCCCATCAAATGAAAAATCAGGAAGAAACAGACTGCAATAATACAAGTACAAACCTGTTGGCTTAGAGGTGCAATTGGAGTAACAACCTGAAAAGAAATGCACAAATGCAATTAGTCATAGTTAACAAGAAAACAAGGAACAAATGGGACTCTTTAGCCTAGCAGTGAGCTTGCTATACAAAACTAATTATATCCGTAAAAAATCAGTCAACATTCCAAGAATAAGCAAAATAATGACTGATTTTGTTTTAAAATCCAGAAATTGTTCTACGCCGTGAATAGAAAACTAAGCCCCATAGAAGCTGCGGTGAGCTCCTTTCCACAGAGGACAAATTCTTATTATCCCCATAAAATCAATAAACTAACCTGAGTTTTGCCTAATCGAGATTCAAGATCAACTTCATAATCCCTATGCTTCAAAGGCTTCCTTTGCACTGGAGGAGCTTTTGCTGGACATAAACGCAATCATCAGATCACAAATACACTACACGAGAGTACTTAGAATTCTAGTTAATTTTAAATAATTAAATTACACAAAAAGCAAGAAAGAATCCAATTGGAAAGGTAAATAATAATTTTTGTTCATTTCATGTAACGCTAGATTATCAAAATCGTAAGGCTCTCTTGTCAAGAAGCCATTTCTTTTGGAAATTAATTAAATTCTTCAATTTCCAAGAAGAAAAAACAAAGGAGAAACTGAAGTAGGGAAAAGTAAAACTCTTACATTTAGATTTGAACTTCGCATCCGCCTCCTAAAGAAATAACTAAAAAATTTTCAGAATGATCAACAGCAGAAAAAGAATATGAAGAAAAGCAAAGAAATAATTATATAGAACCTGTTTTTCGCGTTCACGAGCGCGTTCCAAATACTCTTCTTTGTCGAATTTCCTTCTAAACGTGTTATCAACGCCAACAACCTGCACTTCATAAAATGGGAAAAAGAATAAGGAGGAGGAGTAGGATTTGGTGAGCTAATCATAATAGCAATATTAAGCACAAGGAGAAAACATAGAGGTAATTACATTGTTTTGAGCCATTGATGAAATTGTGATGAATATATAGAAACTCAAAACTCAAAATTGGGATGTAAACCCTAAACACTGGCTTGAGAGGAAATTTGGAGAAATGGGATTTTCAATTCTGATCATATCTCTCAAAGGGTTACAGAAGTGGGTTTTGCCCCTCACACTATCGTTTCGAGTCCCTCAAACGGGTGGGACTTAAATTACTGGTAAGAACATAGACCTGCGTAGACATTGGGCAACGAACTTAATAAACCTATATAGTAAATTACGTAACTATCCATTGCCTACTTTATCTTTTCTCACTTCTTCTCGTACTTTTTTACTGTTGGACGACTCCAATTCCTCTTTTTTTCTTTCACATTTGCTTGTCTTGCATTCAAATCAAAAGATTTTACATCTTATAACAATAAACGTACTCTCTCTAGTTTCTAATGACCATTGTTTTCACCCTTCTTTAGATCGCCAAGTTTGTATTTCTCTTATCTCTCTCTAATATTAGTGTTAGAATATTTGAGTTAGGTTTCATTTAAATTGTTTAAAGTGATTTATAAGAAGCTAAAATCAAACATGAGTTTTGCTTTTTATGTTCTATAATTGTCTCTTTTAACTATGGAAATATTATCTCCAAAAATTAGGTGTTTTTAATCAACAACATAAGTATTTTACATTTGGGCATTATTTGTCGAGGTATCGCTTTTTCTCTCTCTCTTATTCTACTTTATGTCATCAACTATTTTGAATTATTTCACAGTTGTTTTCTTACACTGTACCTTTTTTGAACAAATTTATGTAAACACATTAGAAAATTTATTTTTGCAACCATGGCTTGTTTGAGTTTGAGTAGAAATGTCAAAAGAAGAAAAAGACTTATGGTTGTCTAAACTGTATGCTTGGAGATGTGTAATGTTGTTAGTTAGTTATTGAATTTATTGTCACCAAAGGCATCTTTATATAGTTATAGGCCAAGGGTTATATGTTATTTTCTTGATTTTTATGCAAGATGATGTTATGCTAGTTTCTTATATGGTTGATTTGCATAATGTAGGAATAAACAATGTTGACATTAGATTTAAAGCTAGCTATCTAAATAAATTAGAAAGATTGGTAGAAACAAATAATCATTCCAATGTTATTTTATACTGTAATTGAGACTATATATATTCAATGTACAACACATAACAAAATTTAAATAGTCTTTCCCTTATTTAGAAAGTGAAAAATAGATGGAACCTCTAGAACCATATTTCTCACATTGGCACAACAACAAAGCAAATTGAATGACCGAATAAATGTATGTCAACCAACTTACATCAACACCCAAGTTTTTGAGGCTGAAGTAAAGAAACTAAAACAGTTAGTTGGAGCTACACATGGATTTGACGACATATTATCATATTATGGCTCATTTAAGTAATCTTGGTGGCTATGGTTTCTTTAGCTCTATGTGTTTTATGTAGCATCCCACCTCCACAAGACCCAAACCCGACATCGACGGTGATATTCGAGTTCGTGCCCGCGAAGGTAACATGCTAAACTAGTCAATCACTCACATATCGGTATAAATTTTTTTTGACACACTAACTTTGCGGAAATCCATTTTCAGTTTGGGCCAAATGCAGTTAAAAGTCGATAGTACATTGTTTTCAATGCAGTACAATCAAAACAGTTTCACTGATCAATTAGGGCCCAATTTC
>JANZLX010000006.1:18941174-18959194 GCA_025531955.1 Erythroxylum orinocense | reverse complement strand
CAATAAGCCCAAAACTCAAAATAATATATACATATACACATAATTAAAACAATTATGGCAACATAAAAATAATTAAGGTAGACAAATAAATAAATTGATAAATCTAGAAGGATAATAAATAAATAAATAAAAAATAAAGAAAATAAAAGAAAAATGTTCGGGGCCCAACAGGAAGGATGTTGTGTGTTTTAGTAAAGTTACAACTACTTTGTACAGTGATGAATTGAGAAGGGTACAAGTGAAGCAATAGAAGCTTTGGTGATCAGAGGTTGTTCACAGAGCTAGACTAAAAGAAAGAAAGGGAGATCAAAGTCGAGGCTTAAATTGAGCAAAGATAAACGTGCCTTTTATCAGGACAAAGGGCATTGGAAAAAGGATTCTCCTAAACTCAAAAATAAAGGTCAACCTGATAAAGCTAAGGTTGTTTTAGAATCAAATATAGCTTAGTGTAATGATGAAGACTCAGATTTTTCGCTTGATGTTACGTCATTAGCTAGCTCTTCTAGTGCATGGCTAATTAATTTAGGATGTAGTCATCATATATGTCCTAATTAGGATTTGTTCTATGAGTTTAGAGAACTAGAAGATGTAATTGTTTACATAGAAAATGACTTCCCTATTACAACATATGGGATTGGCTCCATTCATTTAAGGAATCAAGATAGATCAATCAGAATGTTGACAGATGTTCGTTATGTGCTGAGTCTATTAAAGAATCTCATTTTGTTAAGGGCCTTAGAAGAATCTCATTTCTTTAGAAGGGTCTTGAGGTGGTAGCAAAGTATGGAATAATGAAAATCATCTCTGGTGCACTTATAGTATTAAAGGGAGTATGTAAGAATAATATATTATATCATTATTTAGATACTATTGTTATTGAGCAGTAGCAACAGCTTCTAGTGATGAGGAGTTAGAAGCAAACAGGTTATGGTATATGCACTTAGGGTGCGTGGGTGAAAAATCTTTGAATCTTTTAGTTAATAAAGGATTGTTGAAAGGGGTGAAGACTTGCAAATTGGATTTTTATGAGCATTGTGTCAAATGGAAGAAGACAAGGGTAAATTTTGGAATAGTAATTCATGATACTAAGGGTATTTTAGACTATATTCACTCTGATGTGTGGGAACCTTCGAAGACAACTTTTTTAGGAAGAGAACACTATCGTGTGACATGTGTTGATAATTTTTCCCAGAAAGTATGGGTGTATACTATGAAAACTAAGTATGAAGTGCTGAGAGTTTTCCTCAAATGGAAGAAGATGGTGGAAATTAAAATAGGCAAAAGGATCAAGCATCTCCGTACAGATAATAGTGGGGAGTACAGGAGTAATCCATTTTTTAAAGTCTACGAAGATAAAGGCATTATCAAACATTTCGTAGTCAAGGATACATCACAAAAAATAGGGTAGCAAAATGTATAAACTAGACATTGCTGGAGGAAATTCGGTGTATGTTGTCCAATGCTGGGTTAGGCAAAGAATTTTGGGTTAAAGCTATTACATATGCTTGCCATCTCGTTAACCGCCTACCATCTAGTGCTATTGGTGGTAAAACGCCATTGGAGAAATGGTTTGGAAAATCTACTATAGATTATGATTCCTTAGATGTATTTGGTTCCACTATATACTATCATGTTAAGGAGTTAATGTGAGATCCACGTGCAAAGAAAACAATTTTCATGGGATCATCTGTAGTGTGAAAGGATATTGTTTTTGAGGACCAGAGTTTAAAATAATAATTTTTAGGATGGATGTTACCTTTGATGAATCTACCATGTTAAGAAAAGTTACAACTGAAAATATTAAGCAAATAGATGATACTTTAAAACAGGTGGAGTTTGAAAGAAGAATTATTACCCCAGTAGTCGTGTTCGTAATACTACCAAAATAACTAGACTAAAACTATAGCTAGTTGTAAGTCTAGGTCTATTCCATAGAGATGAATTTCAATTACTTTCCTAAATTATTTGTATGAGCAAAACATGGGGGAGGGGGGGTTTGGTTGAAGCAAATTAGAAAACGAAGTAAAATTGAATCTATAAAAACAAATGAAATTAAACAGCAATAAAGTGAGAAAATTGATGAATGAGTTGAAATTTGGTTCTTTGGTTTAACCTCAGCCTAAGCACAATTTCGCAAATGTCGTTGAATTATCGTCTTTACACCTCTCTCAAGATTATTGATTGTGAACTAACAATAAGCTATATTAATTCTGGTTTGTCCTTAGATCATAGTTAATTAAGAAGAGTTCATTAATTGACCCTATCTATCGGGAAACCTATAACAAACTCTCTAAGTTCATCCAGAGAGTCGCATTACAAGTGAGAAAAACATGTAAATCTAAATAACAATCACACAAGCTCTAATTATTTAACCTATGCTACATTATCTTTAATGATTTGATATCATTAGTTGACATATTCGATCTTTAACACGACTAGTGTGTATTGCATTCAAGTTCTAGCTATGGGTTTTCATGAAAAACGATTCAATAGAGCATTAAAATCATTCTAATACAATACCCAATGAATCCATACAAGATAACATAAACAATCCAAAAAGAGGTAAAGAAAATGATACACAACAACAATCTACTTAAAGTGTTCCTCGACCTCGATGGCACCTCCGAACTGGTGTTAGGAAAGTTAGCCTTCCATATCCATCTTTAAGATCTCACCATCATCCATCCTCTCCATCGCTACTGTCGGTATTGAAGAACAAAGAATAATCTAAGAGAAAATAGGGGAAGAGTGTTTTCGGCTAGGCCTATCCCCAAATGTCCTTTATGCCATCACTCCCTTTTCCTTATGCAGGAAAATTTAGGTTTAAACCAAGTGACACCTGGCCATTAAGGACACCTGAATTTCTCAAGTTAATTCTTACAGTGTGAGAATTCACACTGTGCATGGTCCTCTCACTATTGTGAGAGATCTCTCATGGTTGTGAGAGATGTTGCATAGGCATGAGAGATTTCTCATACCCATGCAATCCAATGTTTGACCGTGAGTCTTCTGCTATTTTTTGTTCTTCATTTGAGATTTTTTTTTGGCCTTTTCTTCCTTCAATCCTCTTCTTCCTACTTCATGAATCAATAGAATATGGAAATTAAGAAGATGGCTTCAATGATATGCTTTTGGGTCACTTTAGCTTCTTTACTTCCGAAAAGTACCTAAGATCAAATATGAGCTAAAATTAGTATCTTAATCATTTCTAAAGCATTAATCACTAAGTGTAGTATATCTAATTAATCAACATTTAAACACATATCAAGTTCCCCACACTTAGCTTTTGACCATCCTCGGATAAATCGTGAAAATCAAAATCACAATTCAAAACTTTTACTCATTTTTCATATTTCCTAAGAGTAGATAACCATAAGTAAAGATGAATGACTTTCAAAACCTATAGCAATAACTCAACATTTAAAGCTTTTACTCATGATCAATCAACATTCATCACCTTTAGAAATTGAGTAATCTAAAGGTAGATTTGAACAAAAGATGTTTAAACAACAAATTTCCATAGGTACACTCAAACACCATTCATAATCACAACAATCCACAACTTTACCTATCATTTCCTTTCTTCACCACTAAAAGTCACATGCATAATCATGAATCAAAGGACTTTTCTAGGGTTGTAATATAGGTAAGGGTAAGGTGAGATGTAATTTGGGTAATGTAGCATAAGCCATCAAGCTAGTGAAGAAAAAGTAATATTGAATGAGATATCAAGGGCACAAGTTAACATTCATTCAAAATTGGGTACCATTAGCCATGAAAAATGCAACAACTATGTTTCCCAACTCGATTCAGCTCTCATACATAAGCCAAATGAACATAACACCAAAAAAATGCTCCATTGAAAGCAAAATCCTCCTCATATGCAATATATTCAAACATCTAACCAATACAACTTAAGGAAGATAAACTATTAATTAATAACTTTTACAACGATTGTATTTCATCCTTACAACTTTTATTCAAACTCACATTTTTCTTTTATTTTCTATCTTTTTTTAATATAAAGTGATAGAAGCTACATCAACATATGATTTATAACATGGAATTTTAACAATTATAACCAACTCACATATATGCATACCCTCACACTTAGGCTTTTGTACAATCACATTCATCAAGAATTAACAATTGCTCTACTAGCTTTAAGGTTTAGGTAGGGCATTTGGTTAGGTGCATGTAATGTGGTTTATATAAAAGAAAAAGTTAATAAAGCTCAAAGGGGGTTAGTAAAGGAAAATTCATATAAGAGGGTATGCTATTTGGCTAATGTAGGTTGTAATCAACAAAGAATGCCTAATCATTTTCATAAAAATGCATGTGATAAAAAGTGGTCTTAAATAGAAATTCAATACAAAATAAGGTTGTATATGTCATGAAGGTCACACAAAACAAAGACAGTGAGACTAATATGAATATGTCAATCTAATACGGCTCAAAACCTTATTGGTTTTTATCTACCACTAGTCATCGCTCTTCTAAAGAATAATACATATTAACCAATCACAAGAGCAAAAGTACATGCTAAAGTTGCCATGGATTTTTCTAGTCAATTCACACTCTAATTATGACTAAGTAATCTTAAAAGGAATAGAAAAAAAGCATTTTTTTATTTTGTTCGTTTGATTTTAAAAATCACTTAAGAAGTCATATAAGTAACAATTAAGCTCAAAACATGCATAAAAGCTAATATCAAATTAAGATTCTCACCCCCGTAATTAAAACTTACATTATCCCTAATGTAACATCAAATGCAAGAAATGGGGCATTTAAGGAAAATATCAATTGCAAAAATGTAAAGAGACAAAAATCAACTTCCCTTGGATTGCCTCTCGAGTAACGCCTTTGTTTACAGTTGTTGGTTCGACCCTACTTTGCTTAGTCTTCGTAATGAGGGTTTTCTAACCTTATCACTTCCACATCCTCCACTTGGAATCCTTCATAAAAGGGTTTCAGACGACGAACATTGACTCTAAATTTGGAGTTTGTCTGTAAGCTTTCAATTTCAACTGCACCATATGGAAACACATTAGTAACAACAAGAGGTCTAATCCAATGGGAATGCAAGTTACCTGGAAAAATCTTAAGTTGTGAATGGTAAAGAAGAACTTTTTTTCCAACTAAAAAATTCTTCCTAATAATCATCTTATCATGAAATCGTTTCGTCTTTTCGTTGTAAATATCTGCATTATCATAAGATTCAAGTCTAAGCTCTTTTAATGATTTCACTTGCAGTTTCCTCTGTTCACCCACCGCATCCATCTTTATATTGCATTGCTTAATGGCCTAAAAGGCTTTATGCTCAATTTTTGTTGGAAGATGACATGGCTTTCTATAGATCAATTAGTATGTAGACATGTCAATCGGTGTATTATATGCAGTCCTACATGCCCAAAGAGCATCATCAAGTCACTGACTCCAATCTTTACAATTTGGGCGTACCAATTTCTTAAGAATGGACTTGATTTCTCTATTTAACACCTCTACTTGCCCATTCGTCTATGGATGATAGGTCATAGACACCTTATGAGTGACATGGTACTTCTTTAAAAGGTTTTTTTACCAATCGGTTGCAAAAATGAGTACCTCTGTCACTAATCAATGCTTTCGGTGTTCCAAACCTAGCAAAAATGTTAAACTTGACAAATTCTACAACAACCTTAGAATCATCATTCCTGGTGGTTTTAGCTTCCACCCATTTAGAAACATAATCCATAGCCAAAAAAAATAAAACAAAACCGAAAGAAGAAGGAAATGGTCCCATAAAAGCGATGCCCTATACATTAAAATTGTCACATGCAAGTATTGGAGATAAATGCATTTGATATTTATGGGATAAATTACCCTATTTCTGGCATTTTTCACATGCATTACATAATAAATAGGAGTCTCGAAAAATATTTGTCTAATAAAAACCACATTCAGAATTTTCCTAGCAGATCATTAGGTTCATAATGACCACCCCAAGCATACGAATGGCAAAATTTCAAAATTGGTTCATATTCATATTCAGGCACACTTCTCTTAATCACTTGGTCAGAAAAACATTTCCATAATTGAGGATCATCCCAAATATAATATTTTGACTCACTCTTTATCCTGATCTATTTAGCCTTACTCAAATCATTAGATATCTCATGGTTCACTAGATAGTTCATAATATCAGCATACGATGGAACCTTAACTTGAAGTGTTAGTAATTGCTCATCCGGAAACAATTCTTGCAATGGTACTGAATCCTCCTCCTTCACCACTTGACTCAAGTGATCCCCGACTGAATTATCTACACCTTTTTATCTTTGATCTCTAAATTGAACTCTTAAAGTAAGAGAATTTATGTAATCAGCCTTGGTTTCGCTTCTTTCTTCAATAAAAGGTACCCTTAATGTTGCGTGATCAGAATATGCAATCATTTTAGAACCAAGCAAATAAGGTCTAAAGTGATTGCGTATTCTGACCACGTAGTGGTGGAATAGTTGCATTGAGCTGGATTGGGTGTTCGGGAAGCATAGTAAATAACATGAGTCATCTTTCCACATTTTTTAACAAAGATGGCACCCATAGCAAAAATTCTCGCATCACACATAATCTCACATGGTTGACTCCAGTTAGGTGGTTGAATGATTAGTGCTAAAGTCAAAATTTCTTTCAACTTGCCAAATGCTACCTTACATCCCTCATCAAACTCAAAGGGTACATCCTTTTATAACAAATGAAAGAGTTTTGTTGAAATCTTACTGAAGTCTTTGATAAACCTGCGATAAAAATATGGCCAAGAAAAGAATGAACTTTCTACACATTTGTGGGGTAGGGTAAGTTTCACATAATTTCTATCTTAGCTTTATTGACTTCAATTCCTTTAGCTGAGATTACATGCCCCAAAACTATTCCATATTCAACCATAAATTGACATTTTTCATAATTGAGAACAAGATTAGTTTTGATGTAACGTTCAATTACCATACATCTTTGAAAGGTGGTTGGGGCATTGCAGAGTCCAAACAACATCCTTCTGTAGGCAAATGTACTAAATGGGAATGTGAAAGTTATTTTCTCTTGATCCTTCGGAGCTATCACAATTTGATTATATCCTAAATATCCATCTAAAAAACAATAGTGAGATTGTCCTGCAATTCGTTCAGGCATCTGATCAATGAATGAGAGTGGAAAGTGATCCTTATGTTTAATAGCATTCAACTTCCTGTAATTGATGCACACTCGCCATCCATTTTGAATTCTTATAGGCACAAACTCATTATTCTCGTTCTTCACCACAATAATCCGAATTTTCTTCAGTACTACTTAGACTGGACTCACCTATTTACTATCCAAAATTGGATAAATTATACCAACATTAGGCAACTTTAAAATCTCCATCTTTACCACTTCCATCATCGGAGGATTCAACCTTCTTTGTGATTCTCTTAATGGTTTGGATCCTTCTTCCACCAGAATTCAATACATACATGTCGAAGGGTTAATACCCTTGATGTTGGCTCTGGTCTACCTTATAGATGTGATATGGTCCTTAAGCACTTGAATGAGTTATTCCTCTTGAAGCTTGGTTAAGTTCCTAGATATGATTACCAAAAGTGTTCCTCCTTCTCCTAAAAACACATATTTCAAGTGCTCTGGTGAATTGTTTCAATTCAATTATAGATGCTTGTACAACTAAAGGTAAAGATTTCGTATTAAATATTGGCAATTCAATATTTTGAAATACATACCTTTTTAGTATTGTTTGCAGTGATTGCAGTGCTAGTACAATTTCTTCCATTTCATCTGTAATGAGCAAGTTAGAAATTTGCAATATATTTTCCATTAAACTCATGCAGAGACTGACTTATAACTCATCTTTACCATCCATATCAAAAATTTCTTAAGACAAAGAATCAGTGACATCAATTCAAAATAGAATGAACATCACTAGGGAACCTCATTGCTACAAAAATATTAAGGAGAACAATTTCACCATCAACTCAATAGTCAATGTTCCTCCATCCGCATTAATCTTTATCTTTGATGTCTTAAAAAAGGATTGACCTAGAAGGATAGGTGTAGCACCCCACTCCCGCAAGACCCGAACCTGACATCGACAGTGATATCTGAGTCCGTGCTCCGCGAGGGTGGCGTGCTAAGCACTTAATCGCTCATATATTGGTATAATAATATTTTTTGAATCACAAAACACAATATGCAGAAGACCATAATCAAATAGGGTATAAACCCTTTTCAATCATACAGTGGAATTTACAAAATTCCCATATGGCCAATTGGGCCCTTTCACAATAACAAAAGCTTTAGTCATTTCAAAATACACATTTATACAACAGTTGCGGAATATGTAGATCAATACAAAATTAAAGACATGAAATGCAAACATGAACTGATCCCGACCTCTATCCTTCGCTTGAATGATGTAGGTATACTCCCGTTGGCCTAATGTGATATTCTTCTTATCCTGAAAAATAGTTGCAAATTTTGGGTGAGTTTTGCGAACTCAGTGAGTGACCATCTTCGATGGCTCACTCATCACATAACACATTACAATTCACAGATTTCACATCATATCATTAACATTCATAATGAATCACATACATTTCATTTTGGTAAATCATTTAACTATTTAAATCGTACATATCGCACGCATATGTAATGCTTATGAGACTCACTTTCAATTTGTTACTTTGTTGTGACCGAGAGCCTAAACTGTCCCGTATCCAGAGGATATTGGGCTCATTGATAACTGTCCCATATAGGGCTCATTAAACGTTGAGCGTGAGGCTCTGAATCACTTTTGAGCTCGAGGCTCTTTTTCACACGTTGAGCTTGTAGCTCTGATCGGTGGCTACTCTAGTCATAACTGCCATTATGTTTCATGGATTTATGAAATGAAATGCATTACTCATATTTGCATGCTCTTATTTAGTCATATTCACTTGTCATTGGACTGTAGTCCGACATTCAACATTTAGTTGAGAATTTACACTTTCACTTGCATGCAATTTCACATTCAGAAAACATTTAGCAATCACTTCAATACTTTTAGTTCATCCAAATCACATTCAAATAGCACTTCAATATCCAAGTCAACAATCACAATCATAATCATTCATAAACACTTGATTTATGACATAAACGAAACAAAAAATAAAGTAAGACCATCTCGGTCCACTCACAGTATGCTCCAGATTAGCATTTGTTTTCAAAGTCTTGGAACGCTTGAATGTGAACACTCGATCTGCACAACCTATTTATGCAAGACACCCATTTCATGCTCGTCAATAATTGCACACTTATAAGCATCTATTTTACACAATTGTATAAATGGACTATGTCCAATGCATGCTCAATGACAATCCCGGGTATATATTCTAAATCATATATTAAGCTCATTCCCATTTCATAATTCATACATGTCTCATTGAACTTAGACTTATCAATCTAAATGCTCCTTTCAATCTTTACGCTTTTGTATATGTGTAGCTTATTCATAAGTTTACACCTTAAAAACACTTAGTTACTCTATATCATAAATCAATTTCTTCTCATCTCTTGTCTAACCTCACATGATCTCATAATATCAAATTCCCTTTCACAGCTTAGCAATTTAAACATATGTACACACTTAGGCACATTGCTCATTTACACAATACCCATACATATATTACTCACCAAGTTTGCTTGCAAAACTCCATGTTAAAATTGTCTTTTCCCTTGTTCTTCGGTACAACTCTCTTAATTTCCTAAAATAAACCAAATCTCATTCAATAAGAATCCATTTGAAATCCCACAATGCATAATCACTAACATTGATTCTAGAACATTTAAACCCAAGCATTTTCTAAACTCCATAAACTAGAATCCTTCTCAAAATCCAAAAGATTCAAATGATCATACCTTGAGTCTTCACCAAATGAAGAGATCTTTAGCTCAAATGGAAGCTCTTTTCTTCCTCTTACTTTTTCCCTTCTTGAAAAACTTCAAAATCTCTCTTGAAAGCCAAGGAAATTAAAACCCTTGTTTGTTTTCTCTTCTTTCTCTCTTTTTTTCTTTTTCATGTTTTCTCTCTGTTATCTCTTTCTTACTCATTTTCATAAAGCACTGGTGCTTATCCTCCCAATCACGTTTTTCTTCTTCATTTATAAGCAAGACAACACTTTTCTTCCCATTATGCTCTTAATGATTGAGAATTATCCCATTTGCCCTTCTACTTATGCCTTATGTCTTTTAAACTTAAGTGTCTTGCCAACAGTACCCTTAAACATTCTAATTTAATAATTTCTTCTGGAAATATCTCCCATTATCTTAAGTTTCTAATGCCTTCAAATTCATTCGATTCGGTTCAGCGATTCAAAAAACATACTTCAAACAACTTTAGACTGCTCTGGTCCAAAACAGTATACTATGCATAACTTCTATATGAAATTTAAACATCTTAGAGACTGAATTAGATTCCCACTTCTCCATACCATTTGTAGCCCATGTCTCTCATTTTCCACAAATCAAAAATAAACTAATTTCGATCAGTAGAGCTCCAAAAATCCTCAAAATATCGAAATGTGTTCAGTGGAATAACATCAGTTCATATCCTTTAAAAACATACTCATTGTACCCATCTCACTCTTTTCACTCAATATTTTCCCATTCATTTCAGATGGATACGATTTTTTTTTGGTGGAGAAGTAGAGAAAATTCTTACAAACCCAATGGTTCAAGAATCAGGTCATTTGGAGGTCTAGAGAAGAAGTTATAGCCAAAAGAAGCAACCTTGTTTACCACCTTGATCAAAATGAACCTATTTCGGTACGATATCCATAACTTTCACAAAAAATGTTGGATTGATTTCATTTGTGGACCATTGCAAAGAGGACTTCAAGATCTACAACTTTCATGAAGACCTTAAAGGCCAATTCTATCTTCTACCTTTTGTATCATCTCACTTTTGCATCTTCTCACTTTCTTCCGTCTCATTTCTATCGTCTACTTTTCTTCCGTCTCATTTCTATCATCTACTTTTCTTCTGTCTCATTTATATCGTCTAATTTTCTTCCATCTCATTTCTATTGTCTCATTTCTTCCGTCTCATTTTCTACTCCAGAACCTCTCCAAATATAAGAATCATAACTCTTGACTCTGAAATCCAAAATTTTCAAACTATATACCGTTGGAAAGATAAGAGAAAGATTTACAACTTTCCAGAAGGCAACTTTGTTGAAATCTACTTATGTCAATCCCAAATTTGCCCCTAAAGTCTGAAAACAAATCTTTCATTCATATACCAACACAGTACCCAATTCTTCACTTCATGACAAATTTTGAGTCTCTTAGAGACAGAATTAAAATTCAGTGTCTTCATAAGAACTGTAGCCATATGTTTCTAGTTTAATCCAAATCAAGAATCATCTCGTTTGGACAACTACAGAGAACGTTATGGCTAATAGACGGAAGCACACTCAGGGTACATTTTCCAAATCACTACCAATCTTGTTTCTAATTCTTTCCTTATCACAACTCATACCAAGATCACTCTTTCTACTCCTTTTACTTCTCATTTTCAATAAAATTACATTTAAAATCAATTATGCATAAAAGTTGTCAATGAATGCATGTACCATTTTTTATGTGCAAACATTCAATATTTATGTGCATATATGCTAACATTATGTATGAGCAAGAAAAATGCATTGTCTTAATTTCTCTTTGAGCTCCCATGTACTAAAATTTTGGATCCTAACCCTTAATATGGGGACGGGATGTTACAATATGTGTGAGCCATAATTGGTATCTAATACCCAAATGTTATGATAAAAAATAGTATTAACCTCAATGACAGATAACATAACCGAAGGAGATGGTGGAGCATCTAATGCCTTCTTCTGCTTTAGCAACTCCAGATAAGCTTTGTAGTTCCTCTTTTGATGTCCTTTCTTACTGCAATGGAAGCAAATACCCTTTGATGTAATACCCTTTGCCTTCTTCTTGGCTGCACCTCACACAGGCTTATTAGACTTCTTCTTCTTCTTTTGGTTGCTCTTGCGAGAACTAAAAGGAGAGTCCACCAGCATCATAGTCTTACTATCTCTCTTGACAGTTTGCTCAGCTATTTTGAGCAGATTAATCAGGTTAGGTATCGAGGTGGATATTTGGCTCATCCGATAGTTAAGCACAAAATGTGAATAACTATCGATCAAACTAGTCAAAATTAAGTCTATACATAATTCATAATCCATTATGAAACCCAAACTAGCTAACCTCTCAATGTATCCATACATCTTCAGTGCATACTGCACTAGAGATGATCCCTCGGCCATTTTAGAGCAGAAAAGCAATCTCAAGGTCTCGAAAATTTCAGACTGAGCTTATTAATCAAACAGTTCCCTTAGATGGTAGCCTATGGTTTGAGCATCCATGGCCTCATGCTGCTTTTGCACATCTAGTGACATAGAGGCTAGCATTATATGGCTAGCTAGCTCACTATCATCTAGTAGCTTCTTGTAAGCTTTCTAATCCTCATCAGATGCATCAGCAGCAGGGGGATTAGGAAATGATTCATCTAGGGCATATCCTAGTTTCTTATATTTGATAACAATTCTTAAATTCTGCAGCCAATCTAAGAAGTTAGGTCCTGTGAATTTGTTGGAGTCTAATAAAGAACGTAGGCTCACACTAGACAAAGACATTATGGTGATTCCGTAACCTAGAAGAACAGAGAGAGAGTTAGAATGTACACACTAATGCATATCAATAAGGACTTTAATCATATACATTATGGGTCCCATTATTTTTATTCGAATCTATAACACTCACTACGAATTTGAGAAAACTTATAGTTTTTCTAATAGGTCGATATCCAATATTACTAAGAATGACCTCGGGTTTGCCCAACAAGCCACCTTAGGTCAATCAATAGGTATCATTCATACCAATTGCATTCAATTATGAAACTATCGACTTGTGCCATCAACCGTTGATTTAGCATATTCATTGGGTTATCAACTTTTGATTTGTATACATCCAATGTATATAACCCAACTTCACCTCTATCCACATTAACCTTGGGTTTGCCCAAAAAATCAACACTTCCAGTTAGGGCCAACCCATTAATCCAAAAATCTAATTTCCATAGTTAAAACATATTCATGTAGAGTAGGCTTGGGTTTGCCTAACAACCCAACTTTAAAAGAACTATGGTTTTTGCCATATCAATGGAAGGCGTAAATCCTAATATTTTGGTTGAGGGATTTGTTCTTTGGTCTCATCAATACTTGGATGATATTGTATATATATCACATATATATATTTAGATTATGGGCAACTAAATTAAATTAAGCCTATGTCCATAACCACTCTTAAAATGCATCTAATACATATATCACACAAAGGGGGTTCAATTTAGGTTGTGACTTAACTATGTATTTAAAGTTCGTGATTCGATTCAACTCTTGAACTGAAATGGGTCCTATTGTTAGTCTCAGCTAATTTGAATTATTAATGTGATTCGATTAGGAACCCTTAAATTTAATTATTTTGATGACCAATTTAAACATATTAATTTTAGTACACATGTTTTTTTCTAGTCACACTAAAAATGCTACGTTCTACTTAGATTAATTTTAAATTAATTCCTAGGGTTTCAAAATTCCTGAACATCAATTAGTCATCTATAATATCCCTAGGTCATCTCAAATTTATCTAGATAATTTCGGCATAAGCCAAAACATCTTGACGGCCAAAATCATCAATAAATAAGTCAACTTACTAGACAGTAAAAAGACCAATTCAATGTCTAGAAATTTTCCGAAACTCTAATTTCAAGCATATGCAATTAACATGCTACTAGCATCAAAATAATACATTTCTTATCTCATGAAAACTTTATTAAGGTCTTATAATTGAAACGCATAAGTCATTAAACAAGTCAACTCCATCAGCTTTCAAAAAGTTGACCAATGTTGAATTTGACTTGATTTATTAATTGAATCAAAATCAATTAATTTTGAAAAAATTTAAGAGTCTTACACACATTCTAAATGTGTCTAATAAAAATTTCCAGAGACTAATTCCTAGGAATTATTTATTAAATTAGTGGAATTAGCCAGCACATCACATGTCTATGATACTTGTCATAGTACTTCTAACACTAGTCATACTCTACATCATGCATGGATAAGATAATCACTTTAACAACAAGTGTCATGCATCTCATACACGTGGAAACATCTTATCTTGCATGAACATGCAGACAATTTACAAAAAGATTTTATAAAAATTAATATGGAATTTACAAGCATGCATGTTCATTAGATTTCCAGAATTTCCCAGAACTTCATATATGCATCAGGCTGAAACAAAATTCGTAATAAAATAAATAGCAAATGGCATTCAATTGCATCTTACTTTGACATAAACATAACATAAAACCTTATAAACATTTCTATGAAATAAAATCAGGAAAAAACAATTTTTCTATAATTATTACGAAATTTTCAAAATCAGCACATGCATTTAGTTTTCTAGAAATTCCCATAAACCAACATATGAATAGACTAGATATTAATTCGAAATAAAATAGAAAATGACATTCAATTGTAATTCCTTTGACATCAACATAATATATCACCTTATAAACATTTCTGTGAATGAAAATAAAAAAATCTAGAATTTATATGAATTTTTCCAAATCAACATTCATGTCTATCACAACCCAGTAAACACTTTGCACATGTTCAATACATCATCTAATACATGGATGGCCTTGCTCTAATACCACTGTTAGGAGAGACATTAATTCATGCATCATATGCATGACTAAGCAGCGGAAGTGTTAGAATCTAAATTTCGACCCCTATGACATCCAAAAAGCCAGAATCTCAAATGCATGTATAAACAGATTATATAAACATGATATAACAGTACATATACCTTTTAATTCTTCTCCTTTCTTGATTCTTCTCCTTGCTTGAGTTATTGCAAACATCAAACCCTTCCTTGACCACTCAAGAACAAGCAAAGATGAAGAAGAAACAATGTGTAAGGGTGGTAAGAGCACCAAACTAGATTAGTTCAAGCCGATGCTCTAATAGAGGGAAAGATCAAGACTATGTTGCATACACTTTGATTCATGCAACAATTGCATAAATTGCATGAACCAGAATTAGACACTTCCCTCTAACTCTATAACTCTTCTAGATACCTTGTCCTCTCATTTGAGTGTGTTTGTGACTAGTTAGCTCTTGTGAATATAAGTGAAAAACTAACTTATGTACATCTATCAAGCCTTCGATTATGATCGTGGCCTACTTAATTGACAGCCTTGCCTTCGGTCACGATCGTTGCTTATGAGCTATGATCATGGCCTACTTAAAAACAACCATATACACTTTTCTTTCATATGATCTTTTATGCGTGTGACCTTTAGGCTCCTAGTTATTTTAGGCACTTGAATTAATTCTTAATTCGAGCAAATAGTGGATGGTTTCGTACCACTTCAATTAACTCTTAATTCAAGCAAATCATGAAGGGTTTTATGATGCCAATTTACCGAAATATAAGTGGATTAACGCATAAACTCTTTAATAGTTAATTATCTGACTTACGAACCTTTCTATAGACAATTATTATGCAATTCGTCCTTTCACCATACTATACTCCACTTGGTCCAGAGTATGGGCTATGTGTTAACTCCCATTAGACTGACTATGTCACATCTATTCCAAGTGATGTTAGTTCTTGTCCTAGTAATCTCATTGCTCTATGTGTCACTGAAGACTCTCTTCATGACACATAAGTGCCCTAGCTAGAGACTCCTAAGTAATGACCCTGACAAAAGGTCATGGGTATCATCTTCTTCTATCAGGAGAGGTGAATCCTTTTTTGGCTACCCAATTACCTTTGAATACCAATAGTTGTACCCAGTCACCACCCTATGAGTGACCTCGTCTTGAGGCAATAAAGAACGATGTCAAAACACAGGGTCAGTATCTAAGATATCCTTGAGTACCTCAAGTCTAAGGATATTTGCACCATTGCTATGATGAGATTAATCATTGACATTTGATTGATCATCCACATGTTAAACTCATACCAGGTCATCCGATGTACTTACTACTCTTAGTAAGCATCCACATGTTAACTTTAAACATCTCATACTTATAGTTTGTGAGATTCATTGTTTGATCAAATCAAGGAGTATAACATATGCTAGTCTATCTGGATTAATAATGTCCTATCTTATTAATCCTATAACTAGGGATTATTTAGACACTAATATAATTGCACATGATAGGAATCTCATTATTATGATCTCATCATGATTTCCTTCATGTTATATTTCGTATCATAGACTTTATTAATTCGATTTAAGATCGACATCAATTCATATATAAACAAACATCAAATTAATGAAAATTGTCTTTTGTTTTATTAATCAAAATAAAGTTTGTACAAAAGTGTTAAAGGTGATTGCCTTTAGAGCACTACTCTAACAGCAACTAAAAATGACACATAAATTGCTACAGATATTCTTGAAGAAATGGTAAGACAAAAAAGTCTAGGTGGGATAAATGAAGGTGGTGAAGATGAATATGGAATTGAGCATGGTTTGCTTGATATGGATGAATCCTTTACCTAACCTCAAACATCAACTATTGAAAGATAGACTAAAAATATTTCAATAAAGAGGGAAAAAAAGAATAATGATATGGGAGAACCAAACCATGCAGATTCAATTATTACTACTATTAGGTTTTGGGGTGATAATATAAAAGAGGTGGGAAAAGAATTGTGTAAAATTATTGGGACCGAAATGACTATTCAACAAAGATTTGAAGAGTTATATGGTGCATTAGGTGAGATAAAGGGACTGACAAATAGTTAAAGTGATACTATTTTAAGTAAAATTCATGATCATCCTACATAAATGATTGCATTTTTTAGTCTTATGTCTGCTCAAAGACTTGGGTAGGTGAGAAGGTTTCTTGTCATACATTGAAGATTATGTTGAAGTTTAAATATTTCGTATAGTTATTTAAAATAAGGCTGAAACTTATTTTTTGTTCAACTAAATAACTTTTTAGTTATTTAAAGCCCTAGGTTAAGTTTATTTTTAATATTTTGTTAGACTTGCATAAGGATGCTATGTTGATATGAGATGAATGAGAAGATATTAGCCATGGTATTACTAATTCTAAAAGTATTGTTGATTTTGCCTAATATTATTTTGTTTATGTTCATGCTAATGTTATTTTATACTATAATTGATATTCCTAATTCTAAAAGTATTGTTGATTTTGCCTAATATTATTTCGTTTATACTCATTCTAATGTTATTTTAACCTATAATTGATATTAGAACTAGTATAAATGAAATAATATTAGGTAAAATCAACAATACTTTTAGAATTAATAATTATATATATATATATATATATATATGAGACGTAACAAAGTTTATATATTCTCCTCCCTTATTTAGAAAGTGAAAAATAGATGGAACCTTAGGATTCTTATTTCTCACAATGGCAGAACAATAAATCAAATTGAATAACTGACTAAATGCATGTCAACCAACTTACATTAGCACCCAAGTTTTTAAGGTTGAAGTGAAGAAACTAAATCAGGTAGTTGAAGCTACACATGGAATTAACAACATATTAGCGTACCATGACTCATTTGAGTAATCTTGGTGGCCAAAGTCTCTTTAGTTCTATGTTTTTATATCTTACTTAATGTAGCGCCCCCTCATCGTAGGGTACTCGACGGAAGACCCGAAGGTCGCTCCGATGAGTATCCCACGATAAAGATGCACCACCAGAACCTTCCTACTAATATCCACATGGCATCGCAATAATTAAAACCACAATAACATAACACAATATCAGAAACCAGTAAATTTTTAAAACTATAAAACCAATCTGATACAGTCATCCAATCAGAATAGACAAGTCTATCAGTCCCCTAACAAAACCAAAGAGGAAACTGATACAAGCATCTATCCTAAG
>JANZLX010000006.1:18909001-18921406 GCA_025531955.1 Erythroxylum orinocense | reverse complement strand
AGACTTTTGAAAGAAGAACAATAGCTTGTACGTATATGCAACTGTGGATGATCAAACCAAGATACATATATCTCTTCCTTGTTCTCCACAGTACGAAATAGCATTTATGCTTATTTAAGTTGAGCAAATATTCATCCCCAATTAACAACCTTAAGTCAGAATGTCAAGTTAAAACCTCAAGATCCTGAGGCATCACAAAACAAAGAAAAACGAATGATAACTCCAACAACAAAGTCGACGACGAAGAATATGATATTATGCTGAAACTATTAGGTGCCCTTAGGAGGAGCCACATAAGGTTAAAAAACAACTAGTGTACATCAGATATGCTTCCAAAGAATAGATCCAACTAATTCTTCAAGACATATACAGAAATATTCATTGAAGTAATGAAAGGCATGCAAAGTAAAGTATGTACCTTTTTCCCTTCCTTCTGAAGCTCAGAAGCTCGAAGATATAGCTCTCCTCTAACAGCATATTGGAACTTTTTCACATTTTCGTTCAACAATTCATAGCTAAAGCTTTAGGAGCCATGGTTGGTAATGTACCTTCTTACCAATAACTGCTTGCTGAAAAAAGCCAAATATCATATTATTCTGTTCTGACCCCAGAAGCTTCACAGAAAAATTATTAGGGATGTCATTTAAAAAAAATGAAAAAGAACACCACTTATACTCTTAATCACGAAAACAACAACTGTACCTTCCTAATATGTATTCTTATAAGCGACACGGAGTTAGATGACTCGCGAACTCCCTATAAAAGAACAACGATAAGAGCATGAAAGCAGAAGACCCTAAGAAGTTCCATATAAAGCCTATAGACCGGTGGGTAGAGCTGGCGATGAGGAATAACGCTGCCATGAAAATAACAAAATCAACAATAACAAAATACCCCAAAAAATTATATAAATCTACATCGCAAATCAAGATTAGTAATTAAAAATAACCATTAAAATATAAAAAGATTCAAATAAGATGCATGAAAAAAAAAGTAAATCGAAAAAAGAAAACAGATCAAAAAGAAGAAGAAAAAGGATTTTATTAGATCTAAAGCAACAGGAATACGGAGCAGAAAAAATTAGGGATTTTGTAAATAAGCTGATAGAGAAGAGATCAGAAAATTAGAAGAAGAGAGAGGAAGAAAATGGGTCGGTGATATAACCTGGCAGAGGCGAACGTGGAGCTGAGGAGCCGAGATGTCGGAGGACGGAGTATCATAGAGACCGACGAAATAAAGAAAAAAAGAAAAAAATTAGGAAAATGTCTGGCAGATCTGATAAGAGATCAGAAAATCAGAAGAAGAAAGAGGAAGAGAATGGGTCGGTGAACGAGTCGAGCTCTACTAATGAGGAAGAGGAAGAGAACCGCGAGAAGGTGAACGAGATGGGAAGGAGGTGAACGAGAATGGGTCGGTGAACGAGATGGGAAGGGGGTGAATGTCGAGAGAAATGTGAGAATCGTAATACTAATGAAGAACAACTTTTAGGGGATGCCAAGAGGGTTTTCGAGAGTCTCGTGACCGTCGATGAAATGGACGGAGGGGATAGAATGCGTGGTCATCATGAACTCGTCCTTAGTATATGTATAGTATATATTATATGTATACAAAATGAATTTGTGGGTCTTGAACTTTTTTAAGTTTCCTTTAGTTTCTTAGAGAATGAAATTTTTTTCTATTAACGTAATATGTATTTAGACAAACATCTTTTTCTTAAGAAGATGGTAAAATTGACATCCTAGACATTTTTGTGTATATTTAACAAATTTGTATTTAATTGATTTAACTTGAAAATTGTCAAGTATTGCAAACACATATGCAACACATATTTAGGTGTACAATCGGTACATATCTTTTATGAAATCTTACCGATCAATTTATACGGAATATTATTTAGAAGGTAAACAATAGTTTCAAGGGCATAATTTGAAAAAAGCAAGGAGGTTTGTATTATTAATCATAGATCATACAATATCTATCAAAGCATTGTTTCATGTTTTGGATACTTCATGTTGTTACAGAGTTCTGTATGTAGTTCCATCGTGAGAGAATCTCCTCTTTTAAATACCAATGTTACTAAAATGACATCCGTTGTACCTTTTGATCCCTTCTTCATAAAGGTTGATAATATTCAGATTTTTAATCATTTTCTCCACATTTTATCTACACTTTTGCAAACTAACAGCTTTGCAGAAGTTAATTTTTTGTATACTTACAAATTGGCTCCTCAAAGGCACCCCTTATGGAAGGATATTCACGAACTAGCCATATCCATGCAATAACCTTGGATTATTATAGGAGATCTCAACAATGTGCTTGACTCACATGAGGTTGATGCTTCAAAAATTCCCCAAATATATAACTTCAAAAATTGTCTCCTTGGTTTGGAAGACTTAAGATATGTACATCAATTTAACTAGTGTAATAAGCAAGGGGGAGCTTAATGATAAGAAACAAAGCTGGATGAAGTTCTTGTCAATGTAAACTAGTTCTCCTACTTTCCAAACAACATTTGTAATTTTCTTCCCCTATGATGTTAGATCACTCATTAATTAAAGTATCACTAGATAGTCTTGGCTCTGTTAGAATATCCCTATTTAGATTTAACAATTACTTGGTCCATTACATGGATTACATTACAACAGTGCCTGGGGACATAGAAAGCCATGTGATGGGTTATGAGTCCTTCAAATGTAGCTTTAAGCTTAAAGCTATCAAGAATGAACTTACGGAGCTCAAAGTAAAAGTAAGAAGGGACATAATTGAGGCAATTAAGGAGACTAGCGAAAGCACATTGTTTCATAAAACCACTTAGCAACCAAATTAGGAGACAAACTACTAATAATGGAAGAACAAATAGCTTTTAATGGATATGTGACAGATTTTAACAATCAAAATTCTGTATTAAGGCAGAGATCAAGGGTCCATTGATTTCAATAAGGAGATTAGAACTCTAAATTCTTTCATAATACCATCATCGTTAGGAAAAAAAATTTGCCCCCTTAAAGATAAAGAAGGTACTCCAAAATTTAGTCATGAAGACTTGAAAGAGGTAGCTTTCGATTGCTTCTCCGAAACCTGTGGTAAATCCAAAACTCTTACAACACCTACTATGAGCACTGAAGACTTCATCCCTAAGTTAATCACGATAAGCATTACTTTTGATTGCTCCTTTCCAAAGGCAATATGTTAAGGATGCCTCTTCAACTTGGAGGCTAATAAAGCCCTTGGATTTGAGGGCTTCCCTCTGTATTTTTTTATAAATGGAACAAAGAGGAGGATATGGTCACTAAGACTATTCTACAAATCTTTTCTTTAGGAAAGTTAAATGAGTACAACAGAACCTTCATTTGCCTCATCCCAAAAACTGAAAAACCTTTTAATGCTCCAAAATTATAGCCCAATTGCATGCTACAATGTGATTTACAAAATTATGTTCAAGTTGTTATCATCAAAGCTTTAAACCATTCTACAATCCATAATAGGTCCTTGTTAAGGAGCATTTATCAAAGGATTAAGCATTAGTGACAATATTTTAATAGGTTAGGATCTCTTCAAGAATTAACTTAGTGATGCCAAGATTAAAATCTATGTTGTAAAAATAGAATTTAATAAATCTTTTGCTTCACTTGAATGAGGATTTTTATTTTAGATTCTTGAAGCTTTTGGCCTCCCACTTATGTCCTCAAACTGGATTCAACAATATGTAACAACTTTATCCTTCAACATTCTCATAAATAGTGACTTAACAAAGGCTATAATGAAGCTAAAATATTGAAGCAGGGAAGACCCAGTCTCCCCATAATTAGTTAGTCTTTATATGGAGACACTCCCAAGAATCATTAAAAGCAACATCATTAATTTAAGAACTTACAATTCCATTACAAATGTAGGAAACTTCACCTATTCAACCTCACATTTGCAAATGATTTTATTTTATTTTGCATAGCTCATTATGCCTCAATTAATTTACTACTTAGCTCTCTTGACATATTCTAAAAACTTTTAGGGCTTACAATTAACAAGGAGAAAAACAACCTAATAGCTTCTATTGGTCTAGTGAAATTCAATAAAAAGGTCACTTAAAATTTAGGAATTTAAAGCATATAATCCATTTTTAGATATCCGGGGATACCTATTGTGAATTCTATACTAACTTACCAATATTTTCAATCCTTTTTTTTAATGTTATCAATAGAAAAATTAGTTTTTGCTGCAACAAGTTTCTTTTCTTTGCAAGAAGATTGCTATTCACAAAGGTAGTCCTAGGCAACTTGCAAATTTATTGGAGCAGTCGTCTTTTTCTTTCTTACAAAGTTACTAAGGCTATGTTTGGTTGGACGTAAGGTTTTTAATGGAATGAAATGATTTATAATGGAATGGAATGTAATATTATAAAATTGTTATTTGGGAGGGATGGAATGATTCATATTGTAATATAGTGAAATGTTGTTTGGAAGATGGATGGAATGAAATGTAATGTATGTATAATAATAATGAATGACTATTCTACCCTTGATAAAACAAAACATATTCTCCTTGCCATTGAAACAAAACGTTACATGTACTTACAGAAGAAATTAAATGTGGAAGAACATGGGATGAACGATGTAGACAAGCTTCTAAGTAAAATGAACAATGAACAGTGGTCACCTAGTCATGTATTGTTTGTTTAAAATAGCCAAGTTCCTATGTGTCAAAAGTCTCACGAATATGATGATGAAATAATTATTAAATGACTAGAATTTTTGTGGGTTTAAATGGAAATGTCCAAAAGGTAGAAACTTGGTTCCATGGAAATGTAACTTACATAGATTCCATTTTCATGAACTTGGCGATGAGACAAAGAAAGGACAAACACTGAATAGTGGTCACCTGGCCATAACACAAATAATAGATGTATTGTCTTGCTAGTTATTGGGATAAGGTAAGGCATAATTGGTATTATGAAAAATTATTGAGGATATATTAGATAGTACATATTTATCATTTTACATTCCATCCTAAACTCTCAAATCGGTGGTAACTCATTTTTACTGTTTAGGATAGAATGAGATGTAATGTGAAACCCTCCTCTTCCATCTCATTCCATTATAAACCCTCACCCCAAATGATGGAATAATTATACATTACATTCCATTATTAATCACCCAACCAAATATAGCCTAAAGAAATTAAAAGACCCCTAAAGAACTATTTATGGAGTGGAAAAGTGTGGAACTTCTCCAAGGAAAAAATGAAGTAGATGGAAGTGTGTTTGCCTAAGAATCAAGGTAGATCAAGGTTGAAAGCAACTAGAATCATAAAGAAGGTCCTCCTTGCAAAAATAATATGGAAATTATTAATAGAATAAGATTTATTGTGGATAAAATGGGTAGACATCCAATTGATAAAAGACCTTAGTCATTTGAAATTGGCTAGTGACTTAAGTATGTCTTGGACACCAGAACATATGCTTAAACTAAGGGTTACGCTAGCTACTAAAATCAAGTTTAAAATTGGAAATGGTAAAGACTCCTAACTTTTATATGGCTATTAGCACCTTTAGGCTCCTTACATCTCCTTCCGTTTGTTGCTAATATAATGTTTAGATTTTGAGTAATAACTTAAGTCAATTCACTAACAAAACATGCAGTGATATCTTTATGGAGCTTAATACATTAGTTACCTGATCAGAATTGGTATGGAGTAAGTCTAACTTGTCTAAAGCCTTCTTTAGCCTTTGGTTAGCTTTCAAAGGAAGGTTTATTATGAAAGATAGGTGTAGATTATAGTATGTTTTCTATTTAACCAGAATTCTATCTATTTTTTTCCTAATAAAGGATCTGCACATTTGCTTGTTACTCCATGTAAATAGATTCCCTAAATATTTCAAATAAGTAAATTCCAACTTTGGAATTGTTTTTTCAAGCTCTTTGCTGATAACTATAGATTATATTTTGTTTTTACGTGTTTAAGTATGTTTTTAAGTGTTTTCTTAGATGATAATCATATGTTTAGGACTTAGTATTGTGTTTTGGTTAGTGTTTTTATGTGTTTTAATTGTTTGAGTGGTTTAGAGCAAGAATTTGAATTTGATCTTAATTTTAGGTTTCAAGGGGTGTTTGATGTATTTATGAGTGAATGAAAACAAGAAATTGAAGAAAAGAGAAGAATTAGAAGCATGGAAGTAGGCCACGATCGTGGGGATTGAGAGTAAATTCCATCAAATTTTAGCTTTTCTAGCTTGCAAGTTTTTTTTTGTATTTTTGACATTGCAGTGGTATTTTTAGAACCAAATTAAGCGGAAAACCCTTAGAAATAACCTTAGAAGCCTAAAGAAGTATTTAAGGAAAATAAAAACACCAAAAAAGGTAGCAACCATCTAATTAAAAGAAGATCAAAAGGAGACATCAAGAGATGCTTCAAAATCTCCAAATTTCCAAATCAAGACACAAACTTGTTTTTCTTTCTTTTCTCTTTATTTATTTCATTATATTGGATGCTTGTTTGAATTATTATAATGTTAACATGATTATGAGTTTCTAAATCCATATTAGGGATTGTTCTTATCTGTTTTGTTAAACTTTACTCTTGTTGAATTCAATACATCTATGAATGCTTTATGATAATTATTACGCTTATACTTGGTAATAAATCAAGAGAGTGAATCAAGTTACATATGTTAAGATGCACAAAGAGAGTTGGCAGCTTAATAGATCTCCAATTATCAGATTAATGAACAATTGAAGAGAGATTTTAATTGTTAATTAATTATCCTCACGATTGCTTCAAATCCAATTGACTAATTAGGAGTAGTCTTATGAATCAAGACATTGTAATTCTATTATTGTCTATTTTAATTCAAATTACTTGATTAGATCTTGAGAGAGGATAATCAAAATCTTAAGATATCTAGGATCAAGCATAATTTAATTAACAAGATAAAAGAAAGACAAAACAAGGATAAAATAACTCCTAAGTTTCCAGTTTCCAGTTTTTAATAACTTTAATATTATTAATAACTCAATTATTCAATTGTTTCGTTTTATTATTTATTTATTTCAATTCCAATAATTTATTTTAAATTAATCAATCTTTTAGTATCTTAAACAAAGTTTTATTCAAGTTATTAGGTGTCTAATTAGTCCTTGTGAGAATGATACCTTTTGTACTACAAGTTACGATTCATATACTTGTAATATTGAAACAACTTTTTGCGTTGTTATCAGGGGTTGATTTAACATCTCATGCCATTTGAATTCCTTTGATTTAAGCACTGTAATACGTTGCTTGTGTGAGTGTAGATGCCTGAACATAAGAGTAAAAAAGAAAAAACAAAACCTTAAACTAAGCTACTTGTAAACTTTAGTTTCCAACCTAGTGAGGGCATTACAACATAGATAGAAGTTCTTATAACACATATAGTCTTGAGTGGCAGTACGACCCAAATTATTCATAGATTAATAATGTCAGGGATCATATGATGAGAACATAAGGTCCACAAGTTTCTAATAGAATAGGCTTGGATCCTTTGAGTCAAAGTTGGACAAGTTAATATACAAGTTGAGCTCCAACGATGGTCTAGATGAAAGTCAGAGGAGGATTGAAGCCAGATTTGATTAACTAATGAAGAACCTCTCCTCTTCCATTCATAACTTAGAGGTTCAAGTTGAGTATCTTCTAATGCATTGTTAACAAGGAACGAGGGGAGTCTTCCAAGTAACACAGAATCACAACCGACATCCATCTTGTGTGGTGACATTTATGGGGTAGGGGGTAATAACTACAATTATCAATGTGAAGAACCAGATTATATATGGGAGCATCCATATTACTTGCGAAACTGGACTTAGAATATACCATATAAGCATATTGGTAATTTAGAGTGGAGCAACTCTTACGCTAATGTATTGAACATTTATGCTTCATCTGAATCTTTAATAGAAGATCTTTCTGACAGTGAAGCTAGCCACTGTGTATTCAAAGAAAGTTTTTCTTCGATTAAATACACTAAGCCAAATATAACAAATTCTTGGAGCCTATTAATGCCTCAGGCTGATAAGGAGACAAAGGTCAAATTGACAAATGAAGTTGTTGTTCAAGTAGAGAAAGAAGAACAAAGGACAGAGGAAATAGAGGTTGAGGAAGATAAGGAAGTCTCTATTCAAGAAGTGAAAGAAGAGAAAGGGACAAGGGTGATTGTGGAAGAAGAAGAGCAGTTCACCTTCTTATATGACAAACTGTTAGATTCAATTGATGATTCAAGTAGTTTCATCATTCCCTATTTTATGAATAGTCTATTATAGAAAAGGGCATTACTAAACTTACTTGGATTTCTTAATTTGATCAATTATGTCCTTATTATCTTGCAATTTTTGGCTTATTTATAGGCTACTAAATTGCCATGGGGTGAAATAGGTGAAAGCAAGTCACTCATCATATACCTAGGTTGATGGTAGATATGGAGGGTACGTCAAGCTAGTGACATTAAAGAAGCACTATTTGGGAGGCAACCTAAGAATTAGGATATATTTTATTATTAATTTTATTTTATTTTGCTGGTGTTTTGTTATTTTTATTTTGTAGGGAGTTGAATTGATGAATCTTTATGGTATGAAGTGTCTTCAAGTTCCATATCCTACACAATCACCACCTAAATATACATAAGTATTCTTGCTCTTGTTTTTTATTTATTGTTATTTCTCTTTATTTGTATTGTTTTAGTTTCCACATTGAGGATAATGTGTTGTTTAATGATCAAGTGGTTGGTTATGTGTAAGTTTTAATTATTAACCTCTGATAATCCACAAGCGTATCGTTCGTTAGTGTATTACCAAAGTTGTCGATCCCACGATTAGGTAGTTAATTTAATCTTAAAATCTAAGGCTAAAAACAATAACAGAAATCCAAGATGCAACAAAACTAATATGAGAACTTAATTCAATCAATCAAATTAAGAATCAAATATGATATACTAACTACTAAGCAATTGCAACATACCTAAGAATCAACCGAAAGAAATTACCAATTGAGAGAAAGGGAATTTTACCTATCCTTAATGCTAACCTAACTGATTATGAATTATTGGATTGTTGGTTCTAGACTATCCTAGGGTTTATTACTCTATCTCTTGAGTTATAATTATTAACCCTAATTAAATTATGGAAGTTGTAATATCTCAATTCATAACCTATCCAAATTCCTAATTGTTTATGAAGTTCTCTAATAAACTATTAGAAACTTATGCAGGATCTCTCTTCGCACAATTTCTCAATCTGATTCAATTCTTGTTCTATTAAATCACCTAACTCTCGTTAGTCCAATTTAGTCATTTTTTATTCGATTCACCCTCTCAGTTTATTACGGAATTATGTAATAGCATAATCAAACCATAACAAACCTAATAAACACATAAACAATCAAATTTTCATAATTCAAGAATAAAATTCCAAAGGTGAGTTTAAAACATCCTCAACATTCTAGATCCTATCATCAACTGATCAATCTAATTATATACAATAATAAACTGAAATTAAATAGGAAATAAAATCTAAATAGATGATGGGAGGCAGCAATGTTGGGAAACTCCTGATCCAGGAAGTACTTCAAGTCTGCTTCTTCTCCTTTTCTCTCTTCCTTTTTCTCTTCCTCTATCTCTCGATGATTTCTCTCTAGGGTTTATCAAGGTGGTTGATGAAAAAAACCTCTTTCTACCTCTTTTCTTGTTCTTTAAATATCCTTTTGAGTGCTAAGCAGCGCTAGGGTTTTTCTGGGGTGAGAAAGGTCCAAAAAATCCCTATAAATTTAACATTCTTGAGTGGCTGTGCGTCTGCTCGAAGCAAAAAATAAGTGTAGGCCGTATCTGAGCCTTTTGTCACGAACGTCGCATGCAGGCCATGATCGTGGGCCGTTCCTTGTGCTTCTGTCATGATCGTGGCATACAAGCCACGATCGTAGGCCAACTCTGGTGTTTTTATCATGATTGTAACCTAACATGTCACAATTTTGGGCTATTATTTTGGCCCAAATGTCTCTGAAACTTCTCCGTTCTTTGATGTTGAGCTTGAAACATTAGCAAACACGTCAAAGTACCTAAAAAACATAATATTTAAGCTTAAAGACTTGTATTAACCTATAAAACACTTAAAACATAAATAATTAACAAATTAACTGTAACAACCCCTTACCGCAGAGTATGCACCGGGACGCCCGGAGGTCATTCTGGTACATATGCTACGATAAAGGCGAGCTACGTTCTATCTTTTCATTCATTTTACATGGCATCGTATTAAAATTTGCTTCTAAAGCATTAATAGAAAATCCACAATATTTTGAAACCAACTTGTTCCTCAATTCCATTTCACAAAATCAAAGGTTTACAGTGCTTTTCACTCCTTAATACATGTACAGCTACAAAATCTAGTTAAAAAGAACTACATGGATGAGGAAAATATGAAAAAATCTAGCTATGTCATCCAAATATCCCAGCTGACCGACCTTTGCGCCATGGCTTCACTTCAAACAAAATCTACAGGGTAATGGAGCCACTCAAAAAGTATAGTCGTCTATTGATCCTGAAAAGACAACTTTGCAATTTTGATGAGTTTTGTGAACTCAGTGAGGTAACCATCATCGATGGTTCACTCAAAGCAAACAACACATTAATTCACATACCAATTATTTCACAATTTTGCACTATTCACAAATATCACAGTTTCATGTATATCTAGGCCATCAGTATTGCAATCCATTAAACACATTGCAAACACACTTAATACAATGCATATTAAATGCTTATAAGACCCTTTTTTCAATTATTACGTTGTTGTGACCGAATGCCTGAACTGTCCCGTATCCTTTTGGATACCGGGCTCATTAATCGTTGAGCTAATGGCTCTGAATCACATCGAGCTCGAAGCTTGGTTTCACTCGTTGAGCTTTAAGCTCTAACGGTGGCTACTCAAGTCCAACTGCCATTATCTGATTATGCATTCATGAATGGAATGCATGTAATACAATTTGTCACAGTATACAATACATAGGTCCCATATTCACATTCAAGCAGCACTTCAATAACACAATTTCCAATACACAGTCATCGGAACTCCTGTCCGGAATCCACAATCAAACACATTCATTCAATCATTCAAAACATAAGCATAGCACACGATAAGTAAGAGGAACCATCTAGGTTACTCACCAACTGCTCCCAAAGCTAGTGCCTGGAAGGTCCGGCAACGTCTGTGGGTTGACGTTCCAGTTGCTCCTCTATAACGAATAACATACATATAATCACAATTTGCACAATCATAGGTATTTAATAATGCACATGAATGAAATGAAAGATGTACGATACATGCATGACAATCCCGGGTATCATTCCATCACTTTTATTGTAAAGTCATTCTCAAAACAACACTCATCTTTGTCTAAATCACACTTTTGGGTCTATCATGAATCACACTAAATTAGAGAGTGAAGACGAAGTAATTAAGTCATACTCTCTTTTAGAAAAATGTTCTTCTATGTCTTATGATTCCATTGACACAAGAATCACTCAATTTGGCTTAGTATTTGGAGATATAACTCAAACACTTTCGGTCTGTGCCTCAGTACTATATCCCACTTCCATCAAGAATTAGGACATCTTAGGGTTTGAATCAAAATTTCACTTCTTCACATAAGTTGTAGCCCTATATCTTAACTTTACTCCTAAACAAGAATCATATCATTTGGAATCCTATAAGTCCAATTATGATCAAAACATTGACCTATGTTCAGTAAAACTAGTCCCATTGACACTGTTCCAACACTCTCTCACACTTGTCTTTGATCAAGATCTTTCAATTTAACTCCAATTAATACAAATTTTGGTGGAGATATAGACAAATATGTTAGGAATCCATTGCCATAAGAATCAAGTGATTTGGAGCTCTAGAGAAGGAGTTATGGTCAAAAGAAGCAACCAAGTTTATGATTGATTTCCAATAGAACCTAGTTTGGCGCAAATGCCATAACTTTCTCTAAAAACTCAGATTCCTTTCGTTTTTATGCCATTAGAAAGAAAACTTTGAGATCTACAACTCGTACTAGAGGGCTCAAAGCAAGATTTGGCCTCAAAACTGGTCAAAATCGCAAAACACTATAGCTGACCCGAGCATGTCCGTTTAAAGGACATGAATCGACCAAAGTGTCCCAATTCACCCGAGAAGGTTCGTTAAACGGACTCCTATGTCCGTTTAACGGACATATATCACCCAAAACCTCCTTTTTAGCTCCTTCCAAGCTTCCTACACTCATTCAATCATCATATAAACCTATAATCTTCTCAAATCCATCTCTTCTGGCATAAAACCACTCCATAACAACACAAACATCAATTAAATGTCATGAAATCCCCAATTCTCAACCCATTTCATTCAT
>JANZLX010000006.1:18856824-18869598 GCA_025531955.1 Erythroxylum orinocense | reverse complement strand
TTTATTATTTATAAACTAATATTTATTTTATATATTATTATATCAAAATTTATTTGAAATTTATATATTTTAAAATATATTTTAAATTTAATTTTATTTATTAATAATTATTAAATTAATTTAAAATTGTGATTATTATTTATTATTATGATTTTTGGAGAGAGAGTTAAAAATATACAATACAACTGTACAATATAACAATGAACTATTTTATAATTTTAAAAAAAATTCAGAGACTATTTTATAAATTTAAAAAATTACCCGAAACGATACCCGATATTAACCGGTAACGGTACAATACTGTACCAGAATTCAATTCGATACTAAATCTGATATGGTATTCATAACATTAATCTTATCACTTAATGCTCATTATGCCAAGAAGCTGAGAAAAATGTTGAACATTTATTTTTCAAATTAACTACATTAGAGGCATTTGGAAAGAACTTCTTAGAAGATGTTTGATAGCTAGAGAATTAAACAGGCAGGTCATTGTCAAATCTTGACATCCAACTACCAAATACACCAATAAAATTGCTTACAAATGCTTTTAGTTAGTTCTCTTATCAATAGTTACAATAACTTGGGATAAAAGAAACTACATGATCTTTTAGGACAAATGCCTCCTCAAGGCACAATTTAGCAAGCAACTTATGCAACATATAAGGCTCCAAATCCCTACAAAATCACAAATTGCAGGATAAGAAATACATCCTTTCCTTTTGGAATGTCTAGTTTTTCTTTTTTTTCATCCTTCAAATTTTTTCTTGCAATCCTTGATAATCACTAATCTTTAATGGCATTTAGCATTGCATTTTTTATGTACAACTATATTGCCTTTCAAGGCTTAATACATTAACATTTTTTTTAATGAAACAATCTAGGAAAAATTATGAAGGAAAAATATATTACCTAAGGGGTAAGTCTGAAATAAAGGAGGAATAATTATAAAGAAGAGAGTTCCTAGGGTAAAAGGGTTTAGAAGGAAGGCTCCATTCAGGTGCTTTCTTTTTACTAATATTTGTGTTAATCCCCTCAATTAAAATGATTTCTCTTATTCAACGGAAGGTTTTTTGGCTTGATGCTTGTATATCGAGTTTCTCATTTCTGAATATTTTGTGGTTTCAATCTCTCCATAGAACATAAATGATATAAATAAAGGTCGGTTTAAATATTACAAGATCATCTTTGATGTGGAACTAAGCCTTGTGTATTCAGTCAACTATGCTCATTCATTAATTCTCATTACAATATAAGTTACATAAGTTCTTGTAGCTTTTTCCATAAAATTGAAAAGTAGTAGCATCTGAAGAAGAGATAGTTTAAAAATTCATTCTCTTGATTAGATTTCTAGCACCATAAGTCATTAGTGTTGATGCCCTTGATCCTACATATGCTCTTAACCTTTTGTTTGATTGCTAACTAAAGGATAAAGGATGTTTATGAGAAGCCATTAAACTAAACTAATTTTTTTTATCTAAGGGATTATTTGATGGGTGATTGAGAATACCTTCAATCAAGTTTTATTTGTAAATTTCTTAGAAATGTGCCTTATCCAAACAATTATGTCTTGTCCTTTCAATTTAGGACAATATCTAGGTAAATTTTCATAACAGAAGAGAAGTCTCTAAATTTACAGATCTATGTGTTGCCAATTGTTTTACACCCTACAACCAATTAGTTGGTTGTAGTTTAGTGAAAAAATAATTTAAAGGCATTCTTTATCTATTACATTCTTAAATGTATATGAAAAAGTCCTTGAGATTCATATATATTGCGAATGAAATTATAATGAGATTATAATTATGAAATTCATATTGCATTTATATATTATCCCTAAATTGTTCCAAGTTATTGTTCTATTAAGATTGGACATTAATAGAAAGTAAAAAGACTACTACACGTTATGTTTTTCCTTATAAAGAAAGTAGTCGATCTCATAAACTAAATTATAGAGATAATTAAACAAACCTATAGATGTTTGTTAGAGGACATGTCCACTAAACTAACCATATATGATAAATTTATTTGGAACATTACTTGTATGTCTATAGAAATTCTCATTGTAATGATTATATAAGTGATCGTTTGATTTGAAATCTTTAAAGTTTTCTTGTATGAGGGTTGTTATGTTTCGATAGTCAAGGATGACTCGGTTATTAGTCATTGGATATAATATGAACTATTTGGTGGTAGTTGCATGATAAAGATAAGATTGATCATCCTAAAGTAATTAGGGAAAATGCTTCATTATTCTCGATTATTATTAATTTGAAACATTCTTGGCTAAGGTGGAATGACATTTTGTAAATAGTTTACAATTGTTATTAATAAAATCAATAGCTAATGGTGGAGAACTAGTATGATTAGGCTCAAAATAGAACAGACATTAATTATATGCTTTATTTCTAATGGAATATTATATGATAAAATGATTGAATTATACAAAAAAATTATGCACAAAAAGGTTAGTAAAAATCACTTTGTTATTTCTAAATATTTGGGTGGTCATGATATATTGCTAGACGCCAATCATAATCTTTGGATATAAATTGTTTAATTAGCTAATTAAAAATAAGTTAAAGGAGTTTAATTTATCTAATCCTAAATACAATTAAGGGTTATAATTTGTATCCATTTCCAATATATTTAGGAATCTAATGGGTCATACATAAGGAACGGGCTGAAGAGAGAAAAGATATTTTAATTAAGTTGGACTTGATTGTAAAGTTTAAAAAACTTTATAATTAAATATGAGATATTTAATAAAGAACGATCAATATGAGATATTAGATCTTATTTGTGTATAATTGGTATTTAATTATAATTATTTTAATTCTAATTAAACTTTAGTTGAAATTAGAATAATTTCAATTAAATTACTAAAATATCTAAAAACTCTTAATATATAAGCTTAAGCTCTAATAAAGCCAGCACTCCTTACCTAACTCTCTTTACAACAGTTACAGAGTTCTCTCAACTTGTTATGCGGATACCATTAGAACTCGGACACTTATGTTGGTATGATGGTTGAAATGGATCGATTTTAGGAACTATTTGAGGGATATGACAAGAAAAAATCATTCTTCATAATAAAGTATGAATTATTATTCATCCTTTATTATAATTTATTAGTTATCATTTTATAGAATTTGAAATGATCTTAGGTTTCGGGAAATCAAACAAAAAAAAGTCTTCTAATGGCATTGTGCGCGAACATGGCTTCTACCCTTCTCAAAGTTCTTCCACTTTTCTTCAATTTCTTGTTTCCACTCATTAACAAACACATCAAACACCCATTGAAACATAAAATTAAGATTAAATTCTTACTTTAAACCAATTAAACAATTAAAACACATAACATTACTAACAAAAACACAATTTTAATTCCTAAACATATGATTATCGTCTTAAGAAAATACTTAAAAACACACTCAACCACCTAAAAAACACACTATAATATACACCTATCAACATTCTCATACTTAAATCTTTGCTTGTCCTTAAGTAAAGCAAAAAACACAAACATAAACATAAACAAAACACATAACACATAACTTATAACCACATAATCATATTCAATGTAATAATGTTACAACGACATCCAATCTAACAAAATTAACTTAACCTAAAAAATCAACCATTTAAAAAGTGTTAACATACTAACTTATTCCTTTCATGTTTACATGCTTTGATTTGAATATACATATCAATCAAAATATTAACACCCTATTCATACACCTATGGCATTTGTAAGCATGCATTTATTATTATTGATCAATTAAAAAGGCAAACTATCATTAAGTAACTCTTCATGAAAATTCTTGCTATTTTAAATGATTAGTAGGTTTAATTTTACTGCAAGCACTTTCCTTTTATATTTTTAAACGATAATGCAGTCTTTTGATGTAAAGGCAAACACTTTGTCATTAATGTCACCTAATCACTCAACTAGATTGCATTTATTTTAGGCTGGTTGGAGAATTATTTTATCCATTTGACGCGAAGGCAGACATTTTGTCATGAATACCCCTAGTTACTTAGCTATATCGGAATTCTCAACTATCTACTAGTTCTATTCTTAGCTCAATTTTCTTAGAAAGAGCCAATATAATAGGAATTTTATTTAACAATTTTTAAAAATAATTTCTTAGTCTGATGGAAACTAATTTCATTGAATGTAATTATAAACATATACAAGTTTCATAAAGTGAATGAAAAGGTTTCATATACTAATTAGCATGCATATTCATCTCAAAGACACTTCAAACACAAAATTCACAAGTTACTATGCCTTTACAATTTAAATGACTGTTCAAAAGTAGGTCAATTCCATTCAATTCATGTTATTGACACATTCACACAATGCACACATCATGTAACAAAATGTTCACACTATGCTAACCTAATCAAACTAAAATGCTAATTTCACACACAATTGATATGCAAGTGCATATATGTCCCTACACTTGAACAACGCATTTTTCTCAATGTAGAAAACAAAAAAATATAAATAAAGAGAAATAACATTAAAGAAAAGTAAGAGCAAGAAAACTTATAGTAATTCAGGTGGTGATAGTGTTGGCGATGGAACTTGGATTCACTTCATGTCATGAGCATCCATCAATTCAAATCTCTACAAAATAAACATGAAGCATAAAAAATAAAAATAAAAAATAAAATGAAAATAAAAATGAAACATATCTTAATTCTTAGGTTGCCTCCCAAGTAGCACTTGCTTAATGTCGTTAGCCCAACATATCCTTCGCTTTTACCGTCAACCTAGGTTCATAAATAGTGTCTTATTTCCACTCGTTTCTTTTCTTTTGACGACAGTTTAGTAGCTTGTGAATAAGCCACATGTTTTAAGATAGTAAGAAGGAAATATTTGATCAAATAAAAAATCCAAATGTTATATTAAAGCCCCTTTTTATAACAAACTATCAAAAAAATAAAGAATGATAAAACTCCCTGAATCTAGTTAACTTCTAGAGTTTATCATGTCGGAAGGCAAACTAATCATTCTCGTCATCATTCACCTTTTTCCACTCTTCCACTTTCAATTCTTAAACAGAGACTTCCTTCTCTTCTTCATCCACTTTCTCCTTTATCCTCTATTCTTCATTCTTTTCTTGAATAGTAATTTCATTCGTGAATTTGACCTATGTCTCCTTTTCACTTTGAGGCATCAATAGGCTCTAATAACAGGTTATATTTGACTCAGTATCAATATGCTCGTATTGTGTATTCTAAGGTTAGTTTTGCATGCAATATGGTTTCTCCCAAATATAATTTGGAGCTCAACATTGATGGCTGTAACGGTTACCCCCACAAATGTCTCAACACAACAAGGATGTCAGCTGTACTTATGTGTTGCTTGGAAGAGACCTACATTCCTTGTAACAATGCATCAATAAGTTGCCTAACTTGAACCTCCAAGTTATAAATGACATAGGAAAGGTTCTTCATTATTAGATCAAATTTGACTTACCTTATCTTCTAAATTTCATCTTGGTCATCGAGCTTGGAGCTTAACACATCCATTAACTTGTCTCACTTGGACTCCAAATATCAAAGCCTATCTTACTGGAAACTTGGGGGACCTTATGCTCTCATATTGTTTCCTGCATTGTTACTCCAAGAATAATTTGGATAATTTTTCCACCAAAGATTATATGAGGTTAAGTGACTCCCATTTATATTGTAATACTTTACTGAGTTAGAAGAAAAGCTTATAAGTTGTTCAGCTTAAAGTTGCTATTTTTTAAAATCTTGTGTTCAAGCACCTACAATTACACAAGAAAAGTAATATAATCCTTAAAGCTACAAAATTCAAATCGTATAAGATGCTAATTTAATCTCCAACAATGATGCTGAAAAGTTATTGACAGTTTTATATAAAAATTTCAATACCATAAGTATATGATCGTATCTTGTAGAATAAAAGGTATCGTTCTCATGAGGATCAATTAAAAACCTAACAATTTGACTGCATTTTGTCATGCCTAGTTCCTGTCATTTGTCACGATTGTGGAACTATACACGATTGTGGCTTCTTCCCTTTTGCAAGTTCTTCCTCTTTTCTTCAATATCTTGTTTCCACTCAATAACAAGCAGATCAAACACCCCTTGAACATAAAATCAAGATCAAATTCTTGTTGTAAATCAATCAAACAATTAAAACACAAAATCACTAACAAAACACAATTCTAAATCCTAACACATGATTATCATCTAAGAAAACACACTCAAACACTTAGAAAACATACTATAATATACACATATTAGTTAATTATTGTACTTAAGAACTATAAATTTTTCAGTTGTAATTTGGTTGGAGGCTAGCTAATGTCCTAGTAAGCCATGTGAGAGACTAAAACTGGAGAAGTGAGGAGTTATCACCTACTGTTGCTTGGAGAAGTTTTCTCTTTGATTGTGAAAAACACAAAGAATAGGCAAAATGTCTTGACTACACAGAGAGAAGAGGACGTTGGAGCTCATGACAAAGCTTTCAAAATCACGTAGCTTTCGCCAGCACATCACATTGTGTTGTTTGGAGTTCTTGTAGCTTGCTAGTGGCAAGCTATTACATGTAGATGCAATGGCAAAGACGACAACGTTGGCAAATGGCAAAGTAAGGCAACAATAACTTCTTTGTGTGGTGAATAGGGCTTTATCTTTATGAAATTGTGGTTTTTAAGGAAGATGGTAGGGTTGTTTGGACATGGAGCTAAGTTTATTCTAGTATTGGAATAAGCAGTGTATAGGTAGAAGAATAAGAATATCCAAAAGGTAGAATAATGGATATTTGGTAATTGGAATGGTATATTGTAAGGTTGGAATAAGATATTCCATAACCTAGATTAAAGAATGTTTGGTCATAGGGTTAGCTTATCCTAAATAACAAATAAGGTATTCTTTTTTTGGAGATAGGATTAATTTAATCCTAATAAATATCATTCTAACCATAAATTTTAAATTGTTTTAAAATTAAAAATCAATGACAAAATTAAATTAATTATTTTTCTTACTATGATTAAGATTAAAAAATTATATTGATTTCTAATTAATTTTATAAAATAGCTTCTAAAATTAAAGTTAATTTATTTCAATTAGATTGAAATTAATTAATCTTAAAATTAAAAATTACTTTCTGACGTAAGTAAAAAAGATGTTTTTAAATAAATTTATTTATTTCAATTTAATTGAGATAAATTAAATTTATGGTTTTATTTTTTTAGAGAATTATTATTCTATTTATTTAAAAATTTTCCTTATTTATGAATAATAATTTTCTTGATTTATTAAAAAATATATTCTCTTGATTAAATTTTGAATTTTTTTCCATTTATTGATTAAGAAAAAGAGCTTTCTTTAATATTTTTTGAATATAGTTTTATATCTTATTAAAGACAGATTTTTAGATAATTAAAAAATTAATTTCCAAATAAATAATATAAAGAATTTTTAATTAAATGAAAAGGTGTTTTATTTAATTTTCAAAGTAGTTTCCTTTTAATATAAGAAAATAATTTTCTAATTAAGAAAAAATAATTTCTAATGAGATTGGAAATTGTTTTCTAATTGGATTAGAATGTCTTACTTGGTAAATTTGGAAAAAGGGAATTTTTCTAAATTATAATAAGTAAGAAGTATAATTTATTAAAAAAATTCAATTAATTTTGTTAAATAAATCAAGATAAGTAGAAATAGTTTCTAATTGGATTTAAAATTGTTTTCAAATAAAATTAAATTTCTACTTGGAATAGGAATTTAGTTTATTTAGGAATCAATGAGTTTAATCTAATCTAATTTTTCTACGTAGCTGGAAATATTGAATTAGATTACAAAGATCAATAACTATAATCAAACGAAGCTTGATATTGTATGCCTAAAATCTAATTATGAGTGCATAAGTTACATATTTGAATATATGTTTGATATATTATGCATGTTGAATTGTACGTTTTATATGTATGATATTTAACATGCAATTTAGACAAAAAAAAATAAATCCCTCGTTAAAATATTAAGTACAGATTAAGAATGTGATTGTTACATTTCATTGTTATAAAAATAAACTAGAATCCCATTTATTGTTAAGTTTTTTCAGCAAACTCAAAGATGTTTTAATCAGAATATATCTAGTCTTATAACAATGGGTCCTACTTAACTAAATTTGTGTGATTTGGATAAGCAAACTCATGATCACATGAATTTAAAGGTAGGGTTATGCATAACATATATGATATATTTTAGCAAGAGTTGTCACCTAACAAATATAGATGTCATATAATATGTGATTTATAAAGTTATCTACCTGATTTAAAGTTAGTTGGTTTGTTGAGCAAACTCAAGATCAACTAAATTTGAATGGGATCTTAGCTTACTATAAAGATTATAGTAATTTTTAAAATAGTAGTGAGGGCTATTATTTTGAATAAAATATTAGGACTAAACAAATACACGATTAAAGTCCTGATCTTATTTGGTAGTCATGGCTTATAAACCAATACTTGCTTTACTTATATTTATATGTTATTTTGAGTAAAATTTACCTTAGTTAGTGTAGCTGATACTAAGTTAATGAACATAATTTCTTGGATAAATATTAACTTTGAAAAGAGTTCTCAAAGTTTGATAGAAAAGTTATATGTCTATTATACAATTTTGTTATAATCCCTATTGAGGATTTGGTGACAAAGTTTTAGAGATATGTCAAAAGCATATAGTAGAGATGAGAGGTTGTAAAGAGTAGAGCAGAAAGGTATAGTAACTTGATGAATCTGGTTCATGCAATAAATATGTACATCAAGTAACAACATTGCTATAGTATAATCATAGTTTTCAAAAGAAGAAAATGATTGCATGACTTTTCTTGCCTATATATGATATGATATGATAGAAATCACAAATATATTTTTTATTCATGTTTATGAATATTTGATACTGAATTTAGATTCAACATTACTATAATATTTAAGACGTGATAAGAAATAGATTGTTGAGTAAAAGTAGTCGATCTAAGTTTATGCAAATATTTTGTATGTGTTAAGTCAAAGGAGACTTATGCTTAACATAAGTGGCAATAATACAAAGTTAGATAACCGAGACAATCTTTTCATGCCATATTGGTTTAATCAACATAATAAGAATTGCAAAGTTACATATAAAGATATATGTATACTTTTGATTATGAATAGTATAAAAATTATGAAAATTGTTAAGTTAAATAATAACTAAATCAACCTTTGGTGAAAGGATGATGATGGTATTGAATTGTTAAATTTATACATATGATGTATTGCAAGTTGACATGAGACTCGCATTAATCTACCAAGTGTCGATGAGCTTTTGGTATCAGATGCTTACGACTTGCCTATGTGATTGGCCATGTAGAGTAGGTGTAAAGATAAAAGGATGATACTTGTATTTCATTAGATTACTGATCACTTTATACGATATAGTCATATGTATTAAATGAAATGTTGATTTAAATATTATGATAATTTTAAATAGTTTAAATCTACGTATAAATTAAGCAATGAGAATCCTGAAAAACTTCAATAAGATTGATGTGGTGAGTTATATTTTTTTTGGTTATGTATAGGAAATGAGATTCTCTAGTGAATACCTTCATAAAAAAAATCCATAAGATTATAGATTTATATAAGGAAAATACAATATGAGAGATTGTATGTTTTAATATAATTTTTTCTATAACTATGCCTAGTATAATGACTCACCTTTAATAGTTCTAACTAAATCAATTAGCAAGATTTCATATTAGATATGAAAAAATAAGTCTTTGAAAAAGCCAAAGTTAATGATTTAAGGATGTGATGCTCAGTTGAGGCATGAATTATCTATTAAGTAAATTGAGTAATAAAAGGCTATAAGATATCCAAAATGTTAGATATAATCTTACAGACCTATTAAACAAATTGCTTATTTCAATGAGCATTTATAAGAGAACTATTCTTAAGATAAGTAGTCGGAGTAATATGGAATTTGAAAAGTTTAAATCTAATGACAATTCATGCAATTGGAACTAGTGCCTTTATTGATACATTTGATGTATAGTTGAAAGGTTACAAGACATTGAAAATTTCACTTTCATGATGAATTCAAGTAGTTTGTTTTAGAGATGATTATAAATTTGGCATGTCTACAAGAAGGTTAGTAGGAGTATAGTTTTTCTCTTCATTGAAAGTATGTAAAGACATATTGCTCATAAAGAACAACAATTATATTTTTAAATTGTTGAAATAAAATTTTCCAAAGAAAACTCTTACTTGATATGAAAAGGTAACAACTTAATTTTGGGAATTAGATCTATAAAGATAGATTCGTAGTTGTTTATACATAGATATTATACTAAATATGTTTAGTATTTGAGATATCTAATACTTGCGAAGTATTAAAGATATCCATTATTCTATATATGAGTTAAAATTTGGGTTCAAGGTTATATGGATATTAACTTTAGAAGTAAATCCTAATTAAGTTCTATTTTACTTAAACAATATTATTTTAAGATTGGAAATGTTCCAATGTAGCAATGGATGTTAATTGAGTCATATACATTTTTCATTTAGTATAAATGATTATTCAGATTAATAAAGTTCTTTAATGAATTTGGTATAATTCCTTGAATTGCTCAAGACAGTAATGTACTATGGAACATTAGAGCCATTGGGTATGTACAAGGAGCTAAGGTATCATCAAAGATCCAAGGATATATTTTGGCAATGTTTTTCTTAATTAGGATGATAATTAAGATGCAAGTTGTAAGATTAAATAAGTGCTTACTATAAAGAATCATATAAAATTCTCTTATTAAGTGATTGTCCCAACAATAGCATAATCATCATATAGTAATATGGTATAACATACTTAAATTATGCAAGTGGTAGAATGTTGGTTTATGCCCTACGGCCAATCAATTGGTCGTATTTTAGTGAAAAAATAATTCAACGTTATTCTTTATCTTATATATACTTAGATGTATATAATAAAGCATATGAGATAAATTGTAAATGAAATTATGATGAGATTATAATTATGAGATTCATATTGCATTTACATATTATCTCTAAATTGTTCCTTGTTATTGTTCTACTAAGACTGGACATTAATATAACGTAAAAAGACTAGCACACATTTTGTTTTTCCTTATGAAGAAAGTAGTGAATCTCATAAACTAGAGTGTTGAGATACTTAAACAAACATATGGCTACTTGTTATTGAACAAGTTTATTGAACTAAAGCCGTATGAGAAGTCCATTTGGAACATTACCTATATGTTTATGGAAATTCTCATTGTGATAATTGTATAAGTGATCCTTTAACTTGAGATCTCCAAAGTTATCTTCTATAGGGATTGCTATGTTTTGATACTTATGACCTATTCTAGTCAAGGATAACTCATTCAGTAGTCGTTGGATATAACATGAACTATATAGAGGTAGTTAAGTGATCAAGATAAGATTCATTACCCTAAATCAATTAAGAAGAATGTTTCATTGTTCTTGATTAATATTGATTTGGAAAATCCTTGGCTAAGGTGGAATGACATTTTATAAATAGTTTACAAATGTCATTAATAGAATTAATAGCTAATGGTGGAGAACTAACATGATTGGACTCAAAATAGAGTAAGCATTAATTTCATGCTTTATGTATAATCATAACATTGTACGATGAAGGATTGAATTATACAAAAAAAATAATATACAGAAAAATTAGTTAAAACAATTTTGATATTCCTAAATATTTAGTGGTTATGATGTGATGCTAGACGTCAATCTTGATCTATGTATATGAATTGTTTAATTAGAGAATTGAAATTAAATTAAAGGAGTTTAATTTATCTAATTATAACTATGATTTAGTTTTATAATTTGTATCCATTGCCAACGTATTTGGGAGCCTAATGGGTCTCACATAAAGAACGAGAGAAAGAGAGAAATATTTTAATCAAGTTAGACCTAATTGTAAAGTTTGAGAAACTTTATAATTAAATATGAGATATTTAATAAATTAGGAACCAATATGAGATATTATATCTTATTTGGGAATAATTGATCAAATAGTTCTAATTAAAGTTTACTTGAAATTATAATTTAAATTAAATTAAATTAATAAAATATCCAAAACATATTATAAATAAGCTTAAGCTCTAATAAAACTAGCCTTCCTTGCATACCCCTACAACAGCAGCTGTAGAGTTCTCTCAACTTGTTCTGTAGATACAATTAGAGTCAAACACTTGTTCAGCTATGATGGTTGAGGTGGATCGATTTTAGAAACGGTTCGAAGGATACGACAAGAAAAGGATTAATCTTTAGAGTAATGTATGAATTATGATTCTAGCTTTATTATAATTTATGTATTAATGATTTTATAAAATTTAAGTGATCTTGACTTTTTTTTTTTAAAAAAAAGAAAGTTTCATGATTATTGCTGCTGGGCCCCGTTTCCGAAGCCCGGCTATCCGAATACCGAAATCAGAGAACGCATGCGGTTACAAGGATTTTCTCAACGAATCCTTAACAAACTAACATTTAGCCTGAGGAAGCTACATTAAACAATCTTATAGAAATCAAGGACAAACAACTCAACTTATATTAACAAACCATAGACAAGTCGACTTATGTCACTGACAAGTCGACTTGAATGCTGTCGCCTTAGATAAGTCGACTTATACTACTGACAAGTCGACTTACATAGGCAAATTTCATACCAACCATAAACACTTTATCAAAATTAAGA
>JANZLX010000006.1:18839899-18850935 GCA_025531955.1 Erythroxylum orinocense | reverse complement strand
ACGATGTCCAGTCTCATCAATCCTATGACTAGGGATAATTTAGATACTGACATAATTGCACATGATAGGAATCTCAGGAGTATGATCACAATCATAATTTCCTTTATGCTATGTCATATATCATGGACTTCATGAATTTGATTAAAGATCAATATCAATTCATAAACAATGAACATCAAATTAATGAAAGATGCCTATTTATTCATAAAGACTGTACACAACTTTGTACAAAACACGCTGAAGGCGATTGCCTTTAGGGCACTACTCTAACAATCTTATAGTACTGTGCAAGCATAAGTCGAGTTACAGGAGATACAAGTCGACTTATAATACTGTGCATGTGTAAGTCGAGTTACAGGAGAGTACAAGTCGACCTACACTAACACATACCTCTTGGTAGATTCTACTGCTTCTGTTTCAGTTTCTGGTGGTAAGGCTGCATGAGAACAGTCAGAGTAATTGAGAGCGGAAGTATTATCATGAACAAGGGTTATTACCTCTCGAGGAGTATCCATCTGAGGAGCTTGGGGTGATTCTAGTGAGATAGGCGATCCTACGTTGCCAGAGGTATCCCTTCCGGTAGGTCCAAGAATTGACAGACTTGGGATTAGAAGCCAGCTCAGTGAGTCGGTCTCTGACTTCTCCCCCTAAACACTGAGTTGGGTAGCATAGAAATATTCGATTTCTAAGAAGTCACAATCCATAGTGGTGAACATGCGACGAGAAGAAGGATGGTAGCACCTATAACCTTTCTGATGAACCCTATACCCAACAAACACACACTTAAGAGCACAAGGATCAAGCTTAGAACGCTCAGATTTTGGTATGTGGAAAAAAATGGAGCATCCAAAGATGCGAGGTGAGAGAGCTAGGGGTGCCGGTATTTTGGCATGACTAGAAAAAGTGTCTAAGGGTGTTTTAAGGTGAAGTATTTTGGTAGGTAGGCAATTAAGGATATAAACAACAGTAGCAACGGCTTCAGGCTAGAAAAAATGGGGTACACGAGATTCAATAAGTAAGGCCCGTGTGATTTCAAGAATGATCCGATTTTTTCTTTCTGCTACCCCATTTTGTTAGGGTGTGTTTGGGCAAGTGGTTTGATGGAGTAATCGTTTTTCCTTAAAGAAATTCTGAATGGTATGATTGACAAATTCTCCTCCATTATCAGTTATAAGGATTTTAATGGATTTCTGAAACTGTGTATGGACCATGTTATAAAAATGCATAAATCTCTTAGGAACTTCAGATTTGTGTTTAAGAAAATATATCCAAGTCATGCGGGTACAATCATCCACAAAAATCAAGAAAAATTTAAACATACTATTCCCAAAATTCGGGGCTGGAGCCCACACATCAGACTGTACCAGATCAAATATATGTTCAACATGAGTGTTACTACAAAGAAAAAGTTTTCCTATGACTTTTGGCTAGTACACACGTATCACATGGACTATTATTGGATAAGTGAGGAAAAAGAACTTTAAAATAAGCAGGAGATGGGTGACCTAAACGACGATACCAGAGCCAACTTTCTCGGTTAGTAGTTCCATGAGCTAATAGGACTGTCCCATTCTGAGCTACCTCATCAACGTAGTAAAGCCCATCTCGCTCAGTGCCATGTCCAATAATCTCCTGAGTTTGGATATCCTGCAATAAGCAAAAATCAGGGTTCATGATTACTTTACAATTTAATTCTCGGGTAACTTGGCTTATAGAGAGTAGTTTACAAGTGAGAGACGAGACATATAAACAGTAAGAGAGTTTTAGTGTTGGGCATAGTTCTCCTGATTCCGCACCTTGAACTGGTACGTAATCACCATTGGCTGTTTGAATCTGGCCTTTTTTGGGTAATGAGGGGTTGATAATATCTGTAGGGTCAAAGATCATTGTATTAGTAGCACCATAGTCAAAAAGCCACTGAGTGCATTTCGGTTTATTAGGTTTGTGGGCAATATATGCAGTTTTATGGGTGTCGGATTTACGGAAATGTGGTGGGCTAATAAGGGTGGTTTGGTCATTGTCGACAGCATCTATAGCATGAGAACCACAATTATCATCTTTAAAACTTTCAAGCTTTAAAAAATTAGAACCACAAATTTGAGGGTTTGGGAATAGATACTTTTTCCCAAACCCAATACTTGCGTCGGTGGAGTCCATAAGGTTTGTGCTATCTCCTTTTTGCTTCCCAAAAATAGCAGTTGCAAAAACTCCACTCTCACTCTCACTGGCGCTGACAACACCGCCGGTGACCTCAGGGTTGCCTGTTGCAGTAGCTGCTTTGCCCGATCGATGTCTCCGTTTTGGATTATCGCGCCACCACTCGGGAAACCTGACCAGATGGAAGCACTCCTCCTTCACGTGTCCCTTCATATTACAGTGTAAACATTTGATTGTTGATTGATTGACACCAGTCCGTCGGAATGACGAGCTCCCCGATTCCGACCGGTGCTCCTGGCCCCATACTGATTTTGTTTTGTCACCCTGTTCCTTCGATGTATTCTTCACGAACTCAGATCTGGGTTTTTGATTATGTCTCTTCACGAACAGCCCAGTTCTGATGCCCTGTGATGTGCCGCCTTCCCCACTGTCACCGGCTATCGATGGGCTTAGAATAGTCATCTTGGCGGCCTCCCTTTTGACAGTCGCATAGGCCTCTTCTACTGAGGGGGAGGGATCCTGCTTCAACAGATCCCTCCTGATGGAATCATACTTATCATCCATACCTGCCAAGTACTGATATAATCGATTTTTTCACTTGATTTTGTTGAATAGCATGATGTCAACAGCACATTGCATTGGGTTTGGCTCACGTGTGTCGATCTCTTGCCACATTTGCTGAAAGCTACTGTAATATTTTTCATTGGTCAGTTGTCCCTGTTGATGCTTGTTTGCTTTGGTTATGAGGTCAAAGATTTGTAGAGACCCTTCACCACTCTGATATGTTTTTTCAAGACCTAACCATAGGTCCCTCGAGGTCGGATATTGGATGTATTGTCCAACCAATTATGGCTCAATGGCGTCAATAATCCAGGAGAAAACCTAGAGATCTGCTTGTTGCCATTTACGAAACGTTGAAGCTGTTTTCACCGGTTGTTCCATCTCGTCGTTGATATATTCGAGTCTCCCTCGTTTTCCAATGGCCAGCAGCATCAATTTCGACCACAGGAAGTAATTGTGATCATTCAATTTGATTGATACGTTGGTTGTTTCATTCCCAGTATTTTGATTCAACAATTTCTCTAATTGTGTTGACAAGAATTCGGAAGCTTCGAACATTGTTGAAGATTCAACAGTACTGTGGGTACTCATAGTGGTCGACCCTAGAATCGACACAGCTCTGATACCATATTAGAGCCGAGAAAAATGGAGTATAGAGAGAGCATGAATCAATGATAGAAGTTGAAATTGCTTAATTCATCCGATTACAAAGTGGTAATTTATATAGACTAATAAGACTAGTAGTTGCTTGATTACAAAGTGGTAATTTATATAAACTAATAAGACTAGTAGTTGCTTGATTTTAGGGACACGATATGCATCAATTGTATTAGGATTAGGATTTGATCCTGATAAATCTTTCCTAGTTTGTTACAACTTCTATTTCTAACACCCTTCCTGTACAAAACCTTGATCTTTTACAAGGAGGAGAAATCAAAGAATACCGGGGAGCTTACAACTACAAGACTTCGCAAGAAACACAGTCAGGTACCTTCAACCTGCAAGAAAGGCTAGACAATATCGGGGGGAATCTGATAATCTAGAGGATTGGCCTGCGGTCGTAGGCACGGATTAAGGAGCCCAACTTTCAATCCTAGCTCTTATGCACTTTGGAGAGCTCATCTCCTAAAAAACTTGACATGCTTTGGTTCCTACATGTCTAGTAATTTACACACATAATTCGTTCAACATTCTTCTGTGAGCCACATTTCGCCTTACCGAGCCCCATCTCATGACAGCCCGAAGCTGACACCACCTCGTTTTAGGTTTTCTAATCCTTGACATATGTACACTTTGGCTTCGGAAGGTAGAAAAGAGGTCTATCTCATCATCAGTCCCGTGAGTTGGAAGAAAAGCACTAGTACCACCTTGTCCCCAGGTTGCTGCTTGGACACGGCATATATCTTCATCAGTCATTTGACCACTTATCAGGAACGGCCATTGTAAATCATTGGGAGAGAAGTTATTATCTCCTGGGTAGGGAAGAGAGAGAACATCTCCAAGTTTGAAGCTGTTCTTAAGCATGGGAGGAAACATTTGCATAGGGCTACTACTATGCAGAGGAATATGGAACTGACTGCTACTTCCTATTTCAAAGGAATATGCTTTCGTACTTGGTTGGGTGTTGAAATCCAGCTGCATTTGTGCCTTATCTGTACAAGTAGGAATTAGGGCAGCAGTTAAGAGTCCGTTAATGAATGTATAAAGAGATCGATATAGGCTAATTTTCACTCAAATTGGTGTATTTAGAAGTCCGTACTAAGAATTTCTATGCCTTGGCCTACAGTAGGGATCTCGATTGCTTCAACTTGTGGGCTTATCAGGGGGGTAGAAGGCCCAAAAATTGCATGCGAATTGATAGGGGTGAAGTTGTCGACATTCTTATAAGCTTGCCTCTTGTAGTTTTCAACCAAAGCCTGTTAATTGGGAGAGAAGAAAAAATAGTTGAACTTAATTGGCATATATTGAACCAGAACTGGAGATTAAAGACAATGATATATTAGTTCTTTCAGACACCTTAACAAGACACTTGCCTTTTGAGGAGGGGTCAGCTTATCTAGAGGCTCATAGTTCTGTCCATCAAACGCTGCTCCTACAACTTTGTAGACGGAATTGAAGAGAAGACTAATGCCAGCTTCATAGTAGGCGTAGAATTGGCCATCTTCTAGAACACAGGAACTTGCGTGTTCGATGATTACATACCATGTCCTGCTTGTGACTCCATTTCCAAGTATCTGCAGTCCCCCAGTAACAATTTTTTGTTGTTAAAATTGAACAACGTAAAATAAAAAGAAGCTATAGAACAATAAAGGCAAGGACATGTGCTAACGCTGCGTAATTTTGATGGATCAGTAGCATGTAATTGCAGAAAGTCCTTGACGGTGTGAATCCCATTCGAGGCCAAGCGTATGTGATTTGGACCATCTTTTGCTATCTTTTCCAATCTCCAAACCTTATCCTCCAGGTGAGGAGGGTGGTGTTTCTGATACGCTGAAAGAACAAACCAACAGTTAGCCAAAACAACAGGCCGGTAGTAATGCAAATGCAATCAACTTTAATCATTATCTGTAACCATCTCAGCTTTACAAATTTGTCTTGCAACGCTCCAATTGATCACTAGGAAGAAAAAAGATAAATTGCTAACGTACAAGCTCCTCTGTGGTCCTTCACCATAAAAGCTTCACTTCTACCCTCCCTGATCTTTACTTCTCCAGAAATTTTTTGACCTTGTTTAGCTCCCAACCGAAATTTTCTACTTCTTTGCCAACTAGAATTATCAGTGAAAATCAAGTCAGTCACTTGAGCAACCCCATTTTTTAAGGCAATAAAACGCTCTCCAGTAATCAACGGCCTTCTGCCATCTCTTTCACGGATGATGCTGGATTTGAATTCGTTTTCAGTCCAATTTTCTTGGTCGTCAGAACCAAAGTCACCATCAAGTACCAGGAGCTCTATCTTCATTGAAGACAGGGGACCGAATGTGACAATGGTCTTAGTTCTGGCATCCATCAGCAAGATTTTGATCGGTTCACCATCGTCAGCTTCAATCCTACTACCAGTAAATATGGTAGAGGGTAGTTTGTTGACAAAGTACAGCAAAAAGTCTGCTCCTCCAGATGTCTCACTCTGATGAAACGGGGGTCTGCAACAAGAAGATCAAAGGTTGATCCTTTTGACAGATCCCCCAAAAATAACAAGCTATAGAGAAAAGAAAGGAACCTAGACGATGGTTGAAGAATGGTTGAAGTATACTTTTCCATCTCTTCTCGAATCTGACCAAAAATGAAGCAGCAGAACAAGCATTTAGTTATAGAACCATAACAGAATCAAACACGCCCATTTGGAGGCTTTCCTGAGATTGTCTTAAGTTTTGGGGAATCAAAAACATCCAAACGATGGCAATTAGGAGCAACAAATTAAGTCGAAACTATATAAAGAAATTGTTCCTTCATCAGACATTGATTGAAAAGCCTATAAAGCCTGAGGTAGGTAAATGGCTGAAAGAATTCTTTAACAATTGGAAAAACATGGAATGGAGCTGACTCAGAAAGAGGGGAAGTTTCTTTATTTTATAAAAAGCAACCGCAAGTAAACGGTAAAAAAAAAAAAAAAAGGAAAAAGGAACAGTAAATCTTGAATATTTCAAAAGGTGCTGCTAAATTTTAATTCACATAACCAAATAGCCATTTTATGTTACCGAGTAGCCTAAATAACAGAAGAAAATGAACGATCATGTAAGGTAAAGTTTAAAGGAGTACATACAATTCCTCGAAATAAAGGCTCCATTCTGGAAGCCAATTCAGTGAGCGAAAAGAGTCCCGTCACACCTCTGACAACACTGCAAAAGAAAAGACAAAAACTCAGCATACAAGAGACTATATGCAGTACAAGATCAGCTCAAAAGAACACAAGAAGCTACAACTTCAAACAAAGAGCCGAAAGAAACCACCTACTTCTTAAACCTCTTGGTATCTTCACCTTGAATCCTAGAACCATCCTCACCGTCATCAAAAGAAGGCCTTTTCAACGCCATTAACGACCACCAAGAACTAGAAATGGTAAAGATGTTGAGATTAGATTTTAAGATATGAGCAAACAAAACCAGCCAGTTTTGGTGGGTTTTTTATAGACGGTCACGGCAGCAAGTTAGATGATTGACCTTTAACGGTAGAACCTGCATGGAAGTTTCTTATGGAACCCACCAAGCTACAAATGGACAAATGCAAAGACGCCGCGTTGTAACACAAAAGTCAAGGCTATAATTCCTTATATTTAAAAAAATGGTAACAAGAAGAAAATCCAGGATCGATCATATTTTACCGAAACACGTAAAGATCCACTAGGGATACTCCAAAAGTATCTAAGAGAAAGCGCATAGACTTTCTTAAATTAAGAATGACTGACTGATCCGCGTAATGGATAGACTTTAGCCTTTTTCTTTTTCTAATCTACATTTTTATATAAAAGTAATTGACAAATTACTGTTTTTGTTTTTGTTTCTATTTCTATTTTTTATTTTCTTATTTTCAATTTCAGTTAAAAAAATATTTTGCTTGAGTTTTTGTTTGTATTTTTTATTTTGGTTTCTTCTAATTTTTAAATTTTATTTTTGTTTCTGTTTTTTATCTCATTTACTATCCACTAAATATATATTATTTAATTATTTAATATATTAAATTTTACTAAGAATTATGAATAATTTAATTAAATAGTATATACTTTATTAATTAAATTATTAATAGGAATTGGGAATAATTCAATAATAGTTAAATTAAATAACTATTAATAAATATAACTAAATTTAAAATATCTTCAAAATATATAAATTTTAATTAGTAATTAAAAATATTTATAAATAAAGGTTAATTTTTAAATTATTTATTTTAAATAAAATAAAATAAAATAAATTTGTTTTAATAAATATTATATAAGAGATTAAAATAATTTTATTTAATTAAAAATAATTTATCTTTAATTTTTATCTAATAATAAAAATATATACATTAACAAATAAATATGTTTTAGTTTTTATTTTAAAAAAATAAAACAATAGAATATTAGAAGTACTATTCTTTACTTGGAAACGATTATTAGTGATCTTAGTCTACATTTTTAGGTTAGGATCAAAATTTAGATAACATATAACTTCATTATCAACTACTCTCACAAACTATTTATTGTTTAAATCAAAAGTTCAAACTAGCATAAAAAACATATACATATTATACACAGTTACACAATATACATATATATCTTATATAATATAACTCATTTTGCATTATTAAATCATACAAAATTCAATTTAATTCAACACAATTTACCAATAAGTCAAAAAAACAACAATTCAAGTATTCAATATACATAATTACACAACACATAAATACATCTTATATAATATAACTCATTTTGTATGATTCTATCATACACAATTCACTAGTAAGTCAAAAATTAATAATTCAAGTATTCAACATGCACAATTACACAATACTCATATAAATCTTATGTAATATAATTCATTTTGTATGATTACATCATACACAATTCAATTTCATCCGACACAATTCACTAATAAGTCAAAAACCTACAAATTAAGTATTCAACATATACAATAACACAATACACATATATGTCGTATATAATATAACTTATTTTATATGATTACATCATTCAACTATAAACTAAAGATATATACCTACAATTATAACATATTCAATTTTAACCATAATAAAATTCAACATACACAATACACATATACATCTTATATGATATAATTCATTTTGTATGATTACATCATTCAACCATAAACTAAAGACATACAATTACAACTATAACATATTCAACTTCAACCATGGCTCACAATTATAAGTTTACAACTTACTTTATGTAATCTCATAATTCAACTATAAAATAATATATTTTATTTACTTTTACAATTCAATTTGTAGTGCTTATAATTATTTGTAAAACTAATTTAATCAACATTGTTACTAAAATCTTAATTCCTAACTTTAATTTAACAATTTTTCATACACCTATTTTAATCAACATTCTTAATTTCTTACTCAAGTTAACTTCACAATGAAGAGTTAACATACACTACACAATTCAATCTCATCCAAAACAATTGACTAACAAGTCAAAAATCAACAATTCAAGTATTCATCATACACAATACACATATGTGTCTTATAAAATATAACTCATTTTGTATGATTACTTCATTCAACTATAAAATAAAGACATACACTTAGAACTACAACTTATTCAATTTTAACCATAACTCACAACTATAAGTTTACAATCTGTTTTTTATAATCACATAATTCAACTATAAATTAATCTATTTTCTTTGCTTACACAATTCAATTTGTAATGCTTATTAATATTTCGTTTTCTTAACTAATTTTAATCAAAATTGTTACTGAAATGTTAGTTCTTAACTTTAATTTAACAATCTTTCATTCCCCAATTTAATCAACATTCTTAATTTTTCACTCAAATTGACTCTACAGGCAACATACATAATTCAGTTTAATTCAACACAATTCACCAAGTGCTAACAATTCAACATACGGAATTACTACACAACACAAAGTCACAAATACACATTTCAGTACTCAAATTAACAATCAAGTACTCAAAACAATTCTATAATTTCATAATCAATTTGCAAATAAGTCCCTCAACTTCTGAAATTTTACAGAAATACCATCCGGCACTAGACGAAATCGATGGCACGGTATCATATAACAAGACTTTATATCATTTTGTCAGCCGGTACGATATAAAATTTGTATCATTGCAGATAATTAATACATTAACCTGACGTGGATGAGTAGAAATTAAAAGCGTTGTCAGAGGTCACGAAGAATGTTTCCTGGAAAGTGTTGCTTTGAGACAGGAAAGGGTTAAAGTGGATTTGAATTCCTATCAAAAGTTGTCGAATGTTTTCACATATAATCAGAATATGCTCTGAGGTCTTTCTCTTTAGTCGTCTGCCCAAGATTTCATTTCAGGTTTGCTTATTTATCTTCCTTGTAAATAGTCAATGGAGTGGTATGTGTGCAAACTGAAAGATCTGTGCAATTTCGGATTGGTAAAGATTTTCCACGATTGCATGTTATGGGAAATTCTGCAGGTGTCTGCATGAGCAAAAATTAAATAAACCAATGTTGACCTAATTCTATAGTGAGTTTGTGAAGGTGCTCTAGGCGCTGGATCGTTTACGCTTTGATGCTTATAAAGGTTTGAATCTTCTACGAAATTAAAGAAGCAGGAAGTAGAGGAATTTGCTTGCGTATACGGCAACAACACAGGCACCATCTTCGAATCTACAGGGAAACGTCCTCGAACCAGAAATATTCTAGAAAACAGTACCGTAGCTTAACAGTGACTTTGAGTTGAATTTCTAAGGAGTGAGTTTTAGATCCTAATAATTTAAATTTCCAAACCAATAATTTATATAAAATATATTTTATAAAGTATCACATCTATTTAATGTAAATAATAGGAACGATAATACATATACAATTCTAATTATGTAATGACCATATTCACTTGTTTATATCAACTATGATTAATTTCAATGACAAATTGATTATTTTAATTAAATTAAGCATATATTACTAATTATGTTTTCGCTAAATAATTTAAAATTGGAGTGTGTGACATTGTCACATGACTTCATTAATATAGTATAATGTAAATAATCCTTAGAAAATAGTTTCTCTTGCTAATTTAATGCTTTATTTCTCAGTATTTCTTCCGTGCACTTGTGAGTAGAATCAATATATTTCAAAATTTTATTGGATGTCTAAATTGTACAATATAAGGTAATTTTGACCCTGTTTGGCAATCGGCTGATTGTATTAGCTGTTAGCTGATAACTGATTCTATTGGCTGATTTGACCAGCGGATTGCATTAGTTGTTTATCATTTGATGTTTGGTAAAATTAGTTATTTAGTATTAGCTATTTATGGCCCTGTTTGGCAATCAGCTGATTCTATCAGCAGTTAGCTAATAGCTGATTATATTAGCTGATTTGATCAGCTGATTGTATTAGCTGTTTGTTATTTGATGTTTGGTAAAATTAGTTGTTTAGTATTATCTGTTTATTTGTAAAATGATTTATAAGGACACGACTTTTAAAAAAATTATAAAGGTATGAATATTATATATCTTATTATTTGGAATTGATTTCACTTCTTAATTAGTTTTACTAGCTTGAATTAGGTTACTTAAACAAAATAAATATATAATTACTTTTTATCATCATAATATTTTTATTAATTACTTAATTTAAAATTATTTTATCTCT
>JANZLX010000006.1:18754939-18774799 GCA_025531955.1 Erythroxylum orinocense | reverse complement strand
ACAAAACACATTGATGTGAGGTTCCATTTTGTTCGTGAGATTATTGATGAGGGAGATATTCTTCTTCAGAAGATTGGGACTGTCGATAATCCTGCTGATATGTTGACAAAACCAGTTTCGTTACTCAAGTTTAAACATTGCTTAGACTTGATTGGCATTTGTAAAATTTGTTGATTGCCCCGTAGGGGATTGGGAGACGACTATTGGACATTTCACTTTGAGGATTTGAGCCAAGGTGGAGATTGTTGAATATTGGCTCAACTTCTCAAAGTCAAAAATTAAAACTAGCAAAGTCAAAAAAAAAATTGAAGCTTCAACAATGGTGGCTTCAAGGCTTCAACGATGGTGGCTTCAACATGGAGGCTTGGATTTTTTCGATGATCAATGATGGTGGCTCAACAATAGTGGCTTGAGTGGATGTTGGTGTAGCTAATGGAGACTTTCACCCATGGCATTCTCTATAAAAGGGAAGCAAACGAAGGAGGAGAATTGAGAGCTAAGTTGGAGAAGTTGTAAGAGAGTAGAGAGTTTTCCAGAAGAGTGAGAGAGCCAAACTTTCGAGAGAAAGGAGAGAGAAGCATAGTGAGAGGGAGAGAGAAAAGAAAAAAATTATATATATTGTTTTTTTGTTTTCTCTTTTCTAATAGTTTTGGGTTAATTTTGGGTCTCTTGGGAAACACTATTGTATGCTCTCATTGGTATAGTGAAATACTCAGTCGTCTCCAAACTTGACGTAGGCATTGCCGAACCAGTATAAAAATTCTTGGTGTTCTTGTTCTTTTTGTTTTTGTTTTATTTTTACTCCAAATTTATTCACGTTTCCGCACAACAGTATCTATATATATCTTTTCTTTTCTTTTCTTTTCTGACTTCTTATTTGATTAACTTGAAAAATTAACAAGCAAGGAATGAGAAACTTAGGAAAAATTTGTTATTAAATTTTAAGAGTGATAAGAACATTAAGGAAAATTAATATATAGGAAAAAGACAAAAAGGATATAAAATGTAACAATAAAATACTTTAGAACAAATTTGAATGTAGAAGAGGACTCTAATAATAAATTCTAATGTGACCTTAACCAATAGGACTAGTGGGATTTTTCATCAATAAGAATTTAAACAAGGAACATTAAATTGAAATAAGTTTAAATCAAGAACAAAAAAAAACAAAGAATTATACAAATTGCCAAACTTATATAAAAGAAAGGAGATAAGATTATATAGTTTGATCACGACTAGCAAGCTAAATAAGTGATAGGTTAACATTTTACATATTAATTAAGGTTAATTTAGTTGGTATTAGGAAAATTTATGACATTTTTATATGAAGTTATTATGTTTTTCTACATTTAGTTCATTTATAGGTGATGAATTTAAGGAATAAACACAAGATTTATTGCAGCTTTCTCCATAGTTTTCCGAATGAAGGGATTTTATAGTCATTAGAAAGAAAAATCTATGGAAATATTAATTTTTGGAAGAAATTTAGAGAAAATTCTAACTAAAAGATATTAAAATGTTGAGAAGTTCAAGGAGCAAATTATAGTAGAAATGACTATCTTTTGTTAGGGTTTGGAAGTTAAGGTATAATTTAAGACCAACACTAGAGTTGATCTATAACTAGGGCTAGACTTGTCATTAAAGTTACTTAAGACAGAAGTAGAACAAGACTAATGCTAGTTGTTAAAGGTGTCAGATGTTGGTTCTCAGACCTAATTTACAAGAAATTATATTTGTTTAAGTTAAAGTCATTTAGAACTATACTTTGTAACCCTAGCCTATAAATATTCGTATAAGAAGAATTCTAAGGGAGTTCTATTCAATTGTAGTTTTCTTTAGTTGGTGTTTCTAGTGTTATTCTTTCTTTTACAGCGGAGGAAGAATTGAGGAGCAAGGATTCGAGAATTTGGTAATATATATTCTTTTACTTTTCTTTTCTATGTTAAGATTTATGTGTTTTTATTTAGTTTTAAGAATGTTTAATGGCCCATAACTTTATCTAGGGTCAGAGGGGGGTGGGGGGTAGTTTGTTAGGATTTGCTCAATTAGTTATACATGTATTGATTATTTTATTAATTGAATTTATTCCCTTTTCTCTTAATAGATTTGTGATAGGTCACCATAGCTTCATTCTTAGAGATTGTAAGGACTCATATGAAGGATAATCTGTACACTAGGAGAATAAATATTTTAACATTAGATAAAAACTTGATTAGATTAAATTATGTTCAATAAGTAATGGTTACCTGATTAGATATATTTGCATGTCTCAACAAAGGGTATGTATAGATTAGGTTAAATTTTATTTCAACATAAATAATCAAATGTTTATAATAATTGGATATCTTTATAAGTGAACCTCAAATCCCTAATGTTTGTTTGATTAGTTTCTTTCTTTAGTTATTTAATTGGTTTTCATTATGTTACTAGTTCATTTCTCTTTAATGAATCCTTTATTTTAGTTTGTGTGCATAACTAAGATTAATTGAAATAGTTAATATAGTTCTTTGTGGTATCAATACTTTAGATTCCATTTTTACTTAACTATCTACGATTGACTTTATGCACTTGCAATTTTAGAGTAGATCAAGTTTTTTTCATTGATATAGAGGAACTATGATTAATATGTTTTCTATGCTAAGTTTGCCTTTACATTTTTTATTTCCATTTATTTTTGATATCCTTTTCTAGGTTTAAGTAGTTGATATGAGATAGAAGATATAAAAGTGATAAGTTAGAGTCCTTAATTCAATTTAATTCTAAAATGCAAAAGAAAATAAGTGAAGAATAGAGAAGATATGATTGTATAATAAGAAAATTTTAGTTGTTGATATGGAGTAGTAGCAATAAAGGATGCATATAGGGAAATTAAATGAGGAGGAAAAAGGTCAAGAGACATTCGATACATTCCAAGAGTTCGGGGACTCAGTAGAGATTGAGATTCTAAAGATAGGGAGTATGCTAAAAGTGAGAGGTCATCGACTTAGGCCCTATCTTGAACAATTGATAACCTATCACTTACCAAATAATAAATTCCTAACTACCAAACTATGTAGCAAATGGTGAGCTATGGGCTGAACCATAGAGAGCTGGGATGCAAATGCTATTTCAAATGTTTAAACAAAAGAAAACAAAACACCCTAAAATGATGAAAATGAAATATTTAAGATGTAATGAACGTAAACGAAAAGATAAACACAAAGCAAATTGAGAAAAGACTAATAACAATGGTAAAGAAGTGGGTTGGAGATATCTTCGGGGTTCTGGGATGCTCATTTATCCTTGAATCTAAATAAAATGTACTGTCATCATGGAGTTAGCCTATGGACTTGATTAAGCTCTCGAGCCCTTAATTTCCCTGAAATAGGCAAAATTAATAAGCTCTAGAAATGCCTTGATCTCCACTATAACCTAGAATTGGCTCTCTAAGTTCAATAGCGAAGACATATCAGGTACTAAGAAAAAACTAACTTAGGCCACCTACTTACAAGCAAGGAAAGTGTAACCTGAAGGTATGGGATCCTAGATTAGTTGAATAAGTATCCTAATAAATTCAACTAACCTATTGTTACTTTCAAGAATCACTATGGACTATTACATATCACACGTTTAGCCCTAGTCTTTGGATTAGAAAATTACCTAAAGGTTGATCAAACCTATAAGCAACTCCTAATTCATGACATTTATCCTAAATACCAAACTAACCTAGACCTTCACGCACCACTTCAAAACAAGTTCAGCTCCATTCTCATAATTTCCATCCCTTCACCCTTATAATATCTCCAAACCCCTAAGTAATTTAGCCACACATGTTCATATTAAACACAATAGAAATTCCATAAACAAAACACATACTTAATTAAATAAAACCAAGGCTAGAAATTATAAACAAAGGAATAAAAACTGAAATTTAACACTAAGTTAATAGAAATCAAAACTCTTTATACTAACAAGTAACTAATCATAACCCATATTACAAAATCTAAACTAATTGCATCAAAATAAAAATTCCAGCACATGTAACTTGCACAAAAACTTAAATTAATTGAACATGACTCTAAGAACATGTAAAAATCCTAACTATTAAACCTAAATTAATCAAAAGCCTGACAAATAAGCAAAAACCCTTAACATAAACCATTTATCATTCGAAAATCTAACAAATTCAGATCTAAAAAAACATATGAATAAACTCAAACAACTAAGATTAAAGCTGGAAAATTGGAGGAATAAACATCCCTTAATATAACATAAGGGTTCCTTACAAATTTCATAAAGTTCAACTATAAAATCCATCAAACATCCATTTTAACATTCTAAAACAAGTAGAAGTGAGTTCCTTTATTGCCGATGATGGCTCGCGGGACTCCAAACCTGGAGAAAATGGTAGATTTTAAGAAATCTGGAACAACTTGAGAATCATCAATTCAAGTGGCTTTTGCTTCCACCCATTTCAACACATAATCAATTGCAAGCAAAATATATTGAAATACAAATGAGGAGGGAAAGGGACCCATGAACTTTATGCCCCAAACATAAAAAATTTGACAAATTAAGATAGGGGTTTGAGACATTTCCTCACAAGAACCTAACGTACCTATGTGCTGACAGTTGTCACAAGTCCTACAGAAATCATATGCATCTTGAAATAGATATGATCAGTAAAACCTACACTCTAGAATCTTGCGAGCTGTCCGCTTTGGGCCAAAATGACCTCCACAAGCATGAGAGTGATAAAATTTCAAAATTGAAAGAAATTCATTGTCAGGTATGCATCGTCTAATAACTTGATCTACACAAAATTGCCACAGGTAAGGATCATCCTTTACATAAAACTCTACTTGGCTCTTCACCCTCTTCTTCTGTGCCTTAGTGAAATTTATAGGAAATTGATGAGAGACCAAGAAATTCACTATATCAGTGTACCAAGGAGCTGTCAACTACACTGCATGTAGGTGCTTATCTAAAAAATCATCATTGATAGGTCCTGTTCTGCTACTTTATCCTGAAGTAGGAGTATCCAATGGATGAGCCTTGGCTTTGCCTCCTTCCTCACCATTAGGTACTTCAAAGCTACATGATCAAAATAAACAGTAACCTTAGTACCTAATAAATAAGACCTAATCTTATCCAAGGAAAACACTACTACAAGAAGTTTTTTTTTCCTGTGGTGGTGTAATTTGCTTTGGATTCATTCAAGGTTTTCGAGGCATAATAAATAACATGAGGGATCCACCTCACTCTCTGACCCAAAACTGCTCCAGTGGCATGGTTAGAGGTGTCACACATGAGCTCAAATGGTAGACTCCAATCTGGATGTTATAAGATGGGTGCAGTAACCAACTTCTCCTTTAGAGCATCAAACACCTTCTTGCACTGCTCATCAAAAACAAACTCTTTGTCCTTCTAAAGAAACCTACACAATAGTTATGCAACCTTGGAAAAGTATTGAATAAACTTGTGATAAAACCCTACATGTCCAAGAAAAGATCGAACTTCTCACATAGAAGCGGGGTAAGGCAAAGAAGAAACAAGGTCTATCTTGGCTCTATCAACCTCAATACCCTTAGCAGAAACCACACGTCTTGAAACTCTCCCTTGTTGAACCATAAAATGACACTTTTTAGAAATAAGAACAAGGTTAGTTTCAAGACATCGATTAAGTACCAAAATGAGGTGATCTAGGCATTGTTCAAATGAATCCCCATGCACAATAAAGTCAACCATGAAAACTTCAATGATTTTCTCCAGATACTTAGAAAAGATACTTACCATGCACTTAGAAAGGTAGCGGGGGCATTGCACAATCCAAAAGTCATCATTTTGTAGGCAAAGGTGCCATATAGGCTTATAAAAGTCATCTTCTCCTGGTCCTTTAGAGCAATAGCAACCTGAATATAACCTGAATAACCATCAAGAAAACAATAGGAAGCACGACCAACAAGACGTTCTAACATTTGATCAATAATGGGTAAGGAGACCATCTCTCCTCCCTCATTCTCCACAATTGTATTGCCTGACTTCTTAGGAACCACCTGCAAAGGACTTGTTAAAGAAGTGCTCTAAAGACAATCACCTTTAGCAATTATTGTACAAATCATTTTATGATTAATAAAGGCATTTTTCATTATTCAGTGTTCATACATGTATAGATTTAATGTTGATCTTAAATTGATTTAATTAAGTCTTTGATACAAAACATAGCGTGGAGGAAATCATGATGAGATCATGATAATGAGATTCCTATCATGTGTAATTATGTTAGTATCTAAGCTTTCCCTAGTCATAGGATTAATGAGATGGGATATTATTAATCCCAATAGATTAATTATGTAAGTATCCTTTGACTTGAGGTGCTCAAGGATATCTCAGATACTGATCCTGTGCTTTGACTCCATTCATCTGTGCATTTAAGGGGTTATTCATAGGGTGGTTATTGGGTACAACTTGAGGTATTAAGATGTAATTGAGTAGCCAATAAAGGATTCACCACTCCTGATAGAAGGAGAAGATATCCACAACCTCTTGTCGGGGTCATTACTTAAGAGTCTAGCTAGAGCAGTTATGTGTTATGAAGAGAGCCTTCAATGATACATAGAGTAATGAGATCCTCAAGACAAGATCTAATATTACTGGGACTAGATGTGATGTAGTCAATCTAGTGGGGAGTTGACACTTTTACCATACTTTGAACTAAGTGGGGTATAGATGGTGAAAGGATGAATTGCAAGAAAACATTGCGTATGGAAGGGTTCATAGTCAAACCACTGACTTTGCGGCCAATTGGTGGTCATGAAGTGTTACTAGATACCGCTTTTGACTTACTTGAATTAAGTGTTATTTCAGGTGGCCAACATAACCGAGAACCTAATGGGTCACACATATAAAAGATCTGAAGGATGAGAAAAATGGTCTTAAATAGTGATTCAAGATATGAGAGAGTGTTTTGGGATTGTATCACGATGTGATCGTGGTAGAAAACATTGCGTGGAATGGATTAGAAACAAGTGTTGTTGGCTACTAATTTTGTCATTATCTTCCCAAACTTCCGTTAATGCATGTTATTCATGGTTATTAACTTCGCATAACTTCCACTAATACATGTTATTCATAGTCATTAACTTCCCATAAGTTCCATTAATACATGCTATTCATGACCATTAACTTCCCATAACTCTCCATTGGTGATGGGGGTTATGGAAGGCCAAATGGTGTAGAAAATAGAGATAATTTTCGTGCATCTTATGTAAGACACAAATGAAAGAAAGGTTCTTTCTAACACATACATTTTTTTCTCTCTAACTCTTACAAGAGTTCTTGTCTTTGTTAGCTCAAAAAAAGAATTCTAGCCATCTCCTAATGAGGTTTCATCCTTCTATCTTCATGTGGACTTTCATTAGAGATGGTCTATGTTGATCGTTGTGGTTTACAACAACCTAACATGGAGAAGATTAAATAATGAAGGAGGTCGTTGGAAAGGTATGTAAATATCTTACATTTCATGTTTTTATTTTTTATATCTATATCCATGAGTAAATCTGGTTTTTGAGGTTCTGTTTTATTTTTCACAGCATATATTTGATATCTATTATATATGAGATGCATAACCGGAACCTTACAGTGGTATCAGAGACATCTTGTGCCTTGTTAGATGTAGAATACATAACTTGTGAAAAACTGTTTTCATGGTTATGACAACTCAGAGTCTTGTAAAGTTTTATTCGAAATTAATTATAGAAAAAATGGTTTTCACGATTTTATTTCACCAATCTATTCATAAGATGTATGTGAATGATTCAATGTGATTGAAAATATTTTTAATGTGATTAAAATATTTAATTTCGAATTTACAAGAACATGCATGAAATCTATATTTTTACTGGGCATGTGGTGTCTATTGGCTAAACTGATGAGGTTACACATTATTTTCTAGGAATTTGATTCTGGAAAAATTATTTGAACATATTTGTGGTGTTTTTATACCTCTAAAATTTTTGTAGAATTGTTAAAAATGTTTTAATAATTTTATCAAACAATTTTCCAGATCTAGACAGCTTTCTAGAAATTGTAGGATCTGTTTTGTTTGATGTTTCTGTATGTTTATATTTCGGTTCTAGAACCTTAGTAAATATTTTTATGTGATATAAATGTGTTAATTTGATGTTTGATGCATGCCTAAATGATTTTGCTCCAAATTTGATTTCCAGAAAAATTTTAGAAGTCATTTTTCATTTTTGGTGTCTTATCGGTGTTTCGGTGATTATAATACTTTTTGGGTAATTCCTAAATTATTTTGATCATCATGAAATGACCTAGAGATGCTTGGAATGATGATTTGATGATATGAAAATTTTTGAAAATTATAAAAATTAAATTTGAATTAATTTTAGTAGAGCAATAGATTTTTTAGTAAGACTATAAAAATTAGCATGTGTGACAAATTTGAAGGTGTTTAAATTTAGATATCAAATAATTATTTTAAGGTAAATTAATCATGAATTAATTTCTGGAACTACAAAATTCTTTTTAATTAGTTTAATATTAATTCCAAAAGAAATAACATACAATAGTAATTTTACCCAAGTTAGTAAAAGGAAGATAGTAAATCTAAGTGTTGGATTAGGCCTTTCATGTTAGTATCCATAAGATGTCATGACCAAAATGATGTGTTTACATATATGCATTAGAGAATGCATGGTTAGGAGAATGTGTGGGCTTGCATGATGGATGGTTATGGGCTTAGGCCCAATTTGACTGAGTAGTCCATATCATGTCATGTAGTTATAGTAACTATATATATATATATATATATATATATATATATATATGAGTTATATATATAAGACCATCTAAGTTAGATGAGACCTTCGTAAAACCCCTCACTTAGAATATTAAAACTAACGACTTCCTTTAATATGGCAAGAACCAAAGTCCTTTTAAAGTTAGGGTTTTTGGGCAAACCCAAGCCTGCTTTACATAAATATGTTCGAACTATAGAAATAGGATTTTTCGATTAATGGGTTGGTTTTAACTAGAAGCATTAGTTTGTTGGGCAAACCCAAGATCACCGTGAACAGAGGCAAAGTTGGGTAGTGTACATTAGATGTACATGTGTCAAGAGTTGATAGCCCATTAAGTGTGCACACATCAACAATTGATAGCACTAGATTCAATAGTTGCATTAGAGATGCAATTGGTATGATCGATACCTATCGGTTGAACTAAGTGGCTTGTTGGGCAAACCCAAGGTCATTCCTAGGGATATTAGATATTGACCCACTAGGAGAATTTCTCTACGAGTTCTCTCAGATTTATATTAAGGGTTACTAATTTGTGAAAATAGTGGGAGCCATAATACGTGTTATTAAAGTCCTTATAGACATGCATTTAAGTACATTCTAATTTTTCTCTCTTTGACGAAAGGTTGCTATTGCACAAGTCAACACCATGAGTACTAGTGTGAATCTAAGATCATTTATGGAAGTTAGCAAGTTGACTGGAGCAAACTTCCTTGACTAGCTTAGGAACTTGAGAATAGTTCTCAAGTCCGAGAAGCTTGGTTATGTCTTGGAACAACCACTTCCCAATCCCCTTGCTGCTAATGCCTTTGATGATGATCAGATGGCATATAGGAAGCTTATCGATGATAGTGAGATGGCTAGTTGTATTATGCTAGCCACTATGTCACCGAAGTTGTAAAAGCAGCACAAGGATATGGATGCTTATACCATAGTCTATCATTTTATGGAGCTCTTTGATAAGCAACCAAGGTCCGAAAGGTTTGAGACTTTGCAATTTCTCTTTTGCTCTAAGACGGTTGAGGGGACATCTCCAATGTTGTATGCACTAAAGATGAATGGCTACATCGAGTGATTGGCCTCTTTAGGTTTTATTTTGGATCATGAATTAAGTATTGGCTTAATCTTGATGGGTTTAATTGATAGTAACTGACAATTTGTGCTTAACTATCGAATGAACAATATAGCCATAACAATTCCTGATCTAGTCAACATGCACAAGGCAGTTGAGCTACCTGTCCGCAAGGACAAGGTTATGATACTAGTGGACTCTTCTGGTTCAAAAAAAATATCCAAAAGAAGAAGAAGTCCGCAGGGCCTAAGGGAGGTGTCAAGAAAGCAAAGAAGACTACCTCAAAGGAAACTTGCTTCCATTGTGGCAGGACTGGCCACTAAAAGAGAAACTGTAAGGCCTATATGGAGTCCTTGAAGCAGAAGAAGGCATCTGATGACTTCTAGACCTAATACATACTGATGTATGTGGTCCGTTGTCCATACATGCCAAAGGTGGTTTCGTATACTTCATTACCTTTATCGATGATCATTCTTGATATGGGTATGTGTATCTTAAGAGATACAAGTATGAAGCCTTTGAAAGGTTCAAAGAATTTAGAAATAAAGTTGAGAATCAACTTGGGAGGTATTAAATCACTTTGATCGGATTGAGGTGGTGAATACTTAAACTAAGAGTTTCTGGGTTATCTCAGGGATCTTGTCCCAGTGGACCCTACCTTACATGCCATAACAAAATGTTGTGGTTGAGAGGAGAAACTGAACCTTGTTAGACATGATGAGGTCTATGATGGGTTTAGTGAATTTACTAAAATCCTTTTGGGGGTATGCACTCAAAACTTCTGTTTATGAATTAAATAGAGTCCCATCCAAATTAGTTGATGTTACTCCATATGAGATATAAACTAACAAGAAACCTTATCTTTCTCATATGAAAGTTTGAGGTTGTCCTGCTTATGTGCAGCATATTCAGTAAGATAAGCTTAAAACTAAATCTGACAAGTGTCTATTTGTAGGATATCTTAAGGAAACTATAGGATATCAATTCTACCATGTTTTGAAACAAAAGGTGTTTGTTTCAAAACATGTTGTCTTTTTATAGAAAGAGTTTCTTCTAAAAAAATATAGTAGGAGCAAAATTAAACTTGTGGAAGTTCAAGATGCTCAAACAGATGCAGATCAATTGCCTGGACCTAAGTCTATTGTGCATAAAGATGAAACAATAGTTTAGTCTTTTGACACACAAGAAGTTTGTAGGTTAAGTAGGATACATCATGTTCCCAAGAGACACAGTTTTCTCATAAGTGAACTTAACGACATATGACACAACTTGATGGTTGCATATCCATGAATGGAGAAAAGGTAAGCTTTAGAAGTCTATTTATGATTAAAGCAAGCATCCAGGAGTTGGAATATCTAATTTGATGAGACAATCAAAGAGTTTAGTTTCTCATAAAATATGAATAAGCCTTGTATGTATAAGAAAGTTAGTAGGAGTGCAATCCTGTTCATTATACTATAAGTAGATGACATATTGCTAATAGAAAACGATGCCTCTGCTTTACAATCAATCAAATTTTGGTTAACTAAGACCTTCTTTATGAAAGATCTTAGAGAAGTAACTTATATTTTAGGGATAAGTATCTATAGAGATAGATCTAAGAGATTGCTTGGTCTTTCTCAGTCTATATACATAGACAAGATGTTAAAGAGGTTTAGCATTATCTTCCCATGGTACATAAGATTATACCTCTAAATCTATGTGTCCAAAGACACAAGATGAGAGGACTCATATGAGTTTGATTCCTTATGCTTCGGATATAGGATCAATCATGTATGCTATGTTACGTACTAGACCCAATGTATCCTATGCTCTAAGTGTTATGAGCAGATACCAGTCGGACCTTTGTGAGGGTCATTGGGTGGCTGTCAAGAATATCCTTAAGTACTTTAGAACAACTAAGGATGTATTCTTGGTATATGAAGAAGGTGATCTTGTAGTAAGCGGGTATACTAATGTTAGTTTCCAATCCGATAAGGATGACTCTAGATCCCATTCTGAATATGTATTCACACTAAATGGTGGTGCAGTCAGTTGGAAAAGTTTCAAACAAGAGACGACTGCAGATTCGATGACAGAGGCGAAGTACATTGTAGCTTCAGAAGCGGCAAAGGAAGCAGTTTGGATCAAGAAGTTCACCATGAAACTTGGTGTGGTTCCAAGAATCACTAACCCATTACAGTTATATTGTGATAACAACGAGGCTATAGCGTAGGCAAATGAACTGAGGTCTCATCAGAAATCCAAACATGTACTTAGGTTCTACCATTTGATTAGAGAAATCATTGGTTGAAATGGTGTCAAGATAGAGAGAGTTCCACCGATCAAAATATAATTGATCTGTTAACTAAGCCTATTTCCTAAAAGAGTTTTGTGTCACATGTACACGCCTATGGTATAAGATATTAAGGCGATTGACTTTAATGCCAGTGGGAGTTTGTTAGAGAAGTGATTTAAAGGTAATCAACCTTTAGCACTTATTGTACAAATCATTTTATGATTAATAAAGACATTTTTCTTTATTTCAATGTTCATACATTTATGGATTTGATGTTGATCTTAAATTGATTTTAATGAAGTCCTTGATACAAAACATAGAATAGAGGAAATCATGATGAGATCATAATAATGAGATTCCTATCATGTGTAATTATGTTAGTATCTAAACTTTACCTAGTAATAAGATTAATGAGATGGGATATCATTAATCTGAATATGCTAGCACATGTTATACTCCTTGATTGGATCAAGCATTAGATATCATAAGCTGTAGACATAAGTTGTTTAGAGTTAACATGTGGATCCTTACTAAGGGTAGTAAGTATATTGGATTAACCTATTATAAGACAATCATATGGATATTCTATTCCAATGTCAATGATAGTCTCATCATAGCAATGGCGCAAATTTCTTTTTACTTGAGGTGCTCAAGAATATCTTAGATACTAATCTTGTGCTTTGACTCCATTCATCGATACCTTTCAGGGGTTACTCATAGGGTGGTGATTGGGTATAGCTTGAGGTATTCGGAGGCAATTGAGTAGCCAATAAAGGATTCACCACTCCTGATAGATGGAGATGATACCCACGACCTCTTATCGGGTCATTACTCGGGAGTCTCTAGCCAGAGCAGATATGTGTAATGAAGAGACTCTTTAATGTTACATTGAGTAATGTGATCCTCAAGATAAGATATAATATCACTTGGACTAGAAGTGACGTAGTTAGTCTAATGGGAGTTGACACTTTGACAATACTCTAAACAAAGTAGGGTATAGATGGTGAAAGGACGAATTGCATGGTAACATTGCATACAGAAGGGTTCGTAGTCAAACACTAACTTTCCAGTCAATCAAGGGTCATGACGTATTGCTAGAAACCACTCTTAACTTATTTGAATTAAGTGTTAATTCAAGTGGCCAACATAACCAGGAACCTAGTGGATTACACATCTAAGAAATCTGAAGGATGAGTAAAATGGTCTTGAATGGTGATTAAATATATGAGAGAGTGTTTCAGGATTGTATCGCGACATGATTGTGGTAGAAAACATTGCATGGAATGGATTAGAAACAAGTGTTGTTAGCTGCCAATTTGGTCACTAACTTCCCATAACTTCCATTAATGCATGTTATTAACTTCTCTTAACTCTCTATTAGTGATGGGGATTATGAAAGGCCAAATGGTACAGAAAATATAGATGATTTTCGTGCATCTTGTGTAAGACACAAGTGAGAGAAAGGTTTTTTCTAACACACATACTATTTTTCTCTCTAACTCTCACAAGAGTTCTTGTCTTTGCTAGCACAAAAAAAGAATTCTAGTCATCTCCTAATGAGGTTTCATCCTTCTATCTTCACGTGAACTTTCATTAAATACAGTCTATATTGATCGTTGTGGTTTATGACAACCCAATGGGGAGAAGATTAAAGAATGAAGGAGATCGCCGGAAAGGTATGTAAACATCTTATATTTCATGTTTTTTTTTCTATATCTATATACATGAGTAGATCTGATTTTTGAGGTTCCGTTTTATTTTCCGCGACATATATTTGATATCTATTATGTATGAGATGTATGACCAAAACCTTACACTATGTTGGGTTGCCTTTGATGTGGTCCTGTCTTGAGTTTATTGTTTCTACTTTGTTATATTATGTCATGTGTTTTGGCTGCTTTCTTCTTTTAGTCTACATAGGAGAGGCAATCCCATGTTGGGGCATATCTGTTTTGGCCACTTTTCTAATTTATCCCAATTTGTGTGGACTATTTTTAAATATTTGTTTCTTTAATTATTGAAACTAGTGTTTTCCTAGTAAAGAATGTATTTTTTTCTTATCATGAATCAAGAAGCATAATGACTTGAGTTAGTTTTTGAGGTGTTTCTACTGAATAAGATCTATCTATTTGATGAAATTATTGTAACAATACATGTCTAATCAATATTTTCTCATGCATTAGCAACATGAAGTTAATTAATTTTTCACTTAAAAGTATCCAGTCAAACATTTTTTATATAAAAATCAAGTGAATAATAATGACAAGAGTATAATCCACATCCTTAACACTAGAATAGAAACTAATGACATAACAAATGCAAAATTATATTTACTATATATGATGTTGGACACAATTATATCTTCGTGATTTTAATGATATTTATTTATAGCCATTTTAGTCAAGTAGCACTTGTAACTTTTGACTGTTGAATCAGTAGAGAGGAAATACAAGTCTTTTGAACTCACTTTAATCCTACCTAGACACTCTAAAGACAGATTGGATGAGTAAATATAATAGTCGGTTTCCATACTAAGGGTTAAAGCCTTAGATTATTGCACATGAGTCATATCATTTGAGAATTTATGAAATGCATTTCATTCACATGCATAATATTCACAAATACACATGAATCATGATTTAGAAAATATTACAAAGATTGTATGTGCACTCAATTGACATATTCCAGGGTATGAAAGGTTTAAAATGATCATAATGTGAATAGTGTGTTACTTATATCTTGAATTTTGGTTTGGTGGATTATAATAAGTAAATTTGGAATTAATTGTTACAATTAGAAAGTTGATGAATTAAAATGTGCATTTAGTTTAGGAAAATTGTCAAATTGACACATGAAAAATTAGGATAATTAAGCCTATGAAATAAGTTACACATAGCAGTAGAATTGAGTGACATTTGACATAAATAATTAAGTGACAAATGGCTTAAGATTTAGGTGACAAATAGCAGCATGAAGAGAGGATATGTAGCTAGCCTAGACTTTTGACAAGTGTCCTAACATTAATCACACCACACGACACACACATGGCAAGTTGCTTCATTTGTAACTTTCTGCTGAAACTCTCGTCTTCTTCTTCTCTTATAGTCGAAAGCTAGCTCCTCTTTACATCTTTGCATTTTTCCTAAGTTTTGCTCAATTGCCACACCAAAATCCTTGCTCTTACCTTCATAAAGATAGTTATAGAAATAGATTGTTGTTGTCTTTTAACCTTACTAAAAACCCATCCAATTCCCACCTTATATTTGAGATGATCTTGCAAACATATAAGGAAAAGTACACTTTATGAATTGAGGTAGAACTTAAGCTAAACAAGTAAGTAAAGCACTAATCTTTATAGCATGTTGTAATAGAAAGTTTATGATGATTGAACTGGGATGGATAGCATATAGTGTTGATGATAAAGTGTGCTGGAAAAATGATACATGAATTAGATACCTTTTTGTTTTGGTTTTGATGCATGAGAGCCGAGGTTGCTATATGGATGATTTAGATTGAGATTTGAAGTTTAAATGAAGGTGAATTTATGCTAAAGAAAGGTGCTAGTGAAGTGTTCTTGAATTTGAAAAAAAAACTAGGACTACATATATGATGAGATTAAGTGAATGAAAGTTTCTGTTTTGTTTTTGTATGCATGAAAGATAAATAGCTTATAAGCTGCCAATTGAATGATTTGGAGTTGGAATTGGAATTGGAGATGAAATTGATTAAGAATTGAAGTATAATTAAGTTATAATTGTGGTATAATTAATGAACTAATATGAAGATGTTTGGAATTTGGTATGAAGGTGTTAGAATTTAGAGAAATTGAAGGAAAATGGAGAGTGAATATTCGGTTCACTCATCCCACAATCATGGGAAAGTCTTCCATGGTAGTGGGCAATGCTTTGAAATGAAAAAAAGATTTGTTTTGTGTGATTGTTAAATCAACTAAGGAGAAATTACTTTAATTTGGTATATTTGGACTTGATTAAGGTCTGAAATGAACCTAGATTGATGTTTGATTAATTAGTTAAAGGTTTGATAAGTTTAGGTTGTTAATTGATGTTTTAACTTAAGAAATGAATTGTTTTAAACCAATATATCTAAAATATGGAATTTATGAGTGTTAAAGGAATGAAGGTGTTATGTTTTAACTTAAGAAATGGATTGTTTTAAACCAATATATCTAAATTTTGGTATTTATGAGTGTTAAAGGAATGAAGGTGTTCTTTTGAATGCAAATGTGATCCAAAGGATATGAGTAATGTGAACTAGGTATGAATGAATAAGATTTAGGAAATTGGGAAATTGTGTGAATATATATTGCTAGAAAAGGTTGGTGAATGTATGATTGATGAATTTAGAGTAATCAAACTTACTTAAAATATAAACCTACTTACAAACTAGATGTGTACAAGCTATGATTTTTGAATGGTCAAGATTTATGGATAAGGATACAAACTCGGAAAGTCAATGAGCATACATTGAACATGACACATATACATGTGCATGAGTGAATAATCATATGATTGATCAATTTAGTAAAGTGTAAAATATATGTGTATTGCATGACTAAAGAAGCACAAGTTGATCGTCAACATCCAGACATTGTCGGATCATCAAGGCAATAACTTTTCTAGAGTGTACTGTGAATTAACATAGATGTTTCTTACTATGATTGAATTGTTTTTGGTTAACTTTTAGTTAATGAACTGTTACTTATCTGATTACTATGATTCTGGACATTGTTTGTCCGAAGAGTTTGATACTTGGGACTATATATGGAAGTGTTTCAAATTGTATGTGTACTCAACTGAATTTGAATGTCGGACTTAGGTTCGAAGAATGTGATAAATGATATGAGCATATTGAATGAAAAGTATTAATAGCATATTATATGAATGAATGCATTTCATTACATGATATGCATGATCAAATAAAGGAGTTGTGACCGGAATGACCAAAATGAAAAAGAGCTTTAAGATCAAGAATTGTGCATAAAGAGCCAAAGGCTCAGTTAATAATGATCCTGGTATCTACAACAGATATGGGACAATAAATATGCACTCGGTTACAACAAAGTAAAATGAAAACAGAGTCACATGTGAATTTGCATATGTATAACTTTACATGAATCATATGAATGATTGAGATGAATTAATGGATTGTTCTGAAATAATGTTATGAAATGTTTATATACATGTTGTACTTATACTTGTTAAAATATAACAAAATGTGATGTGGGATCTGATACTGGATGATGTTTTAAACTTCTTGAAATTGGTTATATACTTAACATTTGTGTTCTGTTTGGAGTGAGCACATCGATGATGGTTCACTCACTGAGTTCATAAACTCATCAAAATTGCAACGTTGATTTTCAGGTACAAGGGAGTTCTAGCTTCTAAGGCAACCAAGTAGAATTCTAGTATTGTTATTTTGAGAACAAGAATGACTCAAAGGTTTGGTTAGCTGATATCTGAGGAGTCTAGTTAGGATGTGTTTGTTTAGCTTCTCATTTCATGTTAAACATTTTGTATGGAGTTGTAAACGCTCAAATGTTATGTAATGTGAATATAAGGATATGAATAGTAATGATACAATGTAAGTAGGTTTATTTTGTGAATATAATGAGGAGATTTGACCATTTTGAATACTTGTGTTATGTGTAATGCCATAATAAGTTAATGTGACTGTTCTAACATGCCATTCTTATAGCGTATGTTCTTCAATATCCTCTGGATGTTCGGACATATGCTCTATGAAATTGGTATGTTACACTGACCTAGGGAATTTTTATATTCCTTATACTATTGATAGTGTCAAAGTGGATAAGGCTTTTGGGAACTTAGGCGCTGACATAAATATGATGCCTTTACACTTTGTATAAAAGATGAATTAGGTGAATTAACACCAACTAGGATGTGTGTTGTAAATGGTTGATAGATCACTCCACCATTTTAGGGGCATAATCAGAGATGTACCTATTAAGGTTGACAAATTCACCTTCCCTATAGATTTTACCATCTTGGACATAGACGAAGATCTGGAGATACCCATTGTCCTTGGGCAACCATTCTTAGCCACCGCCAAGTCTCTTATAGACATTGACGGAGGCAAGTTAACTCTAAGAGTAAGGAATAAGAGGGTTACATTTAAAGTCTCTAATGTTAAGAAAAATCCTCTTAAATTTTTTGACTTTATCAAGATAGAGAAATCTTGTAAAGAACTCTTGCAGGACTCCACTCGCAAGGATCCACTTAAGAAGCCATAAATTGAAAAAAGTAAACTAAAGGAGAAAAGGGGTGGAAAGCATATAAAAAGGTAGCTTATTTGTAGATTATGAAACATATGGTTAAGTGTTGAGCAAGTTTTAATCTTATAAGACCCTCAATATTTCCTCATGCACACAGGTCATCGCGTATTATATAAGGTTTCGATTCCATTAGAAATTAGTGAACTAATCGAATACTAATTTGTCTAAGGCCTAAAAGTGAAACTAAAATGAAAATAAAAATGAAACCGAAAAGTAAACAATTGAATATAGCGTGATTGAAATGAGAATTCTAAATTAATGCATGAAATCGAATTTGAGCACCACCAATTAACAATTGATATTCAAGCAAGGAAGATTAACAAGTTATGAGAAAGGGGATTTATCCTATCATCAATGTTAACTTACCTTTGTGTTAATGCGGTGTCGGTCCTAAACTTTTGAAAGGTGGATTAGTTTCTCTCAAGTTGTGATCACCAAGCCATAAATAATAAACCCTAATTAAATTGAGTTACTAAACTTGTAATCTTTTGACTAACAAAACAACCCACAACCTAGTTAGTTATTAAGCATTCTAATAAACAACCGGGTCGTCACACTAGATATCTCTTCGTATAATTATCGATTTGATTATTTGCGAGGTCTATTAGATTGTTTAACTCCCATTAACCAATCTAATCATTTTGCATTAGGTTCACTCTTTGATTTATTACCAAATCATGCAATTACAATAAATAATCACAACACCCAAGATCATTAACGACAAAAGCAACCAGATTAACATTAAATCAAGTATAAATCCCTAACAGAAGTTAAAACATCCTTAACCTAAGATTCATCATCATCAATTCCATCTTATACATCAAATGAATGAAATAAAAGATGAAAAGAAGAAAGGATAACTTAGAGGATTGGAGATTGAAGTAGTAGAAGCTCCACCTTCTTCTTTCTCTTCCTTCTTCCTCTTCTTTAGCTTTTTCCCAAAGTGGAAAAATGGAGGCTCTCTTTCTAGGTCATTTTTCTTCTCTTATATATTCTTTTCTAATTAGGGTATAAACTAGGTTTTACTCGGGCCTAAAAGTATGAAATAACCCGCGAAAACTTAAGTTAGGGAGGCCGTTCTGCGTTTGTCCATGCGCTGGCCATAATCTGAAAAGTGCAGAGGTGATTCCAGGGGCGATTTAGAGCTTAAGGAGCAAAGACATGGAGTTTTTATTCACAAGATCTATTAGAACGCAAGATCGGATGTCTACCTTATCAGAATACTCCAAAAAGAACAATTAGGGAGATTTAAAATTATGATTCCATTGTTTTCTACATACATGTATCTAATTTCATGTTTGTCGATGTATAACTAATTTTTCTGGTAGTATTTAGGCTAGATGAACCCTATTTGCTATCGAAACATGTTTTGATTATTTTGTGAATGCAATTGAGT
>JANZLX010000006.1:18712964-18728116 GCA_025531955.1 Erythroxylum orinocense | reverse complement strand
ATTATTTTTCAGGCTTTGAAGAGTACCCCGTTAGACAAACGGGAGTATGCCTACTGCATGCAAGTCAGGGATAGAGGTCGGGATCAGTCCACGTCTACACTAGCGCCATCCTATTTTTATACGATTATGTATTCCGCAATTTCTGGAAACTAATGTTTTGTAGTTATAATGGGCCCCAAATGGGCTATTGAAATTCTACTGATTGTATTGTGTTTACTGAATTATTTATGCATAAAACTGGACCCAATTTGACTATGATTTGTGTACATTACATGGTTATTCTGAATACTGTTGAGTGTATTGTTATGATAAAGCGGGCCCAAATTGTCCACTGATTTTTGCATTGAGTGTGTTAGTGTGTTCAAAAAAAAATTTATACTGAGGTTTTGACTTAGTGATGTAGCATGCCACTCTCGCGGGGCATGGACTCGGATATCGCCATTGATGTCGGGTTTAGGTCACGCGAGAGTGGGATGTTACAGTTATATTTCAACAAGTACAAGTACAACATGTATATAAACATTTCATTACACTATTTCAGAACAATCCATTAATTCATCTCAATCATTCATATGATTCAAGTAAAGTTATATATATGAAAATGCACTTGTGACTCCATTTTCATTTTACTTTATTGCGAACTAGCGCTTATTTACTGTCCCATATCTGTTGTGGATACCGGGCTGATTATTAATTGAGCCTCTGGCTCTTTGTGCACAATTCTTGAGCTTAAAGCTCTTTTTAACGTTGGTCACTCTAGTCATAACTCCTTTATTTGATCATGCATGTCATGTAATGAAATGCATCAATTCACATAATATGCTATCAATACTTTTCATTCAATGGGCTTATGTCATTTATCACATTCTTCGAACCTAAGTCTGGCATTCAACATTCAGTTGAGTACACATTCCATAGTACACATACAATTTGAAAACACTTCCATATATAGTGTCAAGTATCAAACTCTTCGGACCAATAATGTCTAAAAGCATAGCAATCAGATAAGTAACAGTTTATTAACTGAAAGTTAACAAAAAAACAATTCAATCATATTGAGAAACATCTAGGTTAACTTATAGTACGCTCCAGAAAAGATATTGCCTTGATGATCAGGCAATGTTTGGATGCTGACGATCATCTTGTGCTTCTTTATTCATGCAATACAAACATATTTTACACATTAATAAGTTGATCAATCATATGGCTATTCACTCATGCACATGTATATGTGTCATGTTCAATGTATGCTCAATTAACTTTCCAGGTATGTCTCCTTATTCATAAATCTTGACCATTCAAACATCATAGCTTGTACACATCTAGTTTGTAATTAGGTTTATATTTTAAGTAAGTTTGATTACTCTAAATTCATCAATCATACATTCACCAACTTTTCTAGCAATATATATTCACACAATTTCCTAATTCTTATTCATTCATACCTAGTTCACATTACTCATATCCTTTGGATCACATTTGAACACCTTTATTCCTTAAACACTAATAAATTCCAAATTTTAGATATATTGATTTCAAAACAATCCATTCCTTAAGTTAAAACATTAATTAACAACCTAAACTTATCAAACCCTTAATCAATTAATCAAACATCAATCTAGGTTCATTTCAAAGCATTGCCCACGATTGAATGTTCACTCTCCATTTTCCTCCAATTTCTCCAAATTCTAACACCTTCATACCAAATTCAAAACATCTTCATATTAGTCCATTAATTATACCTTAATTATACTTCAATCGCTCATCAATTTCATCTCCAATTCCAACTCAAAACCATTCAATTGGCAACTCATAAACTATTTATCTTTCATACATACAAAAACAAAATAGAAACTTTCATTCACTTAATCTCATCATATATGAAGTCCTAGTTTTTTTCAAATTTAAGAACACTTTACTAACACCTTTCTTTAGCATAAATTCATCTTCATTTAAACTTCAAATTTCAATCTAAATCATTCGTATAACAACCTATAACCTATGGTTGTTATACATCAAAACCAAAACAGAAAAGTATTCGATTCATGTCTCAGTTTTCCAGCACAGTTCATCATTAACACTATATGTTATCCATCCCAATTCAATCATCATAAACTTTCTATTACAACATGCCACAAAGATCAATACTTTACTTACTTGTTTAGCTCAAGTTCCACCTCAATTCATCAAGTCTACTTTGCCTTATATGCATGCAAGATCGTCTCAAATACGAGGTGGGAATTGGATGGGTTTTTAGCAATAAGAAAACAACAAGATGAAAGACAACAGCATATAGCTTTCTTGATGCAAAATCTTGTCAAGATTTTGGAATGGTGATGAATGAAATAGAAGCCAAATTTTAGAGCTATGGGATGGTGGATAATTCGGTGGTGAAAGGGAAGAGGAGAAGAATGAACACAACAGAACAACTTCTGCCTTAGCTTAACTCATGAGGTGGTAGGTGTCACCATTCCATAATAACATTTATCCCTATGCATGCATTCCATTTGTCCTCTCCAAAAGCTACCAAATGTCACAATTATGCTAGGCCACTTGTCACTTAACCTCTAAGCCATTTGTCACTCAATTATTTATGCCAAATGTACTCAATTCTACTACTATGTGTAACTTATTTCATAGGCTTACTCACCCTAAATTTAAATATGTAAATTTGACATTTTTCCTAAAATGAATGCACATTTTAATTCATCAATTTTCCAATTGTAACAATTAATTCCAAATTTACTAATTATAATCCACCAAACCAAAATTTAAGACATAAGTAATACACAATTCACATCATGATCATTTTAAACCTTTCATACCCCGGACTATGTCAATAAAGTGCACATACAATCTTGGCAATGTTTACTAAATCATGATTCATATGTGTATGCGAATATTATGCATGTGAATGAAATGCATTTCATAAATTCTCAAATGATCTAAATCATGTGCAATAATCTAAGGCGTTAACCCTTAGTATGAAAACCAGCTATTACAGTCAGCTTTTGTGTTAGTGTTACCATTTTTTTAGAGCTCTCCTTGTTTGATACTTCATTCTCCAACTTCTTAGGTTCCTCTTTGTTTAACCTTTCCTTTATAGATTTAGAAAGGGCAAGTTGTGATTTTAGTTGATTTGTTACATCAAGAACCTCATTCAACTCTCCTTCTTCGAACTTCCTCTGCCTTAGAATGAGTATGAAATTTTAGGTTGATACTCCTTGAATCTCTTCATATTATATTTACTCTACATGGAGTGTTTAATAACCCTTTTCTTTTTTCTCTTCTTCTTCTTATTTGAGCTTCTTTTTAATGGCCTAGGTGATTGCCATTATCCTTTACTTTGGATTTGTTTCAGTTGTGCTAGGCAAACTCCCTTTAGGTCTCTCCACCAATGATTTGACTAATTGGTCAAATTTTATTTCCAAGTTCTGTATGGATGTGTCTGTTTGTTGATGTTTCACCTTTAAATCCTAAATAAATTCCAGTATCATCTCATCCATACTTGGTTTCCTTGGATGTAATGTTTGTGCTTGAAATCCAAGTAGAGAGTTGTTCCTTTGTTGGCCTTGGTTAACTCATGAGAAGTTTGGGTGGTTCCTCCATTCAAGATTGTACTTATTACTGTAAGGATTATTTTAGGGTCTTAAAGCATTCCCTAGATAATCTACGTGTTCGGGTTGATCTAATTGACAATCTTGTCCTTAGTGATCTAACCCACACGCCTTGCATTGCATCACTCTTCCCTGTGGAGCCATAGTAATTATGTCTATCTTCTTGCTCAAGGTTTCCATTTGACTCGCCAGTTGAGTCATCGCATCTAATTCATACACTCCTGATGGCTTATTGGTGGTTCATGCTCTAGCAGAGCGCCATTGATAGTTGTTCATGGCCATGTCCTCAATCAACTCTTAAGCTGCTTCAAATTTTTTGTTGTTTAGCATCCCTCCAACTACTGCATCAATTAACTACCAAAATTTTGACTTATCCCATTATATAATGTCTAGATTTGCATCCACAGAGGTAGTCCATAATGTGGGCATTATCTGAGCATTTCTTTGAATCTCTCCCATATATCGTACAATGATTCATCTTCAATTTCGGAGTATAAAAAGATGTCATTTCTTGGTCTCATAGTCTTTGTAGGACGAAAATACTTCAGTAAAAAATTTTCTGCCACTTAATCCTAGGTGGTCATTGACGAACATGACATAGAGTTTAGCCACTTCGTAGCTTTTCCTCTCAAGGAGAAAGGAAATAGACGCAGTTTGATGGCGTCATCATTCGCTCTGTTTATTTTAAAAGTATCGTAAATCTCTAAGAAGTTAGAAATGTGTGCGCTAGGATCCTCATCTCGAAGTCCATCAAATTAGAGTGACTATTACACCATTTGATGATGCTTGGCTTGATCTCAAAGTTGTTTGCCTACACAGTTAGCCTTACTATGTTGGATTGCGCACCAAATAAGTTTAGCTTAGCATAGTCGAACATTGTTCATAGTTGGTCCGCCATGTTATGTGATTCTTCTGTGTCTGCGTGACCTTCCAAGTCCTCTATTCAACAATCTAACTCAAACTCTCTAAGGTTAGTTCTACGATGATGCCTTCGTGTAATTCTTTCTATCTCAGGATCTATGTTTAGTAAGTTCTCAATGTTACTCCGGGTCATAAACTGACCTGGAGTCTAAATCTAAAACTACAGAAATAAATTAACTAACAAAAACAAATAAAATAACTTAAGGTGAAACAAGGATAAAGCAAAACAAACAAACGAAAGTAATGAATAGAGTAATAAAACTAAAGTGTTCCTAATATCACAGTCCCCAACAATGATGCCAAAAACTTGATTAACCATTTTCATGAGTAGTCAATATGTAACACTGCAAGTGTACGATTTTGTTGTAGCTAGAAATCCAGGTTGATCCTACAAGGACGGTGAGTACTAGTAGTTATCGTTATTCTATTATCTAGCCTACGGATTGATTGTGGTTGAACTAAAAAAACTAAAGTTAAGCAATTAAAATAATAAGTAGAATGATTAAAGAAAAGAATTGATGAAACACTAAATTAATTACCAATATCAAATAATTAGTATCTAGGTGTCAAATTCCCCTAAACCCTTAACCGATTGATTGTTTGTCATGCAATTGTGTTGCTTATTAGTTGGACTGTGGAGACTCCTAAGGTATGCTAGTAGTTGACCTTGAGTCTACTAATAATTAATCCTAAGGTTTCTAACCGAATTACTCACGTTAAATTTTATAGGAGTGTGTTACCGTATTATGAATCACTCAATTAGGCTTAACCCTAATCCAGAAGATCTATGATATCTTATCTTTATGGTTGCAATCAACAATTTTCAATTATCGTATATCTATTCAAACTTAGGATTCCTCAATCGCTACATATAAAATCATATTTAAGTCTAATAAATTAGATCGATAGACAATAAGAAAACAAATAATTGGATTGCAATAATCAAACAACTTAATTGCATTAACAAAATAATCAAAACATATTTTGATATCAAATATGGTTCATCTAGCTTAAATATTAACAGAAAAATTAGTTACACATCGATAAACATGAAACCAAATATATATATATATATATATATATATATATATAACATAATAGAAAATAATGAAATCATAATTCTAAATCTTCATGATTGTTCTCTATCAAGTACTCTGACAATGTAGACATCTGATCTTACCTTTTGATGGATCTTGTCAATAAAAACTCTTTGTCTCCCACTCCTTAAGCTCCAAATCGCCTCTAGAATCACCTCCACACTCTTCAAAATGATGTGTGTCGCTTCCTCCCTTCATTTGTCTATGAAATGTCACTTTTGTATGGAATTCTAGATTTTGGTCGATGCAAGGTCTCTTGCACGACCATGATAATTGGAATTCACTAGATATTGCGAAAGTGCACGACCACGTGAAAGTGCACGGCCAGATGCATATTGTGCATTCCTTCAGATTTGTCAATTCTTTGTTTTATGTCGTGTTTTTGTTTGAATTCGTCTTTTTAAGTTCATGAAGGCAATTATCACCTATATACATACTTAAAATGAATTAAGTACCAAATGTATAAAATATTAAGCAAAATACATTAAATATGGGCGTAAAAGTTATTAGGATATGGATCACCTCTTTTTTGGCTGTTGTTTTGCTAATTTTATCTTTACAACCTCTTTGCAATCACTTCTGTTATGTAACACAATGGGGCAATAATGTGCAATGGGTATCTTATCCTAACCAATCGAGTAGAGATAACTATAACTTTTTTACGATTGCATTTGGCAATATTGTATGCTCTATATGGTGGGAATATTATATACTCTATTTGGTAGGAAAGAACCGTGAGAATTTTCAGGGACTAATAAAAGGATCTTCAAGTTGCATTACAATTGAATATTAGAAGATTTCTAGATAAAGATGTTAATGGGTTGGGTCGAGCCTAGAGGGCTAGGGTGGCCCAGTTCGTGGCCCGACAGGCCTGGATAGGTTGCCTCGCAGCCCGACCTGACCCGACCATTGACTGACCAGCTCGTGGCCCGATGGGCCATCGATTGGTCAGGCTAACCCGGCATACCATATTTTTTAAAAGAAAAATGTCAAAAATGATGGCCACTGGCGGGTCAAGCCAACACAGCCTACCATATTTTTTAAAAGAAAAAAGTAAAAAAGTGATGTCATTTTGAAGTAACCGTTAGGCCACAGGTCAGGTCAGGTTTCATTTTTGAATTAACGGTTGGGCCACAGGTCTTATTTAAAGGTTTAATAAGTACTAAACTGCTATAAAACTTGTATATAATAAATAAAAAGTAAAAATTATAAAAATAAGTAATAATAAAATATTTTATTAAGATAATATAACAATCTCTATTATTATATAATGAACTAATAATAAATTAGATCTAATAATTCAAACTAAATAAATTATGAAATTATCTTAAACAAATTTACTTATCTATATTAAATTAATAATTAATAACCTTTTTTATGTCATTCTTTAAATATATTTTTTAAAATTTTAAATATCACTTCTTAACATATTCTTAAATTATCCCAAACACAATTACTTATATTTTTTAAAAATTTAAATATCGCTTTTTTACATATTCTTAAATTATTCTAAATAAAATTACTTATATTTTTAAAATTTTAAATACTATTTCTTAACATATTCTTAAATTATTCTAAACAAAATTTCATTTTTCAATATTATAACGCTAGAAAGAAAAATACACTAAGATATTTTTCTATTTACCATCCTAATTAAGTGGTGCACACCAAACCGGTAGGACCAAGGCCATTTATGTTTGCCACGTGGCGATAAATAGGAATGGTTGCAATGAGAAACAACTCACACCCATTGAATGTCTCTCACAAATCACACTGGCTGTGTGTGCCTCCACCTCTGGTTCGGTTGCCACTTACCTTAAGCCTTAAGTCTAGGCGGTGTCGAAATAGTACCCAAATGCAACCACTCAATCACACACTCGCTTTCTCCACACGTAAATTCTTTTGGACCTTTCCTGATCTAATTCGGTGTGTCTCTCCCTATCACTGCTAATGTCACCGTTCTTTGGCTTTTCTTTGCTTCTGTTTTTTCTGCGTCAAGTTCTCTTCTTGAGTCCTTTGTACGGGTACAGTTGTTTTCGTCTCGTCGCTTGTTGAAAGTTCCTAATATACCCTCTCGAGGGAAATTTTTTATTTTAAAAAATGAGGCTTCTGCGGATAATGGTTAATGGGTGACTGCTGGATTGGTCGAAACTCTTTCAAAGTGTGTCTTTTGTGCTTTTTGACGGAGCACCCATTTGATTTGAGTTGGTAGTTGTTTTGTTTGTAATTCAATCTACACGCATTGCGTTTACTGACTTCTAATATTGTGGGATTTGGATTATTTCCTGTTTGCACGGGAAGTACAAGGAGGAGCTTTTGATCTTGCATTTCAAAAGGTAAGATCTTGGTTGCTAGAAGTTGAAGCTTTTTGGGTGTTTTTTCTTTCCATTCTTGTCTTTGAACCTCATACTTGCTTATGTCGGCAATGGGGGATTCGAATGATATGATTCACTGGTAGCAGTCTGCTCTTGGTGAATGAGCAACGGAGCTGACACTAGGGGAGGATTCTGGTTCAAAGATCTTATTTGCGTTTCCAAAGTTGATGGTTTAGTTTTGGATTTAGTCTGCATAACGCTATACTTATTTTGACTTGTGGATTAGAGATTTGAGAAACAGTGACTCCATTTTATGTTCATAAGTTAAAGTATGACTCGAAGTCTATTACGGTTTTCAGATTACATGATGGATGGTGAGAGAAAGCGTTCAAAAGGAGGTCTGTTTCACCTGTTTGACTGGAATGGAAAGTCTCGAAAGAAACTTTTCTCGAACAACAATGGCTTTCCTGGCAAGCGACTTCTTTTGGTTCTAATACGCAAAATTCTGAACCTTTTTTTGTTAGGTATTTTTTCTTTATTTATAGTTTGAAGTTTATCTCGTTTCCATTCCTTTTGTAGAAGTAAGGCAAAGAATTGAAATTGTTGAAAGCTCGTCAGAATCGCCCATTTATACTGTAAGAGTTTGTTTTTATCATGTTCTCTTCTTCCACTGGCTGTCTAGCTTTGGATGCCCTTTCTGAAACTTCACTGCGATTGTTTGGTTATTTTGTTGTACATCTAGATGGAGGTGGGCAACAAGGGAGCAAACTCAACTAGAAGAGGAAGCAGCGACTTTAGTTGTAGTTTATCTGTAACTAGTGATGAAGGATATGCGACAAGAGCACCGGGAGTAATCGCCAGGCTTATGGGTTTGGATTCCTTGCCGACATCCAGTGTTCTCGAGCCTTCTTTTACCCTATTTTCTGACTGCCACTTGCTTAGAACACCTCAACTCAATAGGGCTAGCTCCAATTTGTCGAGTGATTATGACACCATGAAAAACTTAAACAGGCACTGTGAGCAGGAAAGGGATTGTTGGAAATCTGTTGCATCTATGTCTCATAAACCACAAAGTCGGCCTTTTGAGAGATTTCAGACTGAAATATTGCCTCCTAAATCTGCGAAACCAATTCCCAATACCCACAATAAACTTTTTTCTCCACTTAGGAGTTCTGGATTTAACCCGGTAAAGAATGCGACCTGTGTAATGGAGACTGCAGCAAAAATCATAGGTGCTAGCCCTAAGGCAGCTACTACCAGTAGAGTTTCATTAATTGGCTCTCCTTCAGTTCCTTTGCGAGACTTGAAACAAAACATGGAAGCTGCAAAAAAGGCATCAAGGCCACAAAAAGTAGACCCACAATCCAATACGAAGTCCTGCAGAGGACAACCTATTGACAAGAAACAAAATGGATCAGAAAACTTGCCATTAAGCAAGGCTTCCGTGTTTCCAGAAGGGAATTCCGGTAATTTGAAGAACAAGGGAAAGTCCGATTCACAAGCGGCACAAGTAAAGGCCAATATTCAGAGGAGAGAGGGGTCAACATCAATGAGTGATAGCTTTAAGAAGCAGAAAGTACCGCATGAAATCAAGTCAAACCAATTGCTTAAGCAGCAAAAGAATATTCAGAAAAGAACTTCTGAAAACATGGCGAACAATGTACTTAGGCAGAATAGCCAGAAACAAAATACGTTGGTCACTAAGGATAATTCATTCTCTAACCGCCAGAAGAAAAAACTTCAATCAGTGGGTGGTTCTACTGGGCCAAATAGGATCGTGAACAAGGTTGTTATAAAGCCTGAAAGTGCTTCCAGAAAAGACGTCTCTAGAGATCCAGATTCTGAAAGGGAGAAAGCTAACATCCCATCTCAAAAGAAACATGTAAATAGAGATTTTCAAACTGACAGGAATCTTTTTGATAAGTTGCCCTTTGATGAAGTTGAGAGGCCTACAGAAGGTAATGTTACAAGAGAAGGAAATATGGCAGTAACCTATAATGCAAAACATGGAACGGATGTTGTTTCATTTACATTTACATCTCCCATAATGAAGGCTATGCCTCCTCTTCAGTCCCCTGTTCATGAGGCAGCAGAAAGTAACAGCTCTGACACTGATGCTGTTGGCAGTAGTGATCCATTTTATTCAAAGTATTTAATGTACTCCATGCCACAGCTGAATGCAATGGGTAGTGAAACTTCGAGTGTTCTGCTTGAAGAGAAGCCGAGAGAATTAACAAACAGACCTGAGTCATTTCATTTTAATATTATCAGGGAGGAGATTTATGCTAGTTCAAAGCCTACCTCAGAGATTCTAGAACCTACACTTGACATGGTGAGAACCAAGCACAAAAAGCAGGACGTTATGTTTCATCTTGTTCTAGATGAAGATAAATCAGACCACCCTCGTGATTTTGACTGCTTGCCAGCAAAGGATCAGCAGCCTATCATGTGCCAAAACTGGCAGGTCTGTCTCTTATGATTAGTTCTGCGGTTTATCTTACTGCTTTCTTTTCTTTGTTTTTCCTGTTTGTGTAATTGATTAGGGTATACTAAGGCTCAGTTTGGTTTTTTCCCTAAAGGCAACAACAACATGATGTACTGATTACCTATGAAATTTTAGCATTTGATGTTTAAACTGTTGCCTGAAATGGAGTCAATAGTGTAACATGCTAACTTTAGAAGTTGGAGTTACCTTTCTCTCTTTTCATTGACTTTTATGGTGGTGTCTTTGTGAACAATTCTTCTAGTTGTTACTGATATCAAATCAATAAAAATAGCTGCTAGGTTGTCCATCATACAGACCAAAAAACGAACCCTTATAAATGGTCATGTTCACCAATGTTCAGAATTGTGTTTGAAACTGACTTGGTTCCACAATTTTCTGCTCTTGATTTGTTCTTGTTGTGTAGTTGCTTCCCTTTTATTAAATTATGGATAAGTGTTATTGCTAACACCAAAGACGGACATAAAATGTACAAAAACCCTGGTTTTTGTACATTTTCCATTTCTTGATCATCAAAAATCTAAATGCTAGTTTGTAATCTGCTGGTGTGGGTAAGTCCCAAGAACTGGGTTGAGTTTAACAGCTGGGAGCTTGGCACATAATCATTTGGACTGAAATTTTAATAGCTTCTTAATTATGAAAACTTGTTAAGGACATTGGAACTGTCGTCCAACCTATCACAGTCTATTCTTCATGTGTCCAATTATATGTCTAGCTATGCTTATTTCAGCTCGTGAAACTTTTATGTTGTAGAATGCTATTCAGGTTCTATCCTTGTTATTGGAGAATTAGAAAGGCCTTGGATTTTAATCATCTTAAGAAACGAAGAGATGGTTTGCACAAAATTTACACCAATACTGAATTTAATTGATGATTGCAGTTATCACAAGGAGTGGAAATACAGTCAGACGAGACAGAAGAGTACAGTTGTAGCAATTACAGTGAAACCGAAAAAGAACTCGAGTGTCTTGAGCCTAGTCCTGTTTCAACTCTTGAACTTTCTTTCATCAGTGGATGCTGCACAAATGCCAATGGTATAGACATTCTCCACCCTCATTTTCTTTGCAGTCACTTGGTAAAGCATCCATCGAAATTTGTACCATAATTTCTCATTATGAAAGAAATGTGTTCAACCAAAAATTGTCACTGAGAAAGCGAAGGAGCTGATTGGTTGTATCCAGGAATTTGTGGCATTTAGATTGGGCCAAACATTAGCAACAGATTACTCGATTCTTTATGACTCTTTCCCTCTATATACGTGGACACATCTCAGGGTAGCCCAGTTGAAACTTATCATCCTTTCCTGGAAGTATTCTGATTTGCTCATGATTTTTCTTGCATCTTTTTATTCAATGAAAATGCATGTAGTAAAAATAATGACCAGAAGATAAATTCTCAATTTTCAGGCATCTTGTTTTCTTTATCCCCTGAAGCTGCAGAGGTGTTGAATGAGACATCTGTAAATGAATCTGTAGCAGTGGAAGATAAAATAGATTTCTCCAACTCAGCCTCCTCAATATGTACAGTGGATGAAGAAAGAAAACATTCTAGAACATTCTCAGGGCCTCGATCCGAGTATTCTAACAGCTTGGAATTAACATATGTGAGGGAGGTATTCAATTTTGCGGAGCCAATGCTAAAAGATTTCTTGTTAGGCCAGTCCCCAAAGGCTATGAGACCAAATCTATTTGATTGGATGGAGAATCAGGAAACTCAAATGCAAAGAAATGACGAGAAATTCTCCAAGCTTGGGCGAAAAATTCTGTTCGACTGCATTTGTGACCACCTGGATTTCATGTGTGGACAAGTTTTCGGTGGAAGCTGCAAAGCATGGGCAAAATTGTGGATGTTGCTTCAGAGAAAAGGTTGGTCGGCGAATCAACTGTACAATGAAATGTTGCATTGGAAAAGCATGGGAGACATGATGGTGGATGACCTTGTAGCCAAGGATATGAGCACCCAGTATGGAAGGTGGCTTGACTTTGATTTAGAAGCATTAGAAGAGGGTATAGAGATTGAGGAGGGGATACTAACTTATTTGGTTGATGAATTGGTTTTTGACTTATTCTCCTAGTCCTAGAGACAGACGGTAAATAAGAGTTTCGCATTTTTATCAATTAGATTGTAACCGTATCTGACTTGCTAATGTTAAACCTATAACCTTCTGATTTTGGTGAGTCCAAAAAGATACTACGAGTGCCTTTTAGGCTCACACTTCTGTTTCCATTCTATGACATTTTGACTTCCACAATTCCTACAAATCGTGCTATTCCTATGCAATTTAGCATACTAACGTTGGCCAAATCGAGGACAATTAAGAAAATGATATTGTAGATTATGGTTTTGTATTATGAATAAAACCCATCCAAATGTTGATCATTAGCGCCTAAAGAAAGCCTCGTATATTCGAAGAATGTTTGCATTTTGTCAATGTCCGTTATCTTGGATGTTATGGGCCTGTTTGGAAATCAGCTGATTGCATTTAGCTGTTAACTGATAATTGATTATATCAACTGATTTGACCAGCGGATTGCATTAGTTGTTTATTAAAGATGTTTGGTAAAATTATCTGTTTAATATTAACTATTTATGTATAAAATGACTTATAAGAGCATGACTTAAAAAAAGGTTATGTACTTGTTAATTATCTTACAATTGGATTCACTTTTTTTTTTTTGAGGAAAATATGATGAATATCATTGATTGTCAAAGAAAAGAACATCCAAAATACTACTAAGTGATTCTGTCCAAACCACCGAATCTGCAATGGAACGAGAGGCCCAAGCCAGTAAGTGAGCCATACCGATCGCAGTACTATAATTGGTTACAATTAGACTATTCCAATAAAATAATTATATAAATACTTTTTATTATCGATATATTTTAAAAACTTACTAACATTAAAATTATTTGATCTCTTAATTTAAATTGAGTAATATAATTAACATGTGAATATTATTTAAAAATTATATAAAATTTTATTTTAATATCTTTTTATTTAACCAAAGAATTATTAAATAATTACATAATATTATAAAAAGAATAAAATAAAATTTTAAAATGAGTTCAAGTTGATCAAATTTTAGTTAAAAATAATATTTAATAATATTTAATTTTTAAAAAAATAATATTTAAAGCTCAAGTTGATCGAATTTTAGGTAAAAATTGAGTTCAAGAAGGTCATCTAAAAGAATTTATTAATTAAAATGATGCTATTTTGTTAAATTTGAATACAATGATATTATTTTATTTAAAACATGTGTTATAATATTCTAATAAAATAATATCATTTTATTTGAAATATAAGTCAAAAAGAAGAACTTATGTCCTAGCTCCGCTAGACTCAATTAACCATAACAAGGATCGTATGCTTACCAAATATTACAATGGCCACTGAAGCAAGTGAAAAAGTGTATAAGGAGCATTTAATCTCATTATATTATCCATCAATGCCTTATCATCCACCATCTGTACAAAAGACAATAGACAAATACGTGATTAGGTTATATAATCATTGATAACCATTGAGGTTTTAGGTTAGTCAAATCACAAAGTTCATTTAGACTCTTATAAAGAACAAAGAGGAGAAGAACAGGGGCGCAAAGAGTTTGTGGTTTGTCATAATTGTAATTTTTATATAATTAGTTTTTGCTTTAAATTGTAATGGATTTATTTAGGAAAAAAATTTATCATCAACATTCAACATACACACTGTATATTTATATAACAATTTTATTAAGGATAAAAAGTTAATATTAAGTTAATTTTTATGATATAATAAACTGTTAATTTAATAATATTAATTTGGTAGGAGACAATAAAAACAATTATATTTACATAAGATATCTGAAAAAAAAAAGTGACTAAGAGGGCAGAATTAATTGAGTGATCAATTTAATTTATATTTTAATCAGATGAATATGAGTAATAATTTAGAAATGAAATGTTCACTTTAATGGTAAAGTTTATTACTAATTAAAGGTGAATTAATACTAATTAGTTATATATATATTTCTTATTATATCCATCTATCTATCTATATATATATATATATATACACACACATATATGTGATACCAATAATAATTTTTACATAAAATATATATTATATACATATACAGAATAGCAATAATAATATTTACATAAATATATCAATTAATATGAATCGGTAATATATATATCTATTATTATATTTATATATATATACGATAATAATAATAATAACAACTTTGTTGATTGAAAAGGGACGTCGCCATCTTGCAAACCCGACTCTGCATTCCAAAAGAAATGTCGTTATCGTGCAAGGGCACCATAGCGACACTTTGGATGTTCAGTAAAGTATAAGTTAGTAATAATTAATATGAAGGGTAAATAAAAATTAATTGATCAAATAATTAGAAACATTAAGTGTTTTAACAAAACTAATAGTTACGTAAATATAAAAAAATATATAATGAAATTTAAAGTGACGGTGTCAAAAAAATTACATAAATATATAAATTTATATAATAAAGTTTAAGTGAATCTATTAATTACAATGTAATTAGTAAATTAATTATATATAAATTAAAATTAATTAAAGATGAGAAAAATATATATATGAACTAATTAGTCAATAATACTAAATATTAATTAATCTATTAATTATATTAATTTTTAAGTAAATTATAATTTATTATATTATAATTATCAACAGTTA
>JANZLX010000006.1:18650545-18666322 GCA_025531955.1 Erythroxylum orinocense | reverse complement strand
TCTGAACGTATTTTGGGCATAACTTTTCCGTCCAACATCCGATCGACCTGATTCTCGAGGCATCGGATTCGTGAAATATTTAATTTCATTTCTATGTGCAATTGGGAATTTTTTAGAGATGAAATTGACGTGGATTGATTAGGTCAAAGTGAAGGGATCTAGTAATTATTTTTTTTCTGGTCATTGCTTTATTAATTTTTGGACCTATAGAGGTCCGAATTAAGTAATTTTGGTATCTTTGAATTTCTCATGTTTAGACAAAATTTTTGTGTTGAGAATTTTGGAATAATGTCGGGAATGTCACGAACATACATTGTACACATTTTTAATCGCTACATGTGCATTATTAAATATGTCTGATTGTATAATTGGTAATGTTTATATACTTTGACTGTTTTAGAGGCGCGTTTGGAACGTTACCCCACCGACATTGCTGAGACTTCCAGGCATTCACTCGGAAGCTATTGGTGAGTAACCTAGATGGTTCTCTTAATTATTATATATTTACTGTGGTGAATAATGGCAGGTTTGTGATTGGATATGAATGTGGATTCCGGAAAAAAGGTCCGATATATTGGGAGCTACGAGATAGAAGAGTTACCTGTTTGTCACTCTGAGAATTAATTAATTCTAATGTGTTAAATTGTGACACATGGATTACTTGTGGTCTATTTACTGTTAAATTGGGACATATGCATTTCATACATGAATGCATGATCAGAAAATAATAGTTGTGACCGGAGCAGCCACTGAGAGCTAAAAGCTCAACATATTAGGGCCTCAAGCCCACAGTGATTCAGAGCCTTAAGCTCAACGTTCAATGAGCCCTATATGGGACAGTTATCAATGAGCCCTATATGGGACAGTTCAGGCGCTCGATCACAACACCGAAATAAATTGGAAAAGTGTCACATGCACATGTCATATGCATTTGATTTAATCTCTTTGATTGAGTGAAAGGCAAAATGCCTTATGCTTATGTGATAACAATCATGTGATACTTCTGAACGTGAATGATGAAACAACTGTGTTATGCTTGAGTGTTGCATGTATCCATTTGGCTATGTTTGTCTAATTCAATGATATGTATAAATTGTCTATGCTCAAGTGAAATTATGTATGTTCAAGTAAAATTGTGAAATGTGATCCAATGTGCGACAATGTGAGTACATGTTATGTGACATGATGTGTTGCATGAATTGAGTAGATCATCGAAGATGATCACTCACTGAGTTCGCAAAACTCACCCAAAATTTGCAATTATTTTTCAGGACCGAGAAAAATACCCCGTTAGGCCACAGGCGTATAATAACCGCATGTGAGAGAAAGAAAAAGTCGGGATCAGTTCGCGTCTGCATTAGTGTCTCATAAAATTGTATTTTCCAAATTTTTGTACAAATGCTTAAGTCAATTTGTAAAGTCAACGGACTGTAGTAATTTGTATTTATAAAAAGGGTCTCCGTGGTCATTATATTTACCGGTAATTCTGTATGTGAAGGATTTTTTGTATAGTGTATGTTTGTGTTTTAAAAACAAAAATTTATATTGAGTTTTGACTGAGTGATGTAACACACCACCCTCGTAGGGCATAGACTCGAATATCACGATTGATGTCAGGTTCGGGTCACGCAGGAGAGGTGTTACATGAACATTCTATCCATTAAAACCGCTAATCGTTCTTTGATTCTTAAGCGCTTCTAGTGGATTTTGGAGGACAAGAAAAATGTGTGGATTAAATGGTTACATGTTTACTTCCTTAAAGGCAGCAGCATCTGAGCTATTAAATCGACAGCATCACACTCTTTTTTCCTTACTCAACTCTTGAAGTTAAGGGATGAAGTTTAGCAAGAAACTTCATGTATTATTAAAGATGGTCGATTGACTTATCTATGGTATTATAATTGGTCAAGTTGGGGCCTTTTAATTCACCAGATAAATACCTCTAAAGCTTCCCCATTGTTCCCACTCAAAACCCAGATGAGAGCTTTCATAGATGGAAACTCATGGAATCTTCCTTGAAGCCTCTGCCACTTTCAGCCCAACTATTCTCCTACGCCTCACGAATCTGACGCCTTCTTCTGGAATGGTGTTCCGGTTGCCAATCTAACAAATCGCATTATTTGTGACAATCTGCGTCTCCATCGAGCCATTATTTCGTGGACAGCCACGGTTTGGAGTAAACATTTAACACCTAGACTTTCATTCATTTTATGGTTAGGCATTCAGCATAAGCTTTCCACTCCAGACCGAATCCCGTATATGCAAATCGACAAATATTGTCCCATGTGTTCTCAGCAGTTGGAGTCCTGTTCCCACCTTTTCTTTGAATGCCCATTCAACAAAGCAATATGGGAATCTGTATCTCCTTTATGCTCTCGGACAACTCCAGGGTTAAATGTAGGAAAGATTACAACTTCTCTATCTTTACATATAGCTTCCAGCATACCACTTTACATTGTTGTCTTGGGAGTTTGCATTTATTCACTTTGGCGAGAACGTAATTTTCGATGTTTCAAGAACTAATCTTCTCCAAAAGAGAGACTGATCTCTTTGATACTGTCTGAAATACGCGAGATTGTGTTGTCGAAGCAACTTCATTTAACATGTAGCCTGATTGTCTGCTCTGCTTTACGTCTTTAAAATGTTGCTTAGAATTGATTTGTTTGCACGTGGACTTTCGGTTGACGTCTCAGAGTTTGCAACAGGTTTCTGGTGCTGGCTATGAGAAGATATGAAATATATATGTCTGAAAGCCGCAAGTCCCCTGTGCCTAGCTTTCTAACTCTTCATTAACTTTCCAGCTATTTTTGGATGTAGTAGTTTTCTTATGATGTGAGTTATCCCTTATATTATGACACTGTACTTTTAATTCTTCTTTCATTAATTATTTTTTTATAAAAAAAATTGACTCCGACCAAACCCATGTTTGGACCCGAATGAAAGAAAAAACGGGCCTTATTGTAATCCCAATCGTAAAAGGGCTGCATTCTCACTTTTAACAATTCTGTAAACAAAAATCCCTACTTCGGCGGCCACTCCTAAAACAAACACAACCCAAGGGAAATCGATCTCTCTTTCAGGTAATGCTACGTACTTGTGTTGTCTTTTTCCAGTAACATCTCTTCGTTTGTAACTGTTATCATATTCTTTTCCTCTTCGAACTCATTCTTCATTTGTTTTAAGCAGCTTAACGTTTTTAATTTTTGGTGGGGCCATGGCGACCTTTGCTAAACCAGAGAACGCTCTGAAGAGGGCTGAAGGTGAGTTTGCATCTGAGTTTTTAGTTCTTGTTTTTCCATGTTTACTGCTTATATTTTTCTGTTAACTATGAGGCTCGATCTTTTAGTGGATCTGCCCTTTTGGTTATTCAACTCAAGATGCCCTTCTTTTCTCATTTTTTGCGTTCAATTGTTGGGATAATTGAAAATTCTTGTTTGATTATTTGTTAACAGCTGGATAATGTCATTGGACAACTTTTTTGCTTATGTAGATTCTTATTTACTGTTTTTGATTCGTGCAATTTGGATGTATTTCTTTATGACGTGTGGTTGCAGAGCTTATTAATGTTGGGCAGAAACTTGATGCCCTGCAAGCTCTTCATAATCTCATTACCTCAAAGAGGTACCGGGCATGGCAAAAGACGCTTGAGAGGATTATGTTTAAGTATGTTGAGCTATGTGTTGACATGAGAAAAGGTAGGTTTGCCAAAGACGGGCTGATACAATACCGTATTGTGTGTCAACAAGTTAATGTTAGTTCCTTGGAGGAGGTCATCAAGCATTTCATGTATCTTTCCACCGAGAAAGCTGAGCAGGCACGTAGTCAGGCACTAGCCCTGGAAGAAGCTCTTGATGTTGATGATCTTGAAGCAGATAAAAGACCAGAGGATCTGATGCTTAGTTATGTCAGTGGAGAAAAGGGTAAAGATAGGTCTGATCGTGAACTTGTAACCCCTTGGTTCAAGTTTTTGTGGGAGACTTATAGAACTGTGCTTGAAATATTGCGGAACAACTCCAAGTTAGAAGCACTATATGCGGTAACACTTCAATGACATTCCCTTCATGATTTAGATAATTCTTTCAGGCCATTAGATATCCTGTTCCAGTACTATAACCATCTACTTTGCATTGTGCAAACTGAGCACTTAGTGCCTGATAGCAGAAGTGGAGATTGACTGAATACATGTTATCAACAGATGACAGCACATCGAGCCTTTCAATTCTGCAAGCAGTACAAACGAACAACAGAATTCCGAAGACTGTGTGAGATAATTAGGAATCACCTAGCAAATCTCAACAAATATAGAGACCAAAGGGACAGACCTGATCTGTCATCCCCAGAAAGCTTGCAGCTGTATCTTGATACGCGATTTGAGCAGCTGAAAATTGCTACTGAGCTTGAGCTTTGGCAGGTATGTGGAATGACACTTTTTGTATGTGCAGACTAGTCATATGTCTAGGTGTCTGACCAAAATTGACTATTGATTACCATAATTGGTTCAAGCTAAAGTTATTGCCTTTGACATCCCTGATTCTTGTATGCAGGAAGCTTTTCGGTCCATTGAAGATATTCATGGTTTAATGTGTATGGTTAAGAAAACTCCTAAGCCATCCTTGATGGTTGTTTATTATGCCAAGTTAACAGAAGTTTTCTGGATTTCCTCAAGTCATCTTTATCATGCATATGCATGGATGAAGCTCTTTACGCTTCAGAAAAGCTTCAATAAGAACTTGAGCCAAAAGGATTTGCAGTTGATAGCCTCGTCTGTTGTTTTGGCTGCACTAGCTGTGGCACCCTATGACCACAAACGTAGTGCATCCCACGTGGAGCTTGAAAATGAGAAAGAACGCAATTTGAGAATCGCTAATCTCGTTGATTTCAATTTAGACCCTAAACCTGAGAATAGGGAACTGGTATATGATTGTTACAAATCATATTTGCCTTTTTATTTTTTCTCATTTTCATTCATTTACTGTATAATCAATGATTGGTTATCATTCTGGTGATGTTATCTGCAGCTTTCAAGGTCATCCCTTTTGTATGAATTGGTAAGTCCAAATTTGTTGTTATTGCACATCCATCTGTAGATAAGTCATACATTCAGATGCACAGACAGCACATATGTGAGTGCAAAAAATTCTCACCCATCGAGAACTTGTTACTGTTTGATTAATTTAATAGTGAAGATGGTTCAGATTTAAAGTATCTCAAGGTCCAACATAATTTGGAGTGACATTGCTTCCTTTTGATTAACTTCCTTATAACAAGTATATCCTGCAGTGTGGTCTGCTTTCACAATTTATAGTGTCAAGTGTCAATATCTGATGTATTTGTTTTGAATTATCTAACTTTTAGGTTTCCAAAGGTGTAATGAGCTGTGCAACTCAGGAGGTTAAAGATCTCTATCATCTTTTGGAGCATGAGTTTCTCCCACTTGATCTGGCAGCAAAGGTAGAGCCCTTGTTGTCAAAAATTTCAAAACTTGGAGGAAAACTTTCTTCAGCTTCTTCTGTGCCTGAAGTTCAACTTTCACAATATGTTCCTGCTATTGAAAAGCTTGCAACCCTGAGGTTGCTTCAACAGGTAAATGATTGGTCCTGGTATTTCTTCTCTGCTGGCTTTCTTGTTGATGCAATTGTATTCCTTCTTTTTAATCATATTTTTTCATTGCTTTTCTAGGTCTCTCAGGTCTATCAAACAATCACTATTGGGCGCTTATCTCAGATGATCCCATTTTTTGACTTTTCTATGGTGGAGAAAATCTCTGTTGATGCTGTGAGACATAGTTTTTTGGCTATGAAAGTTGACCACATGAAGAACGTCATAGTGTTTGGTAATTTGGTATGTTACATTAACTATGCACAACTTTTTGATGCATGGGTCCCCCCTCTCATACTGTTCCACTTCCCTATTGCTGGTATGATGATGACAGTTGCCTCACAGCTCACATACGTGAACATTTCTTTTTGTGATTGATTATGTCCTAAGATGTTTTTCTTATTGATTCTGTTTCTGTAAACATGCATGCAAACTTTTCTAGTGTTGCTTAGATAAATGCATTATAGTGGTTTAGGAACCTGCACTGTAGTGAATAAAGACAAAGGTTTGAACCCTGTTTTGATGGCTTTCATTGCACTGTAGGGTCTTGAATCTGATGATCTACGAGATCAGTTGACTAATCTTGCTGAGTCCCTTAACAAAGCAAGGTTTATGGTATATCCTCCAGCACAAAAATCATCAAAACTAGGTGACATTTTACCTAGTCTTGGGGAGATTGTTGAGAATGAACACAAGAGGCTTCTAGCTCGAAAATCAATCATTGAAAAGAGAAAAGAAGAACAAGAGCGCCAACTTTTGGAAAAGGTATACTGCTTGTATACCAATCTGAACTTTTCAATATTCCCATTGTTATGTTCTGTGTGTGATCTCCTTAATTGAAATTTTGGGGGTTTTTAAGGAACGAGAGGAAGAAACAAGAAGGCTGAAGCTGCAAAAGATAACAGAAGAGGCAGAGCAGAAGAGACTTGCTGCTGAATATGAGCAACGGAAGAATCAAAGGATTTTACGGGAGATAGAGGAGAGGGAGCTTGAAGAAGCTCGGGCTCTACTTGAGGAAGCTGAGAAACATAGTAAAAGGAAGGGAAAGAAACCGATTTTAGGAGTGAGTTAAAGCTAGAGTTAGTTTGTTTTTTTTCACTCAAGTATACAATTGTCCTTACTCTGATATTTCCATTGATTTTCAGGAGAAAGTAACAAAGCAAACTTTAATGGAAAGGGCTTTGAGTGAGCAGCTGAGGGAGAGACAGGAAATGGAGAAAAAATTGCAGAAACTGGCAAGAACGATGGATTATCTGGAAAGGGCAAAAAGAGAAGAGGAAGCTTCATTAATTGAAGCTGCTTATCAACGAAGATTGGTGGAAGAGAAACTGCTAAATGAACGTGAGCAACAGGTACTTCTCAAGTTATTATTTATGTGTAGCATTTAGCAACATACACAGTAAAATTTGGGTTATTAGTTACCAACTGACTGTTTTGTTAGTGTTGAGTTGAGACTTTTTAGATGTTTTGCACTTTTAACATACTTGTACCAAAAATGCAGCAAGATGTTGAACAGAGCAGACAATGCCATGAAGGTGACCTCAAGGAGAAGCGAAGATTATCTCGGATGTTGAAGAATAAGGTAGTACTCAACTAGATCTTTCACTCACAAAATTAGTCATTGTGTATGTGTTCAATGCTCACCTTGTGCGTGACTGAAAATTAAACCCATCTATGAGGGCTACTTTACATCTCTCATCTTGTTAGTTTCTCTTTTGACATTTTAAATGAATTTGATTTTCCTTTTGTCTTACAGGAAGAATTCCAGGTTAAAGTGATTAAAAGTCGCGAAGCTGAATTTGACCGGCGAAGTGAAGAGAGGGAGCGGAGAATCAACCAAAAGATTCATGCTAGGAAGCTAGAGAGAGAGGCTCAGAGAAAGAAGATATTCTATGTGATGCATGAGGAAGAAAGACTTAAGAAGCTTCGTGAAGAGGAAGAAGCTAGGAAGCGAGAAGGTGATTACAGTTTGCACCTATTGTCTTGGGTCTTCAACCATTTGATTCGTATAGCTGTGTCTGTTCACCCCCAATTAATTCTTTATCAGTTTGTTACGCTGCTAATATTTTTATTCTCTTCAATTGGTTTTATCTAATTTTAATGCCTTGTTGAACTATCAAATTCTCTTGTGAATTCCATCTACCTATGCTTTTATCACATTTATATTTGGAAACATGCAGAGGCTGAGTCTCGAAGGAGAGAGGAGGCTGAACGCCAGGCAAAATTGGATGAGATTGCTGAGAAGCAGAGACAAAGAGAGCGGGAACTCGAGGAAAAAGAAAAGCTGAGGAGAGAAGCTCTCTTAGGGAGATCAACTGATGGGGTTTCTAGGCCTTCTGAGATTCCTGCTGGATCCCGGCCGGAACCTGTGGGTGCTGCTGCAACTGGTGCACCTACCCCTGGCAAATATGTACTGCCTAAATACCGAAGAGCAGAAAGCTCAGGGCAGGCCCCTGCAGAAAGTGATCGTTGGGGTGTAGGGAGCAGGCAGGTCCCTCATGATTCAGATTCTTGGAGCCGTAGTGGCCCAAAGCAGTTTTCAGATTCTTGGAGCCGTGCTGGGCCCAGACAAGCCACTGGAGATTACAGTGGGGGCTCAAGGTCCACTTGGTCCTCATCTAGGCCTCGTGAACGCTGAGTGACCATGAAATTGAGGCCAATAGAATTCTGGCATTTTTATTTCATGCATGTCAAAACTGATGGCCTTTGCAATAGACTGGTTAAATTTTGTGGCGAACCTTGAGGTAAAATAATTATATTGCAATTTTGAGAACTTAAAAAAGACCATTAGTTGTATGCTTGTCCTGCTACTTTTGGCGAAACCCTAAATGTAATGAACTTGGAGAAATTTCCCAACTCTTTTGTTGTAGTTAAATGTTTTCAACAATTTTTAATGTGCTTTGTAGAGAACTTGCAGCAACGTTTAACCATCAAGATGCAATTTTTGGGTTAGAAGTCATGTTTCGAAACAACTTCTAGTTATTAAGATTTAACTTTTCAGTTATAAGTATTCCTTCGATGCAATTTTAAGCCATTTGTATACAACTTTTCAGTCAGAAATATTTGTTTCAATTAACCAGACTGTAACTTTTTAGTCGCATGCAATTTCTATTCAAATGCAACTTTTTATTCTCTATTTTCATGTAACTTACAATCATCTAGATGCAACTTTTTTTTTTAGGTTTATATTCAAATTTATATTAAGAAATATTTTGTCAAAGTCAAAAGTTTTAAATGAGTCTCAACAAACATATAATTTGGTATTTTGTTTGATCGCAAGAATAGGAAACAAATGTTAGTCTATTGTCATTAATGTTTGGAAGTCTTAATTGAAATTATTTGACTTTGAGTTTCATATTACCTGAAATACTCTTACTTATTAAATATCACAACAAAAAGCTTTTTTGTCAACAAAAAATTAAGAGAAAATGAGCAAAACTATAATCTTTTTTACACTTAAAAAATGTGCTTGGAGATTTAGTTCCTCGTGCTTAAGAAATTGATGATATTTTTTAGCAGATGGCTAGTTTGATGCGTGCCAAATACACTAAAACTAAATACTATAGGTAAAAGGGACATTTTTAACTCAAAAATTCTCATGAGTAAACAAAAACTGAAGTGGTGCAGTGTGTGTTTCTTGTCTAGGTTCTATCAGAGTGAAAAAATGTGGTCAGTGGAGGCTTGGATTGATGAGAGTGAAGAGGATTTTAAGTTTTAACTTGAACAAAACAAAGGATGAGAGGAGGAATAACAATCACTAGGTTTTCTCCATTTCCAAAAGCAATGTAAAATTATAAACAAAAATATAATTCAACTATAATATCACTTTCTTTCTTCTAAATGTTGTCATTTTTAAATTACCTTACGGCCTCCCTTACAATTGTGTTTTGTTGTTTTTTTGTGTTTTAAGACCCAATTATCAAAACTTAGGCACCTTTTAAAGCTTTTCTAGATGTTTCCCTTTACCACTCCTCACCTCAAGTGAATCTCTATGGCTTTCTTGAGTATCCTTGACATTAGTTCCCCTTCTCTAACCTTATCTTCCTATCCACTCTTAGTTTGTTTACTCCTCTTCCTTTTTCCCTAAAGCACATTATCCTCTCCCTACTTCTAGTTTTTACCATTCCCATCCTAATGCTTGGTGCATTCCCCTTGGCTTGTCTCCCTATCCTTTCATCCTTCACCTCGCTTAAATTCTTCATCTTTCAGCACATAAGCTACCTACCTTCTCCTTTGTTCATTCGTAATACTATTTTCACTGGTGCTCTCTACTAGAGTAGACCTTAGGGGTAAAGGGGTCTTTTCACTTCTCGTTAGTTCTCCTGCCTCTCCTGGTTACTGGTTTTAGTAAATAACTTTCAAAGTTTTCACCCTCTGCCTCTATAACCATTCTATAAAGAGATGGTGGTCAAACCCCAGGAGCTAGATGAAGTGATAAAGTCAATTAATCCGCACAATTCTCCTTGTCCAGATGGTGTTAATATGATTTTTTTTAACAAAACCTAGCATTTAACTAGGAGTATGGTTCATGAAGTTGTTCTAGAATTCTTCAATCATAAAAAATTGCTCCAGGAGATTAAAAGAAACTTCATAAATCTAATTTCAAAAGGAGGAAAGATGAAGCACTTCAGTGACTATAAATCAATTGCTTATTCCAATTTCATCTATAAAATCATCTCCAAGGTTATGGATAATAGATTAAAGAGGATTTTGGTCAAGTATATGGATGAAACATAAGGGGCATATACCTGGTAGATCAATGAGTGACAATATTTTTTTGATGTAGAATTTTATGAAAGGTTACTCTAGAATAAGATGTCGTAGAAACTGCACCTTGAAGATTAATTTAAGGAAAGCCTATGACAATGTTGAGTAGAAATTTCTTATTAACAATGTAATATCCTACTCCCGACGGGAAGGGTAGTATAGTAATTTGGTTGGCATAGGATGTGATCGATTGGGACTAGTTAGGATTGTTCATGCATACTGGTCTTTGTGAACAATGAAATTTGTGCATATGAAAATAACTGTACATGCATTCATGACATTTCTCGGTATTTGTGCCTACATGGGATTTTATTTTGAAAATGTGGTTTATGGGCTTAAAAATTTATTCGGAATGGATCATTATAGGTTTTACATTTTACGGGAATTATATGAATTTTTCTGGAATTTTTCGGAAAAATTTTCTGGACCGAAAAAACCGCCAAGTGGCGAACCGGTTGATTTTCGATATCGAACATTTCTGTCCAATGGTACTGGACTATTGGGTGCATCATGTTGGGACCGAAATTGGGTGAAAATGATTTGAAATTTTGATTTTTTTTATTTGGCTTATTGTTATCAAAGACCATTAATGAGTTTTGTCTTTATTTCCTTATATTGGACATGTGTCATAGTGACACATCCCAACTTCTTTAATGCTTGCTCATCCTCGGTTTTTCCACTAGAAAGAAGGAAAAGATTCTTACTTGACTTGGTAGGATCATTCACGACTCTTTTTCAAGTGAATAAAAAAAGTTGAGTTTTGCTTAATCCCTTCATCCAACCGAAACCCTCCTCTCCTTCCTCTTCATTGATTTTCGAAAATCCTTACCTCAAGTGTTGAAGTATAAACCTTTTACTTCCTTTGGTTGATGAGTGTCGTGTGCTAATGGTGTGAATGAAGTTGGTGATTTGGCGTCTTACCTAAAGAATTGAAGAGTTGGAGTTGGGAAGCTTTAAATTAGGTAAGAATTTAATTATGTTCCTTTCTTAGTAGTTTGATGCATTAATTGAGAATTATGGTGCATTAATTGTGAATTATGATGTCTTAATTTCATGAAAACTATGGTTGAGTTGTTGGGTATAAGGTTATGTTTGTGTTTGACTTGATGAAATTAGCATGAATTGTGTGTTTTGACTTGGTTTTAGCTTAATTTGGATTAATTTTTATGACTATTATTGAATGAAAATTAAGGAACGAAGTTGAGTTAAGTGCTGCCAAATTTTTCTGGAGCCAATGTTGAATGGAAATTAGTACTCCTGGAGCCAATGTTGTTCCATGGTTTTTAGAGATGTGTTGTGCGGAGAATCATAGCACACTTTCTGAGCTTGTCCCCAAGGGATGAGAGGGGCTAGTGACGACTAGCCAAGAATCCTTTAAGTGCAAACTTCACCAACTTGAGTTTTTGCATAAACTGGAATGATTTTTCAATACTCCAACAACTTTCAATCTGTTCTGTAAGTCCCACCATTTGAGTTAACGCATTGAAGAATCGAAAAGGAGCGTTGTCAGTCATCCTTTGCAGTAACATATAAGAGTGATCCCAAGATAAGTTTTCACCAAAATGTACAAAGGAGTTAGGATAGTGTTGCATCCATAATGAGTTGACTAGATAACAATCCATTTTTTTTCAAATGAGCAAGTTTCCCTGCTGGTTGTTTGACCAAGTATCAGGGGACTTCCCCTACTCATGGCAGAATTATTTGCCTTTATAACACAGAAATGATTGGGGTTCAAGCCATGCAAGAATCTGATCAGTTTATTCATTTCCATTGTCAGTTTCAAGGTTGCTCAGCTGTGTTTCAGATTCTCTTGTATATGCTTCCAATTTTGGCTTCCAAAGGGCTGAGTTATGGCAGGATTTAACAGCTCTTCAGCGTATGATTTCTAATCCTTGGCTGCTTGTGGAGATTTCAATTGTTTTTTGTCTTCGGATGAAATTGAGAGTCCGGCGGTTTAATCTTGGTCAAACAAAGGGGTGGTCTAATTTTCTAGCTCAGACGAACTTGGAGGATCTTACTTATGCGGGACGGCTCTCCGCCTAAAGTTGGCACTTATTAAGTGTTAATGTACATGGCCTAAAGTTGTCTAATGTATGATGCCTCGGCCAAGCTGCTGTTTTGATTTGACTTCCATATATGTCACTTCTTTCATTTGATAAATCAGTCTTTTGTTTTAACAATGTGTAGATTTTTCAGGGTAATGTTATTTTGTCAAGCAAATAAACAGATTGAAAATAAGTTGAATATAAAATTATAGTTAAGCGATAGGAATCATACATTACATCTAAAAGACTGAAGATTGAACAGGAAGAAACCATTTTCCATTTGCTAAATCAATAGAAGATGTTAAAACGTGATATACATCAAAGTAAACCACATGAACTCTAGCCTACTAGAAAAATGGATTACAAGATTCATTACCATCTTGATACCCTTGATATGAAATATCTGTTCGGTTTTTATGTTCAATGTACACGATATCCCCGGCCTGAGTGTAATGTCTAGAGCAACTATCGTATTGCTAGAGAAGGAAGTTATCTATCATATGAAACACAACATCAGCACCATCCGAATTCAACCAGTAGGTCTTCACCTGAATGTGTTGAGAAGCTAAATGTGAGAAAAACACAAATTAAATGACCATTAATTACAACTCAAAATAACTTGCAGATTACTATTCGTTGAAGATAAAATACTAAGTATGCCGAAATCTTGCAGGCAGCTAACATTGAGTACACGATGTGACTGCAAAGAAGCCAGTTGATTACGAGCTTAATTTTTATCTTGTAATAGACCACCACAGCAATCTGGCTGGCGTTCTACTAGATATGTCATTCTAGTCGGAAAATTTCAAACAGAAGTGTGAACAAAGTAATAGCATTCAAAACAAGTTCCTTGTTACATCACTATTTTTCTCTTCCCTCCAGCTCTTTTGATAAGAGTATCACTTATTATCTTCATAAGTTTCCCATGACCGCTTCTTTAATCAAAGAAATGGTACATCAACGAGTACATGATTATCATTTTACCAAAAAGACAGGCCATTCCTTTATAAAGCATGAAAAGACTACTGCCAGTTGCTTCATGTTTTGACAATATTAAGCAAGTTCACAAGTTAAAGACGAAGCATTATATGGTTATCAACTTCCAAACAATCAGAGACATCAACCTTATTGTTTGTTTCCCTTTCCTAAATTCGTTTTGATTAGAGTTATTTCCAGTCACTAACTCCCAGCTTGGTAAATTAAAAAAGTAATTGTCAACATAAACAACATCAGAAGCCAATCCATCTAACCAAAATAACAACTTAATATGCCCCATTCCATTATTTAACAGACAACTGCTCTACAGAAATATTTAAGAAGATATCCCAGCCATGTCTAAATGACAATTCATGCTATTACACAGAACAGAAAAACAACACAACACAAACTTGCCTGAATGGTACTATGAGCAATATACCGTTGTGTGCTTTGCTGAAAGCTAACATCTATGCGTTCCCAAGGGACTTGGGTGAGACCCTTGATCATTTCCTCTACAAGATCAAAAAATGACGACCGTGAAATCGAGGTGTAAGAAAAGAAAAATGAACAGTGTAAGAAGATGGAAAGAATGCTGTAGACACATTATACAGTATACGAACGTACAATCTGATAACACTATAGGATACATTATACACAAAACTTATGTATGGTCTGATAACACTATAGGCGTCTTCGGAGGATTATGCAATCATAATTAAGAAAAAAAGAAGATGCTTGCTTGACAGCAAGATATTGAAATCCAACCATCATACTCTTTACTTTCAGTTTGGAAAGGGAATGGGAGAATAAAAGGTGTGCGTCATGAAGAGTTGCTTTACTTTCAGTTTGGGAAGGGAATGGGAGAATAAAAGGTATGCATCATCAAGAGTTGCAGTATTGAGAAGAAGAAGATTCTTACAAAATACCAAAAACAAAATTGATCAAGGAAAAAACATATCTAATCAGATATCTCAGATATAAATGTCAACCATTATCACCCGCAGGGATCATCATGACCAAAGTAACATCGAGAAAGTCTAAGAGAAGAAGCAGAGCAAATAATAATGGATAGAAGTTTGTCATACCTTCCAAATCAGTTTGTTTATCTCCAACAACTGCAGATACTTTCTCATGTTTTTTCTCCGAAATTTCTCTTTCAACATGTACAATATGTGGATATTTCTGATCTGTCGCAAGAAGATTGGCCTGGAATTAAAAGAGAAGACAGCAATAATACGGTTAAACTAGGATTCTTGATGAAAATATGAGATCGTGTCCAAACAGGCAATCGGAATAGAAAGTTGGATATCACTGTCAGAAAACCTTGGGAAGTTCTTGTTGTCGTCTGATTGAAGATGTCCTCCAGCCAACCATATCTTCATCTAACTAAAGGAAAATACATTGGAAAACGTGATGGATACAGGTAAGATCTATGAGAAAAAATACACAAATTTAAAAATGTGAATGCAAAGGACAAAAGGATACGATCATAATTTGCATTTGCATATGCCACACGGCGCTTGAAAGCACGTAAAGCTGATCTACACAGTTAAAAAAAATCATATTATCTACCAGCAGTTAGACTTTCAGCCAACTAAAGAACAGTAGATGATTAATACTAACATGAACCGTAGTTCATCAGAGTCATTAACCATTTGAAGCAGAAGTGGAGGTTTTCCACCATCATTGTCAGTGAGGAAGAGATGCTTTCCAGTCCTCCCAACTAATAAGTGTGCTGTCTGGGATGCCCTTCTCTCAAGAAAAGGAAGACCACAGAGGAATGGGAGCTGTAGAATCAAATGCAAAAAAAAACCCTAAGTTTATGATCAAAGTTGAAATTTTCTCATTAGCCATATAACACAACCACCAAGCAGAAAAGAAAGTAATAAAATCTAAATGTTGAGAAGATTTATTTTCACAACACATTAGCAACTACAATTAATCAATTTTAACTTTCTTAGTCTTCTGTTAAGGAAATTAATCAGGAATATAACACAAATTCATAAGTACACAAACGAAAGAAACAAAGAAAAAGCAATGAAATGTGAAGAATACATCATGCTTATGACAATTGAAGCTCGTGGAAGCATTGCTCAGTTGACCTGTTTATGTCCCTTTGAGCCAAGATGTGGTGTTGCAAAAGTTATAAAGTTCATAGGTTCCAGGCCTCCAATTCTAGCATCATTAGGCTGGCCAAGGCACTGCACTGAGTTCACTAGACCTTCACCAATGGAACTCCCAGACAGACTTGCAATATTGAGTTTTGGTGGATGTTGATAGAGTCTTGCAACAGCATATCTTGCTACAAGGCCACCTAATGAATGAGCAACAAAGGAGATCTTCCGTACTTCAGGCCTACGTCTGATAACTGCCAATACCTGCAACAGAC
>JANZLX010000006.1:18593037-18608254 GCA_025531955.1 Erythroxylum orinocense | reverse complement strand
TTCCACACATGTTAAGCTATACTTAAGTTTTATTCAACTAAATCCATGAGATTTAAAGCATAACTTACTTGTTGAAGCTTCAAACTCTTCAAGATTTTCAAAACCCTAGCTTCCTTCTTTTCTTCTTCTTCTTCCACGACTTCTTCCTCCATTTACAAGAAAAACAATAACTTCTTCTTTTTATACCCTTTAATATTCTAAAATGTCCATTTTGCCCTCCATATAATCCTTATGTCTTTTAACCTTAAGTGACTTGCCCATTTTGCCCTTAATTCATTCTTATAACATTAACACTTAAATGCAATCAACCTACGACATACAAATCTTACTAACCTTGACATAAATAATGAGCTCCAAAAATGAATCCATCAAACCTCATAATTCATTTAAATCATGTTTAATTCATCAAGAAAAATTTCGGGGGCCAACAGATACTTCGAGCATGGGAGGTACAACTTAAGCATACACATTGAGAAGGGAATCAATGTGCTCATCAATTGGCTCATTTAGCCTCTTTAGCAAACCTGGGCCTGCATACCCTTTAGGAGCCTCCAACAAGCATTTTGGATGCACTATACCGAGACATGAATAGAACTCTGTACAGTAGAACCCTTCGTAGGGGTTTATGCTTTGCGAGATAGTCGCTTTTTTTCTTTCCCTTGTAAAAAAAAGAAAAGAGATTTCTATCTCACTAGATTTACAACAACTTATGACCTCACTGCTGCTATAGAAGAACGACATAATTTAACTTATAAAGATGGACTTATTTTCTTTAAAAATAAAGTTTTTATTCTAGGTTCTTCTTTGCTTCCTCATACTATTATTTCTGCTAGTCATTCTTAGTACTATGAAGGGTAAAAAAGTTTCTATCATATATCTATTAATTTCTATTGGTTTAGCATGAAATGTAAAATCCAAGATAAGATCAACACTTGTGAGATTTATTAGAAGAAAAAAATTAGATTATCTATGACCTGCTAGTCTCTTATAGCTCTTCTAGTTCTTATCCAAATCTGGTCAGGATATTTTTATAATATCAACTTCCATATATTCTTAAAAGTCACATCTTTTGATATAGTGTATAGTTGTCCTCTATCAAGATTATTATTTCACTGCCCGAGCCTTTTTGAAATTGAAATATTTGATGTTAAATTGCAAACTAGTTTGCAAACTAGACAACTACCATTATGAGATTTTAGGTGCCACTATTATAAGCTCAACATATGGTGAAGTCAACTAATGTTGCCTAAGGTGTTAAGCCCTAAGTTCACATGTATTATATACATGTGTTTCCTTCTTGTAACTTTTTGGAAAGTTTAACACGATTTTTAAAAAATACATTTATGGTGAAGTCAAATTATGACTCCCATCACTAGGACATTCAATTTAAAGTTGGCAATATGGTAGGTCTCAGGCTACAACTTCATCAACAACTCTTCCTAAATTCCAAAAACAGTTAAAATAAACTTCTCCTAAATTTTATAGTTCAATTTCTATTATTGAGAAAATTGGGTAGGTTACTTATCGTCTCAGCCTTCCCTTTGAAGCAAAAATTCATCTAATCTTCTATGTGAAGAAATTTCTAGGTTCAAGCAACTAAAAATCAATCCTACCAATAGTCTATAAAGGTGTTGTCTAACATACACCTAAAATAGTATTGAATTCTAGAATTTCAGTTGGCATCCAACAAATTATGATACATTAGGAAGGTTTATCAACAGCTGGAGCCTTTTGGGAACCAATTTTAACTATTCTTCAACGCCATCTCTCCTTCACACTTGAGGTTAAGCATATTCTTTGTAAGGAGAAAAATATTGCATGTTAAACTACCCACCTGGATAAAAGATAATCTATTCAGGCAATCCCTTTTAACCAAGTTTATAAGAAGCTCACTCATGAGAAAAAGAGAAAGATTTAAAGGTTGTTAAATTTTTATTTGATGTTTGAATTTGAATAAATAATAATTTTTTCTATTTTTATTTTTAGTTAAGATTTTATAGTCTTTTATTATGAAATTGTTTGATAATTTGTTCAGATTATCAAGAGAAGTCCATTTAATTTTTTCAAAATTAAAAATAAAGTAAGTAGAATTTTACTTTTATAATTACTTTCTTTAAGATATGGAAGGGTTCTCTAATGAACCCTTACTTCTTAACCTAGCAAAATAGGTCGTAAAAGAAGAAAAATCCTATCAATAGCTAATAGAATAATATTTTACAAGTTCCTATAACTAGAAGCAAGTCCAATAACAAGGTGTTACCTATCAAACATATGAATAAAAGTCTAACTATGTAAGTGGCTATGGAAATTGTTAATTGACAAGTAAAATCTTTAGTTCAAATAGACCCTTATAGAGTATTTATATAGGAAATATTTATGAAATCTTGAACCAATCTCTAAACATTCTTAGACCTAAAAAAGATTCTCATACTTAGGGATATAAATATTACTCACTTAAAGGATTCCTTTTTATGATAATTGACATTCTTTTGTCCCTCTCATCTCTTATAGATTACTAAGAATGATTGTTAAAGATCTAATAATGTAAAGGTTAATCACATTATTAGTTCCTTATGTTGGAATTATTCTTGTCACAGTTCTAAAGTGTTTAGAAAAATCAAGACAATATACCAATGTTTTAAAAACTTGACTGGAAGTTAAATCAATAAGACAAGAGGTTTAAGGTTTAAATTATTAAACTAGTATTAGATCAACATAAGATCAATTAAAGATTAAACAAAATTTAAAAAATTTAAAATATAATTGAAAGAAATTGTCCTTAACTATCAAAGAATTTGAAATTTAATTAAAAAAATATTAAATGAAAAATAATTGATTTATTTTAATTTATAAGAACTTATTAATTAACAAAAATTAACCCATTAATTAATAAATTGATCGGTTTTTAACAACAAAAGTTATTAAAGTTAATCAAATAGGAAAGTTAAAAACTGAACAAAAAAATTAGACAGTTGAAGATTTTTATGGTTGAACTGTTCAAACTGGTTGTGTTTTTTAATCATTGCAATTCACCTCCCTCCTTAATATTAACCAGCCAAACACAATTTTTAGGAATCTTCAATTTGCTAAGCCTATTGATTTCACGCTAGGATGGATCAAACTTAGGTTTTTTATAAAAATTTTAAGCTTTGGGCAACTCTGACTTGGACAGTCCAAGCTCAAGTCGACTTGAAACTTAATATTTAAAAAAAATGTCATTTTTCATTTTTAATAATTAAAAAATATATTTAATCGAACTTAAATTAGTTTCGACTGAGCTTTGAAAAGATCCAAACTCGATCGTAGCCAAGTCCAAGCTTAACCCGACTCATTTCCACCTCTACAATTTACTTTTGTTACTTGTGAGCTCAAACTTTAGGAACTCTCTTGTTTGGTTTACGGTTTATATACCTAAAACAGGTTTTTATTCATGAAAAACCATCAATCACAACTCAAAACCTTGGATAAGCAGCTTTATCTCAATTCTTGGTATATTTTCAGGCCCTAAACGATTTGGTACTGTCTTATATAAATTTCACTAAAAGTAAATGGCCTTTTCCTTATGGTAATGAAATTCGTTATTTACAAAAAAGAAAATATGGGAATCCACCTTGGCTAAGTTCGACATGAATTGTAAAATACTTGCAGGAAATAGTATCAAGTCTACTGGGTATTCAGCACATAGCCCGCAACTTAGAGCAGCTAAAAACAGAAAGCTCTAAAGAATAAACCAAGTGCTGCGGATACAATTTTCCAAGCTGTAGAACAGTAACATATTACTAAACAACTCCATTCTTACAAAGTCAAGCAGTTAGGAATCAAACACTGGCAAACAAATCTGTAAGTCGGCGTCTCCATCCTCCGTTAGTAGTTGAAATGTGTGCACACAAACTAGAACTGAGATAGACACTAAAACCAAAACCACCTAATCCCTGTCTCATTAACTCATTGGTTACCAATATATCACAATTTAGTACCACGAAGTTCACAACCAAAACATGTTCACACGGCCACCAAAAGACTATACTATACATTTAAACTGTAGACAGATAAATTTCTATGCACTCACTTTAGGCCTACTTGGCCGTCTTCCTTCCATGGCATCTTTTTTTCTCCGACAGTTGGCACACAAGAAAGGCCCCTCCCATGGCTTTGACCCAGGTGAGAAAAAAGGCCCTGAGTTTACTGATAAACCATCACTTGGGGCTTGATCCACTTGGCATACGGCACATCTGTACAGACCGGAGTTTGCATTTAAAGGAAAATCCTTGCCCAGCCTGCATTTCAATCCACAAAAGGGAAGGTTAAATTAGAGAATATCACTCATAAGATGACAAAACTCAGAACCTCTAGCTTCGTCATAGCATTTGCATCATCCCCAATAGATATTCTAAAAAATGATGAAAGCGATAGCATTCTGGTGACAAGTGTTGGATTTCAGTCTTTCGCGTAATGCTTTTTCAGAACCACAATAGTCAAAGGTGCTAGGCACTATCAAGGTGCTAAATCTCCCGATTGCTTAAGGCATCAAAAAGGTACACGTACGAGGGCAATGGGGAGCCTAAGAAAATTGTAAATAATTGCACAAATCATATGAATATAAAACATGCTTTTTATTTAAATCAAGAATCTTCAAATTTGGAATAGTTTCATGCATTGTATGTAATAATAATCGGAGCCACACAATAAGATAAAAGGACAAAAAGAAACCCAAAAGTCCACAAACATTTGCAATGCATGGAACTTAGTTTAAAGATATCTACCAAAGTCTACAAAATCTTGCAACCATAAACAAAGTAGAAAATTTTGCAGATATCTAAAAAACAAGAAACTGAGAATGGAAATACAGAATGGGGAAATGAAAGACATAAAAGAGAACTTCAACGAGGAGCTTGCATGGAAGCCATTCCAAAGGTTTTGGCGCCGACAAGCATGCCTAGGATAGTGCCTGATTGAAGGCACCTTGCCTTAGGGGTTGCAATGCACTATCCTTGTCTGGCTTCCCCCTTAAGGGTTGCGAGTGTCTAGACTACCATGCTTATAACCTAATTAATAAAATCATGGATAAAAGATATAGACCTCTTATGTAGCTTAAGAAACCTTAAAAAAATCTCTGATATTTAAAATTATCGAAAAAAAACTCCTTTTAATTTTAATTTTTCAAGAAAACCCTTTTTCTTGAATTTTGATTAAAAAATAAAGATAAAATATACACAATATAAATATAAAAAATGGACTAATCAAATGTTGTTTAGCTGACGTTTCAACCCAATCTTAAATTAATTGGTTCGATTCAAATTTAAGAGCTGGATTGAATTATCATATTAGTGACATTTAATTAATTCACGTATAATGTTAATATTATATGTGTTTCGTCGTTATTTTTTAACTAAAGTCTAAAAAAAAAGAGTTTTTCTAAAACACTGAAACTAGGAGCTTTTTTTTTGAAAATTTTAAAGATCAACGGATTTTTTTAAAATTACTTTATAAAGATGGTCTATGTCTTTTACTAACATGTAAAGCCATTTAAGGAACAACAAACCTTTCTGCAAGCATAGCAGAACCCTCTTCAAACAATTCTTCCACGACACCAACTGCTGAAAGTTTATTTGTTGTTTTGTTTGTAAAGTAATTAGGCTTCTTTCCGAAAAGAAGTGAGCTCAACACATTTTGCTTCTTCCTTGGTGTTGGAGGTAAGATTGGTCGGTCATATGGGATAATATCAACAACTAGGCATGTTGTATCATCCTTAAGCCCCCTTGACCTTAAAGCTTCCTGAAAAGTGTAATAAATGTTAACTACAAGACAAAATCAGTAGAAACAAAAGGAGGAAAAAAAAAAAAAAGGAACCAACTCATCCTAAAGCTGTCGAAAGTTTGATCATTGTTGTTATCACCTTAACAACCAATTTGGCAGCCAGCTCAGCAGGTAAACCCCGGCAAGATTTGGCAGCCACGTCCGAAGATAAAGCATCCCAAATACCATCAGAAGCAATAATAAGTCTTCCCCCCGCATTGGAAAGCTAAATAGCATAATTGAATTTTCTAAGCTTCATAAATGATTGGAAACAATAGGAATGGCGTCACAAAATCGTCATCTAGAGATTATGATTACTGACCTTCACTTGCTTAACATGTGGTATTGGGACAATGTATTCTCCAACATCTGTATCCCCAATTGACCTTGAAAGACATAATCCACCAGGCCAACAGCGAAGAGGACCAACCTAAGAAACCAAATAAGTAAGAAAATGCAAGCATAAAAGAGGAACTAAGTAAACCATAAAATCTTACTTCTCAGCAAACAGAGACAGCCTACAGCTTTATAATACCTCATTGCCTCCGAAGACATTGAGCCTTCCAACTTCACCTCCGCTTGCGGTCACACGCTCTCTCTCTTCAACATTCTCTTCCAATCTGTGATCAACGGTAAGAAGAGAAACTACACCTCCTTGAGCATCCAATATGCATCGTGAATCTCCCACAGAGGCAACAGTTACAGTCCAGCCATCGATCAGAACAAATGTCACTGTTGTGCCAGACGTTTCCCCTACCATTTACAAAACCTAATTACAAATACTGATAATATGCAAAATGATTAAAAAAAAAAATCATATGAAAGGCTATGGTTGCCCACCCCTTTGCTGGAATTCTATATCAGTTTTCACAAAGCCTGCAACTAGTGCCCGAGGGAGTGCTTGAAGCCACTCATCCTTACTAACATCTTGAGGAATTGCACTCAAGACATTGTCCAGTAAGTTCTCTTTCACAAATATGGCAGCAGATATACCATTATGCCCATCCATTATCTGTACATTCCACCAGTTAAAAATTCTTTAGAATGAGATAAACCTATTAATACTAGAATCCTCAGGGTAATTTGAAAATCAATGATGAAATCATATGATCCTTCAATTACGAGGTAATGTGAAAAAACAAAAGAAATAAGGGCAATTTAAATCAATAACTGATTGTTGATGACTAATAGTGCAGGAGCTCCATCTTATTTGTTTTTTCATGGTTATCAATTATCTTCACAATGTTTCCTCTTTAATCTTTACCAGTAACCACATAAAAAGTAATAATCTCTTCATGGGTAGGGAATGAGACGATAAAAGATCAGTACCGCAAAGACAGAAAATGAGGTTGCTAGATTCCCAGGAACCCTCTGACAGTCAGGCTTTATCAGAAAGTAATCCTCTCCTTTCTTTGCCAAAGCTGCTTGTCCATACTTCACAAAAGGTTTCTCAACCTTCTCATTCCTAAGCTCACGACCAATCAATGTTGCTAGTGGAAGAGCAGGAGGTTTTCTTGATACTTCGACCTGACTCATGGTTGATTAAGTGTCAACATTCGGACAACCTCAGTGCCACAACTCTGTTCATCCCAATGAAGCAAATGAATACGTTTCATAATATCTCTTATGGAAAAGATGAACGTTTGTGATACATATCATGGTATACTTTAAGTCAATACAATAATTGACCAGTAGTAAGATATAAAGGGAATCCATAGTAAGAAATCCGTATTTCAGATAAATATTTCTTTCTGAAATCCTCTTTGAAATAAGAGACAGTTAAAATTTTTGCATGAATTGTAAATTTATGTTAATCAAAACATAGAATGACGGAACAAAGAACCTTATTAAAGGCCATCTAAATAAATCTCCATACTGAAACCCTTGACGCCAAAACCCTAATGTGCAGTCTGAATCAAATAAAGCTCAAGTCTGCATTATTCTAGCTCATTAATCAACAACAAGCTCAAGTCCCCACCTTTGGTAACATGAAATCGCAGAAAAATGTTCTTTTGTAATAGTAAATCATCGAGGGAAAAAACCCCGGAAGAAAAGAAAAATAAGGAATTACAACCAAAATGTGCAGGACAACTCACAATTTCCATTGAAAAAAAAACCTAGTCCGTCAAAGCAAACCCATAGTATAATTCTTCCAAACCAACATTTCAACCAAACTAATTTCAATAAAAAAAAAATCTGCCAACTCAACCAGTGGATCTTATACAAGAGTGAAATCGCACTTCTCAGCAATAGAACATATAAAAGAAACAAAGTTAAACATTCCCATATCCAGAGGCAGCTAAACAGAGGAAAAAGAACCTAAAAAAAAAACCCAATTCCAAATGTGCGTAAAAGGAGTTAAAAAGATGACAACTTTTGAGAAACCGGGAAAGAAAAACTCACAGTTGAAAAGGAAGAGGCGAGGTTAGATCCAGCATTGACAAGAAATGAGTCTACAAGCTCTCCATTTGGCAAGAACTATGATATACAGGGAAAGTTCGCACTGGTGTGTTTTAGTTGTAATTATAATTTGAATAAAGAAAGATCCGGATTGTTGGATTTGGATGTTAGACTACGTCGATGGGATGGGAATTGGGATACCTCTGTCTAAATTACCGAATAGCCCTCGACCCTTCTGCCTGTGTTCATTGTACGCATCGGATGTGAAGGAGCGTTTACGGATAAGGACAATGGGTCATTTTAACTTACATTGCAAATAAGTCATTTAGTTTGTATTATATTTGTTTCTTGTGCAAAATAGTCATTGCGAACATGTTGACTTCCATTTACATATGTTGTGGCAAAGGGCTGTATCATGGCTGGCAAACAATTGGGTAGATTAGTTAAGAAAAAGCAAACGGTTTTATTTTATAAAAAGAATTTAATGATGAAATTAGCAGATGTAATCTGAATTCAGCCTACTTCTTAATTCTTTTTTTTTAACATTTATTTAATAAATTCAAATTTTGATGGCACATTAATTATGTTTATATGTTTTTCCTTCTTAGGCTTTTATTCGTATTTCTTAGATAACCATTAAGGCCCAACCTAATAAATAAGAAGATACTGATTTAGGTACGGTATGCCCTTAAAAAGGCTTTTTGCTGACGAGGTCACGTGGTGGTGTGTCCCACGACAACTCATTTGGAAGCCAGCTAGACCTGATTGATGTCCAGCCTATTGTATGGTCATGACTCATGAGGCATACGGAAAACCATTCACTGTATTCTGCACACAGGCTGACCGCAAGCAATAGGAAGAGATTACCTAGATTCGTATATTATTTGTTTGACCTAAATTTTAGAGAGGCCCGTGTAGCGTGTGGAAAAACAGTTTTCAACGTGAATTATAAATCTAGGAAGATTTTCACGTACCGGATAATTATTCTTAAAACGCTCAATTTTTTAAATTAAAATTTTCAATAGAATAATTAACATTTTAAAACCTTAACAATTCAATTTTCGATGTCTGTTTGGTCATTAAATTTCTAATTTAGCTAACAAAATCTTTATTACATGTTATGTAATTGTCCACGTAAAAAATAGTACCAACTAAGCATACTCATAACCCATTATGAATGAACCATAATCATATTCAATAGCCTAAATACTTATTTTCCATATACTCAAATATTCATCATCCATATGCCCAAATACTCATTGCCCATATATCTAAATAAAAATCATGAAATACCCTTTTACGATTCAAGTCTTCAATCTTCAACCGCTCACCACGCCGCTTTACGATACTTGTTCATAAAGAAAGAAGCAAAATCGAGGCTGATCATATGGATTCTCCTTCTGTAAGAATTTGACTTAGAAATTAGAAACAAGAAGGGGGCAAAAAATGTGGTGGTGGACCATCTCAACCGTTTGATAAAGGAAAAAGATGATATCCCTCTATGAGAAAGCTTTCCGGATAAGCAATTATTTTCTGCCGATGCGACATCACTATGGTATGTATACATTGTCAATTTTTTAGTAACTAACAAATTACCTGTTGGTTTGTTAAAGGCTCAGAGAGATAAGCTACGGAGTGAAGCAAAGTATTATGCATGGGATGATCAATATCTATGGAGGCACTGTACAGATTAAGTTTTCAAGAAGTACGTACCAAAAAATGAATCATTATCAATTTTAGCCTTCTGCTATTTGTACACTTCCGGAGGACATTTTGGGGTAAAAAGGACAGCTCAGAAAGTTCTAGAGAGCGGTTTCTACTAGTTAACATTTTTCAAAGATGCATATCTTTGAACAATTTTGGAGAGCGGCTTCTGGAGGACATTTTGGGGTAAAAAGGACAACTTAGAAAGTTCTGGAGAGCCTTTTACTAGTTAACATTGTTCAAAGGTGCAAATACCTTCTATAAATCCGGTGATTGATGCCAACGGTCAGGTAACTTGTCCCGTAAGAATTAATTGCCACAAACCCCTTTGCTTTTATGTGAAATTTTTTATGTTTAGGGTATTGATTTTGTGGGACCTTTCTCTCCGTCCTTTGCTTTACTTATATATTGCTGGCGGTTGATTATGTTTCTAAATGGGTGGAAGCAAAAGCCATTAAGACTAACAATGCCAAGATTGTTGCAGATTTTGTTAAGGCTAATATTCTTTCTAGGTTCGGGATAGCGAAAGCTGTTGTTAGTGACAGAGGAACCCACTTCTGCAACAGGGTGATGGAAGCAATGTTCAGAAAATATCACATCACGTACAAAGTTTCTACTGCTTACTATCCTCAAACCAACGGGCAAACTGAAGTCTCGAATCGAGAAATCAAGTTAATCCTGGAGAAAATCGTGCAACTCAATAGGAAGGATTGGAGTGCAATACTGGAAGATACATTGTGGGCCTACCGGACGGCTTACAAAACACCAATTGGAATGTCACCATATAGGCTAGTGTTTGGAAAGTCATGTCATCTTTTAGTGGAATTACAACATAAGACATATTGGGCTATAAAAAGATGCAACATGCACTTGGATAATGCGGGAGTGCATAGGAAGTTGCAGCTTCAACAGTTGGAAGAGATGAGGAATGAGTCATATCAAAATGCGGTGATATATAAGGAAATGACGAAAGCTTTTCATGATAAAATGATTTTGGGGAAAAGCTTCTCGATGGTCCAGAAAGTGTTACTATATCATTTCAAACTCAAACTCTTTATTATTAAGTTGCGTTCCCGTTGGGTTGGTCCATTTGTTATCATTCATGTCTTTCCTTTTGGTGTAGTAGAGGTACAAAGCCTCAAAACTGACAAGACATTCCGAGTGAATGATCATCACTTGAAACCATATTATGAGGGCTTCCAAGTAGAGGATTTGGAGGAGTTGATGCTGGAGGATGTGACTAGTGTCCCTTAAAGCATGCAATTAGAGGCCGAGCCAACGACGTTAGACAAAAGCATTGCTTGGGAGGCAACCCAAGGGAAGTTAATTTTTGTCTTTTACATTTTCGCATTTCTTATTTTGTTGGCTACTCCATTTTTGGCATTTGATTTTACATTGAGGACAATGCAAGTTTTAAGTGTGGGGATGGGTTACATTAGTTTTAATGCATATTTTTTGTTAATGCATGTTTTTTAGCTTAATGTGACTTCTTAAGCAGTTTTCAAAATCAAACGAACAAAATCAAAAATTTTCTTGTTTTCTATTGCTTTTAAGATTATTTAATCATAATTAGAGTATGAATTGATTAGTAAAATCCACAGCGAAATTTAGCATGTACTTTTGCTTTTGTGATTGGTCGATATGCATTATCTTTAGAAGAGTAGTGACTAACGGTAGACAAAGTCGGTGAGATTTTGAGCCTTATTTGACTAACACATCCATATCAGTTTCATTGCCTTTTGATAATGTGTGACCTTCATGACATGTACATCTCGATTTTACGTTGAATTTCTATATGAGACCACATTTTTATCACATGCATTAGCATGGATTTGATTAGGCATTCTTTGTTTTTCATAAGCTACATTACCCAAATAACCTACCATATTGACATGATTTTTTCTTTATAAATCCCTTTGAGCTTTAGCCTTTCTTTTTTTTTATAAACTACATTTTATGCTTTTAAACTTAACCAAATATCCTACCGAAGTCATAAAGCTAGTGGAACATTTGTGATTGTTGAGTTTGTGGATGTACAAAATTCTAAGTGTGGGGGTTGTACATATGTGAGGGTTGGTTATGATATTGAGATGTTATTTTATGTCTTATCATTGAAATTCCCATATTGATGTAGTTTATTTTAATTTTTTATGAGGAAAAGAAAGAAAAAGATAAAAAAGAAAAGAAAATGGAAAAGAAAGAAAGGAAAAAAAGAAAGAAAGAAAAAATGAAAAAAAAGTATCAAGGAGGAATTGCTTATGTGTTGAAAAGTTATTCATGGTTTATGCATCTTCCTAGGATTGTAATGAATATGTTATTTGAGTATGTTGAATATGAGGTAGATGTTGGCTTTAAAGATTCACTCTTGTGATTTCAATATATTGTTGGAATAAATTGTATGAGTGATTCCTTCGGATTGATATATACTTCATGTGGTTCATGTGGTTTGATATTCCTATGGTCACTCCTTTTAGCTTACCATTGTCCTCTAGGGGTGAGTTGTATATGCATTTCAGACTATCATCATTACCTTCCTTTTTATAGCTTTGTTGAACTTCACCATGATTCACACAGATAAGAGGATCATTGTAAGCTCGCTTCAAAGCATCTGAAGGTAAGAGCATGGAAATAAGATTAAAGAACGTCAGTTTGTCGACTTTGGTCTTCAAAGTTCAAAAGTTGATCGACTCTATCTATTTATTTATCACCCAACTTTCTGTAGATTACAGACGTTAGATAACGGATTGCATGGAAGAACACATTTTTCGAATCTACAAGCATAAATTCAACTGAAAATCCTCGTAGCCGATGATCAAATCAAAAGAAAGTAAACAGAAACAAGGAAGGTTGAATTAGGAACTCGATGAATAACCTTGTTGAAGTAGGGGGTCAAGACAAATAATGTGGAAGGGGGATAGTTCCTTGGCCTTTTTTTTATCTTCTTTTACTATTTCTGCTTCTTTATTTATCTTATTTGGGAATACAAATCTAGAAGACAAATAGCTACCACGGGGAATCTTGCTTCTTTTCTCAGATATTGACGAGAATATGAGAAACATTATTTCATTAGATCTATCGATATACAAGATCCTTCAGAAGTGGATTATGAAAAGTTTAAATCCTAAAGAAAAGGTTATATGCCTATAAAGGAATAGAATAAAAACTGAAAAGGAAAATAGATCTCTTTCCTCTGTAAGCCGAGCATTGTTAGAAACAATTTGCTCACTTCTTATGCAATCTCCTAACATCGGGAGAGTTATGCTGTAAGGTGACAGTGGCTGTCTCACTAAATCGACTTCTTTAAAATCCAACTTCATTTCTATGGGACTACTCACCTTTGGACTTGATTTTCACTTATTTCTCTGCAAATAATTCAACTGATTCAAGCCCCTTGAGAAACTTTCTAACTGAATGTACCACAAGGGAGCATATGCTATGCAGAAAGTTGAACCACGCTGCTCAAGAGAAGAGAAATTTTTCCTAAGCACAAAATGACCACATAGATGCAATTGTGGCGAATGTGTATATTTTGTACAATGCACAAAAATGTTACCTTGACAAATGTATTGTTTATATGTTTTCCATCAGAACCATCAACGTTCCATTCTCTGTGGTGATGCCTCAACCATGTTTTGTTCTCCTCATCCAGTATACATGAGTACGAGGAGGCACGACGGGTAATTTTATTTTCCCCACTTTTTTTCATGTTGATTTTTTCAACTTTTGGGTGTGCATGGAATGAAAAGACATGCTTGTATAGAAATGATGTGTGATAGTTGTAATTGCTATAATTAGTGTGTATTTTTCCAATTGAAAATTTTGGGAAAATTGTGATACTTCTGAATCTGGTGTTCATGATAAGAAATGGTGAACTTTAGTTATGAAGGTCACTGATCTATATTTCTATAATTTGTACAGAGGATATTTATCTGGTTGAAAAAGCAGAAAGAAGATGTGAGTTTAATAGTGTGCATAATAGTTCCACTGTCATATTGAATTCAATTGTTATTTTACATTCCAAAAGTTTTTTTTTGTTTCTAAATCTTTCCTTAACACAACTCATACCAAAATCACCTTTTCCTACTCTATACACTCTTCTTTCTTAACTCCATTTCAAATCAACATTATCCATAATGAAAATCAAATCCATGAATAATCATGAACACGAATAACAGAACATACATATATGTACATATTCTTCAACAACTTAGTATACATATTCATCTTCATTTTTTCTTACGAAAAATACGAGGTCCAAAAATTCTTCCCCTCTAAAAAAAATTTTGTCATCGAAATTCTTACCTAACTGATCTCCTCATGTTACAATAATGTCTCCTCATGTTACATTTTTACTTGTTTCAGAAAATATCTTATTGAATCATAACAATACTTGTTTTCCAAAATGCTTGTCGTGTATTCAAATTCATAAGTCAAAAAACATGAATGCATCAAACTTGATCAAACACATCATGAGCACATAAGCACATCGGAATAGTTTGGGTGGATCCAAACAGAACGTACTACGCATTTCCACATAATGGTCTTGCACAACCGTGAACTTATGGGAGTCCATGAAGGAGCTCCATGCCACTAGTAGGCAGGCGGAAGAAGCCTTTAACTTGGTCAACGTGCATGTGACTTAACTTAGGGGAGCACCACAAATCCACATAACACATAATTCATAACTTGTAAACTTGTTGCCTAAAATGGCACTTTTATTAAAAACTTGCTTATCATATACTTGACATATATCTTGAAAATCATTCTTGAAAACATGCTTTTAGAACCATTCATCTTTTTCAAAAATATCACTTTCATGGTCGTTTCCTTTTTTAAAATCATCACACAAATCATGTAAAAAACATATAGCAAATTTCACAAGCCATTCATAAACAATAATGCAACACTTATGATGCAAATGAAATTAGAAAACTTCTTTGATTTAAGGAAAACAGTAGTAGCTTTTTGATTCTATTATAAACATGTACCCACCTTGATTTCCTTGCTTAAAGACTTGATTTGCTCAAAATACCTCTTCTCTTTGTAAACAACCTGAGGTATCAAAGGTTCTTTCTTGTTGTTCCTCTTGTCTCTCTTGATCCCTTTATATAAAAACAAAAATTCCACTCAATAGGGTTTTCAATTGAAAATCCCTCATAGCACCAAAACTAAAATTGGTTCCAAAATACTTAAACCCAAACATTTTTAAACTCCATGAACTAAAATCCTGTCAAAAACCTAAAAGTTTCAAAATGATCTTACCTTCATTCTTCACCAAATGAAGGGATCTTTGGCTCAAAAGAAAGCTCTTGTCTTC
>JANZLX010000006.1:18544774-18563324 GCA_025531955.1 Erythroxylum orinocense | reverse complement strand
AAGTTCGGCATATTTGATTTTAGTGATCTAGGTTTCTCCCATTCTGGCTAGCTGTATCCTGTTTGTGGCCTTTCTCTTGTACTATGGATCGGTTTTCGAGAATTATTTGGTGAGTAGTTTAGTTTTCTTGCGGGATTTCGTGTTACTTGTGTCTTCTATGTTGTGGAATTTAAGCAAGGAAAAAAGAGAAAAATACAGTTCAAGCCGATTCGGATTTGTTTTGACTCGATTGATTTGCTTTACCTGTATGAATTCGAGTGTTAGGAGCGAGGCGGATTAGGGTTTGATGAGAATTTCGGTTTAAATTTGGGATTGGAGTCTTTGTTTTCGTCTAACTAGATGGGCAGGGGAGGGAAGGTTAATTGTAGGACAAATTTTAAGAAAGGAGTTAGGTCTGAGGATAAGGGTTCTGATGATTCAGATGAGGATTATGTGGTTGAAGATGAGGAAAACGCATCTGATGATGAGTCTGCAGATTTGGTAGATTCTTTAGATGGTTATGCAACAGAGGAGAGTTTTGATGCCTTTAATGTGGAGGAGGAGGAAGAAGATGATGAGGAGTTGAAAAAGGTTGCTAGATCAAAAAGGAGCAAGGGTTCAATACAGAATGGGAAAGTTGGAGGTAAATCTTCAAGGAAGAGGAAAAGTGTATATGAAGAGGACGAGGATTATATTGATGATGGTGACTATGATGTGGAAAATGATGATGACGATGACGATGAATTTACAATAGATGAAGATGATGAGGGTTTTGATGAAGATGATGAACTGGGTGTGAGAAAGAAGAATAATAACGTGAAAATTGGCAAGAGAACTAGGAAACATGGGGTTTCTGAAACAAGCCGTAAGAAGAGGAGAAGATCTAGGGCGTCAAAAAAACCTTCAACTAATAAAAGAAAACAAAATCGTAGATTGAAAAAGAAAGAAAGATGTGAATTTGATGATGAGGGTGAAGGTGATTTTGTAGATGATTGTTCATTTGTGGGAGAAAGAAGCAAGAGAAATTTGTGCGGGGTAAGGAACAAGCTTGTTGTAGATTCAGATTCAGAATTTTTACCTTCTGGATCTTCTGATTATGAGTATACCATATCTGAGGAAGAGAGGGAGCAGGTGAGGGAAGCTGGTGAATTATGTGGAGATTTGAAGACGAGTTTGAGGAGTTCATCTACCATGAAGAGGACTGAGGAAAATGGGGATTCTTATCAGCAGATGAAACCCTCTGTAGGAAAGGGTAAGGAGAAGGTAAAGGAGGGAAGACCTGAGTTGGGAAAGCAGGTGTGTGGAATTTGTCTCTCAGAGGAAGATAAAAGGAGATTCAGGGGAAAATTGGACTGCTGCATTCACTACTTTTGTTTCGCATGCATCATGGCCTGGTCAAAAGTAGAGTCTCGTTGCCCTTATTGTAAGAAACGGTTTACGACAATAACTAAGAATGGAAAATCAACAGTGGGAGTCGAACTGAGAAATTTGGTGATACCAGTTCCTAAACGTGATCAGGTCTTTCTAATCATTCTTTGTTTTACTTTTTCATGATCAGTTTCATGTCTTCATCACTTTCTTACTGATTAGTTGTATTGATGTTTTCTTTAGGTCTACCAGCCATCTGAGGAAGAAATCAGGAGCTTTGTTGATCCATATGAGAATGTAATTTGTACAGAATGCCATGAAGGTGGAGATGATGGCCTCATGTTATTGTGTGATCTCTGTGATTCGCCTGCACATACTTATTGCGTTGGTCTTGGGAGACAGGTACCTGAAGGTAATTGGTATTGTGATGGTTGTAGACCTGTTGCCCTGGGGTCCTCTAGTTCCCAAGCTCAAGGTGCTTTTGTGGATGAAACTGCATCTAGCAACGGAGTGAATAGTGTGCCAATGGTAGATATGAGAGAAGGAATAGAACCTGTAGCCAGGTCTTCTCCTTGTGCAGTATTCACTCGTGGGTTTGGGAATCTGCCATCTCCAAGATTTCTCACCAGTGATGTTCAAGTGACTTCTCCGGTATCTGGTGCAGGGGCACCAACTCTCTCTGTTCGGCGTCAGATACACCGTCATATACAGAATCTCCTTTCAATTAATAGAATGAGTCAGATGATTAGGCCTGAGGGAATTATGGCCGCCAACTTTCGTAGTGATCTTTCAAGATCTCATATTGACCACGGCAGGGAAAATATTCAAAACAGGATAGAGGAAGTGAGAGCATCTCAACCTACAATAGTTGAGGAAAGAATACGGGCTAATGACTATCCCTCTTCTTCCCTACAGGGTAGGGACTTGTTTCCCTGCAGAACAAGCCAATTAAGAAGGGAGAATGTTCAGGAATCTGCTGCTGCAATAATAGAAGACTCTGTCAATTTGACACTGTGGCCAGAACATACAACGGTGGACCTACTTTGTGGTTATGAGCATGTACTCCAGTGTAACAATGGATCAAGTTTTGGGTCTGAAGGGAATGTGTCCCCTTGTAAAGCTCAGGAAGAGAGCCAATTCTACATGGTAAAGGAACAATTGCAATCAATGGTTAAAAACCATTTGAAAATCTTGTCCCAGGATACTGAATTAGGTATGTGAAGCTCTAAAACTTGTGAGTACCTTTCCCAGCATATCCATTTTAAGTAAATCAAGGGATGGTTAATGGTGAATCAGATTCTTTCAAGGATGTTATATATCCATCTAATTTTGCTGATCTTTTGAACTATGGTCACTGGATATGAATATAGTTGGTGTGATTCTACGTACAGTAGAAAGGCTTAAAATTTTCATACTTCTGATACAGGTCATCACACCTTCAAAGATATTGCAAGAAGTTCTACGCACACGATTTTAGCTGCTTGTGGGCTTGAGCATAGACGGAGTGAAGTTCACACTGTGCCTCTACCACCACCTTGTTCCCATAGAGATACAGTGAGTATTGGAGAGTTAAGCCTGATGAAAGGTTTTTGCTCATCTTGTTTTGATTCTTTTGTAAGGGACGTAGTGAAGAGGATATTGGACACCAGAACACCACAGTGGCTGAGCTTAGGTCTCTAATATTTTGATGCATGCGATGTTTTCACCACTCCCTTTTTTGTTAGGATTTAGACATTAAAGTTAGCAAAATTATAGGAATAATTTACTCATGTTGATCATGCAGAGGCCGTATTTACCTTTAATCAAAAAACATTGTTTAGACTGACCAAACCATATAATTGTTGCTATTACTAGGTCTGTTTCCATTTTACTGTACGTAATGTATTTCAACAATTTTTTGACCTAAGATGATAAGTGAAGTTGGTTATCTCTTAGTTTCATCCGATGTTCTGGGTGAGATGACTTTGTTTGAGTAGCAGTTTCGTATTGCATTCCGGGGTCTAATTATGATAGTACAATTTTGGTATTACTGTGTTCAAATATATTGCTATCATGTTTTGTGAGAATATTGAGCATCTTCCAGGGGAGCTAAATGCCCTCCCTAAGAACCAGAAGATGAAATTAAGTATTGTAAGTTGACGCAGATTGGCATGATCATAGAACTGGGTCGTCTATCTCGAATCTCAAAAGTCAACTACGGAAGGTTAGTACTTGGAGTCTGATAGTATGTAAACTTTTTAAGCTTTTGTCAAGACAAAATTATAGTTGTAAACGGTCGTGGCTATCCCCAAGTTCCAGTGACCCAGCTAAGTGGCAACTCTTATTTACTGCTGACAAAGTTAAAAAATATTGATAATTACTGAAGACAAATAATATTTGGTGATGCAAAAATGACTTGCCCATGAGCACACAACGTTAACTGTTGAAAAGGTCTTGAATGTGCTAATGTTGTTATCGACATATAATTAATCCAATAAATTAGCCATAACAACTCTTTATTGAAAAAAAAAAAAGGTGTAACAACCGAATTACAAAGGAAAAGGAAAAACCCATGTAGATGAGGCCTAAATGAATTCGTTGGTCCTCAAAATCCCACCATGAAGCTTTTTTGAAGAATTGGATATAATATTAAAACGAAGGAAAGTCCTTCATGATGAACAAATAATAAAGAAATGAGATTACTTCTATTATTTCGTGGTAAGTGATAGACAAAATTGTAATTAACACGTCAAAGATAAATATGTAAATTATTTTTTTTTTTAAAAAAGACGCCACTGTCTTGAGGGAAAGCTTCCTTGTTCTCTCTACTTGCCACATTTATTATTTATTAATTTGTTGAAAATTAATTTTACAAATCTACACCTTCAATCTGCAGCACAAGTTTGTAAATACTTTTTTAAATGTATTTTTCTATTGTCATCTTATCAGCTGTTGTTTGTGTGATATTTACTAAGCAGATACAAAACTAGAGCATTAAACAACCATTTTCATGTTTTTTGTATAATTGCTTTCCCGGCTGGAATGTTATGATTAGAGTAAGGTGTGTTACCAAGTTTTGTTTTTAATCACAATTAGGTATTATATTTGTAAGTCCATTATAGAAATATGTTTGCATTCAGTTTAATTAATAAATGTATGGGAGTTAAATATCATAATGTTGCTATAAGAAATGAGAAGCGGAGTTTTACAAGCTTTTTTTGTAAATTTTTAATGAATTATAAACCAAAATTTTTTGATTAACATAATTCCAACTTGGTTGATATTTTTTTTGATTTAAAATTTGTATAGGAAACAGAGAAGAAGATTTTGAAAAGAAGAATTATGAAAAATATTTAGTGCCTTGATTTAATGTTGAAATTCCAGTTTGACATTTATCTATTTGGTGTATAATATATTTTGGCATGTGTATATGTGACCATTTATAGTATTTGGTATATCTGAATAAGGTTATGGTATTTATGGTATAATGTAATGATATAATGGAGATGAGCAATGAAATAGAGAACAAGAAGAGTTCTCTAGATGTGATGGCCCAACGGAGTGAAGCTAAGGACATTAAGGTAAAGGTGGAAATTAAAATTAGAATAAAGTTTGAAACTTATAAAATTATTTTTTGGCACATATCAAACGAATGCAAGGTGACACAGTTTTGCAGTTTGTTATAAAGGGAGAAAAGAAAGAAGAGAATAGAGACTTTAATGGTAGAACATTTGTGTGTGATTAAGGTTGGTGGCATAATGAGGATTAAATAGAATAAAAATTAGAAGTAATGAAAACAATTGGCGCAATGTATGTTGTTGATTGTATGAAGATATTTAGAGCATAACATAGTTTAGAGATGTGAACAACCATGAATTGATTCCAAGTAATGTGACATTTAATAAACAACATTGGTTTATTGATAGTCAAGTTAGACATAAACTAAAACTGAACAATAGTTTTAAAGTTAGGCCTTAAACAAATGTGCATTTTATTATTTTAACCGTGTATAGGTATGAAAATATTACATATTTACTAAAAATTGCCTTAATAAACATGTTGAGAAGAGTGAGATTGAAATAAGGAAATGTGGAAGTGGTGTATAATATTTTCTTTTATTAATTAATAATATGTCTAATATTATTGATTAAGAATAAGACTTACTGAAATATATCTCTATTCAATCACAGTACATCAAGGTATAATAGAAAAATTAATTTGTTGCTAATGCAGTACCTAGTAGTAGTGGAATCAATATAAGACATTAAGGATAAGAAGAATTGAGACATTTGCTTAATAATGTAACTCGTTATCTCATGTATAAGTTTTCACTTAGGCCCTAGTTTACCTTGAAAATGTAACTTGTTATCTCTGTTTTTGAAAAAATTCCTATAAGATTTATTAGTGAAAGAACCTAATGAATGCCCCATCTGGAAATAATTGTCAACTTCTAAAGAGTTAGGATGAAAAAGGAGGAGTTCAAAGTAATTTTATATTTTGTAGTTTCCAATTATTTGACCAACCTATAAGAAGGTCCTAAATAACTTTTCTATTGTCTTTAACAATTTTTTTGGAAACATGATGTCAAAAGACCAATAAGCATACAATGAATTTAATGCTGAATTAATTAACTAAACTCTACCAGTATAAGTAAAGCTTTTATTATACCAAGTCCTGATCCTTTTTTTGAATTTTCTTAATGATTGATAACAAATTCTAGTAAGATGGACACTTATAGGAGATAGGAACCCCAATATAGGTAAAAGGAAACTACTTCTATTACAATCATGTCGACCTGGTAATCCAAAGAGAAAGATGATAAGATGTTATCTTGATATATTAATTGACATTATCTCCTTTCATTTGGATTTGTTTTGGTGCTTAAATAGTAAAATTAATGTTTGTTTTGTTTTAGGAGATGAAAAGTAGAGATTGCATCAAATTGGGACATTACTGATAATAATCACGAATTTTGGATAAGGTAAAGAGATTGTTGCAGTGGATAAGACTGATTACTTGAAAAGTTGGAGTTTAACTAGGTAACTTCTTTACATCCCTATCATATAGGAATTTGAATTTGTTTATAACGACACCTTTGCAAGGTAGAATTAGATTAGGATTAGAATAGGAAAATAATATTCCCCAAAATCAATCAATTAGTTATTTTCTTACTTTTCTCTCAATTCTCTTTCTTTCTTCTATTTTTATTATTGGAGCAAAAGACATATATGGTTAAACTTAATTATTATGATTCAAGGGGATTCAATATTCTAGTTATAACCTTGAGGTTTTGTATTATAACCTTTTATTCACATTTTAATTCAAGTATTTCTTGTTTTGAGTTCTTATATTTCAAGAATAATTAGTATTGATTAATTTAAAATTTTAATTTAATATTGATTATTTTATCGCTATCCATGAATTCAATGATCCGTAATTATTATGAAAGATTGGTACAAGTAGCAAATAGGTTATTTATGAATTGCATATTTAACTTATAAAAAAATAATAAAACTAAATTGAATAGTTGTAGCTATCTTGATTATTTAAGTTGGGGTTTAGTCTTTTTCATTAAGCTTGTTGCTGTCATTTATTTGATATAGAATGCTATCACACCCTGTTAATAAATGATAAGTTTTGGTTTAGATTCTAGGTTTGAACCAATTAATTTAGGAAATTTTGAGACTTATTATAGCTATCCTAATATGTTTGGACTAACTACTTAAATTATGACATTTATTCTTTCTAAACCAATGATAAATGTTACAATTATATGATATCTTTCCCTTGAATTAGAGTTTAGTAATCTTGAATTTCTCACTTTATTTTCAGTTGATTTATTTTGATTCCTTATTAATTTAGTTAATTAATTAATAAAAAACCCCCCAATTTATTTTATTATTTGAAATTAGGAAGCCTAGTATTTACTTCTCTTAGGATTAACCTAATTTTATGACTACTACAAGAAGTTTGGAGAAATAGAATTATTTTGGGGGCTACGACAACCCAACCAAAAATTTTACGTTGTTATTGGGAAACTATTTCAAGTTTCTTAGTTTTTTTACGTTGTTTTATAGTTACTGCTAATCTTTTGTTTTGTATAACTCATGCTTATCAGATAGGTAACTTACAATATAATCCAGAAATTAAGAAGACAATGCATTGTTTAAGAAAAGAGACTAAGCAAGGAAGCAATAATTCACCTTCAAACTTGAAGGTTGAAGTAAATATAACAATTAGTAAAGAGTCTAATTTTCTAGAAGTGGAAGAAAAAATGACATATCTTAACCCTAGAGTATTGAGAGAGTTAGCGACATCAAATTTGAATCAGCAACTGTTATGCGTATGATTTCCAGATGTTGAGGTAGATTTTGAAATGAAATCTGGTTTGATTCACTTACTGCCTATTTTTCATAGTCTTACAGGTAAAGATCCACATAAACACCAAAAGAAATTTCATGTTGTCTGCTATGGAATGAAGCCATAAGGGGTGATAGAAGAACAAATTAATCTCAAGGCCTTTCTGCTCTTATTGAAAGATAAGACAAATGATTGACTATACTATCTTCCTCCTGGCTTAGTGACAAAATGGAATGGGATGAAAAGAATGTTTCTAGAAAAGTTTTTCCTACATCACGAACAACAAATATCAGAAAGGAGACATGTAGGATAATACAAATTACTAGAGAAACATTATATGAATACTAGGAAAAGTTTAAGGAGCTATGTGCCGGCTATCTACATCATTAAATTCCTGACCAACTATTGATTCAATAATTTTACAAGGACTAATATTGATGGATTGGAGTATGGTTTATGCAACTAGTGGAGGAGCTTTGGTAAATAAAACACCTGAGGCGATCAGGCAATTGATATTAGTTATGGAAAAAAATTCTCAATAATTTGGGACAAGGATAGATGGAGCTATAAAGTGCGTGAACGAGGTAAGTAACACGCGCCTTGAGGATAAAATTTCATATTTAACTGCTCTAGTTCGTCAAATGGTTGTTGATCAATTGTAATCAACAAGAGTGTGCATAATATGCTCATTCTTTGGATATCCTACGGATATATGCCCTACATTGTAATAAGACCCTCTTTAAGAAGCTAACGCAATAAGAGGCTTTCCTGGTCAACCTCAATGAAAATACAACTCATATTTCGATCATTACAATCCAACCATCCAAACTTGAGCTATGGAAATCAAAGAGGTCAAAAACGATATCAACCTTAAATTTCAAACAACCTCAAGCTCCTATAAATGCTCAACCTCGATCTTCAAATTCAGGTATGTCTTTAGATGAAATTTGTAAGGCACTTGCTACTAAAACTCAACAATTTCAATAGGAAACAAGAGCAAGCCTTCAAAACTTAGGAAATCAAATCACTCAATTAACCACTTATGTAAGTAAATTGGAAGAACAAGCATTAGGAAAATTATCTTACAAAATGGTGGTAAATCCTAAAGAGAATGTGAGTGCAATGACTTTGAGAAGTGTTAAGGATATTCAATCTAAAACTTCTTTACCAATGGAGGAAGAAAAGCACGATGATGGAGAAAAGAAGGAAGAACTTCCAACTAAAGAAGCAATAGAGGTAAAAAAAAATGATTTATCTTCATCAATATCAACTAATTCTTATACTGGTTTAGGATTAACTCTAGTGCTAATCTAGTTTTATTTCTCACCTTCTTAGACCTTCACAAAAGACATGTGTCTATCTATATAGTAAGTCCAGTGCCTATTATTTTTTTCTTTAACCATCTTCACCATTTTTCGACATCTTTGAGCTAAAATTGACCCCTAAATTCTTCCACAAAGTTGTTGTCCATATTCTTATCTTCAAAACAATTTCAAAATGTATTCTATCAAAATAGTGGAGAAAGTTGAATTGATTTTATGTTTACTTCTTAAAATTATTAACCACAAAATAATGAATTAAACTTAAAAAATTATTATAAAATCCATATTGCTACGAAAGGACCAAATACCAAGTAATTCAACTCCCTAAATAACATGTAAAATATATACCTAACACTTGATTAACCATACATCCAGCGCTAATCAAATTTTTAAGCTTAGATTCTAAAAACTCTTTATATGATCTATTTGTTAATTACTTGAAAAAGTGTTTCAACTAGATTATTAATTCTTCTTTGCGTGCATTTAGACTATAATCAACAATATTTTTATCATTATATAAGACTTCCCAATGTTATATAACTACTAATTGTCTTTTATTATCTCATTGACTTTTAACATTCTCTGAAATGAGGTTTCTTATATTAGATATCCTGTTAACACGATGTAACGGCCCCCATTTGTTAAAATTATCATACCATATCCTAGGGTTTTTATTATTGCCTATCTTACACTTAACCTCCTTATGTAATTGAATCTTAAAGTTTCAGGATTTAAACCATTATCTAGGAAGTAGTAGTCTTTGGATTGATTTTCTAGAAGCTCTTACCTTTCAAAAATTATATGTCTATGAATTTAACCTATAAAGCCTCTTTATCTATTAGAAGTCTTTATATCCCTTTTCCATTAAAACCTTTTATATTATTTTGATGGGGTGATACCAAGAACTCCTTCCTCCTTTACCTACAAACCTATTTCCATTTGAATTTAGTAATTTGAATTCTTGTTAAGGTATCCTAACCTTGGATAGTTTTCATAATTTTTTCAATTGCTTTGGTTAGGTTTATCGAAAGGAAGATATGATAAGACCAGTAAATGAGATGTTTATCGAAAGGAAGATATGATAAGACCAGTAAATGAGCGTAATTTTGAACTAAATTGGTAAGTTGAACTCTTCCAACAAATGAGAAACTTTGTTTACACCAGTTACCAAATTTCCTTTGAATTTCTCAAGTAGTAGTAAACAATCCCTATAGATTGGTCTCTTAGTTGCAAGATATGTAATTAGAGGATTTCTCAATTTAAGACCTATCAATTTAGCTTGTCATCTTATAAGAAGGTAATATCCTATAGACATACAGATAGCTCTTTTCTTTGTTAATAGAAAGGGCTAAAAGTTGATTTAAAGTTTAAAGAGCAGTCATCAATTAGCTTAATCATTTAACATCAACTCTAGATAAGAGAAACAAATAATATAAAATATAAAATATAACTTCTCAAATTCTTATATTTATTATAGAACTTGAAATTCCCCTCTTGTCCTATGATGTGATTAACCAATTTGGTTAGAGCTTGAATACATAGTGTGAATAAATAATGAGAGATGGTATCCTATTACATAATCCATTTTCCTTATTTAATAATGATGGTTGACTCTCTGTTTTTCATGATACAATAAGAAGTTATGGATATCCATTATTTGATCCAAGTTTTGAATTTTGTTAGAAATTTAAATGCTTCTAATAAGTACAAGATAAAATCCTAGTTGTTAAAGTCAAATGCCTTACAAAAATCAACTTTAATTGCATAGCTTTTTATAAAAAAACATTTTTATTGTAATTTATGAACATCTCTTGTACTAATAGGATATGGTCACATAGTTGTCTACCGTGGATGAAAGCTCCTTAAGTTGAAATGATATGGGCATTTAAAGCATCCTTAATTTTGGAAGCTTGTAACTTTGTGAAGGCTTTTTGACAAGGTGTTACAACAAGATATTGGTCTAAAATCCTTCAGACAAGTAAGGTTTAGAATTTTATTGATAAGGCTGACGAAAGTTTTATTTACTTCCCCAAGCATTTTCCCTTTCTAAAAGAATTCTAAGATAGCTTTAGTAACCTCATTCTTAATTATGTTCCAATACTTTTGAAATAAGTACGTGTTTGCTTTATTTTATGCTATAATGTAAGTATACGAATTGTATATTGTAATATAACTGATATCGATCTCGTAAGGATTAGATATAGTCACCTAAGAATTTGAATTGCACTTTGTCTAAAGTAATCAAAAGATTGAATTAATTGAAATTAAAATAAAGCAATAAAACTTGATAACTAAACCGGTAAAGGTAGCAATAAAATTAAAGTTAGTCAATAATGGAAACTTGAGGATTATTCTATCCTAGATTTGTCTTCACTTTACCTTGTTAATTCAATTATGTTCAATCCTGGATGTCCAAAAATTTTGATTACTCACTCTCGAGATCTAGTTAAGTAATTCCAATTTAAATAGATAATAGTTGAAATCTCTCGGTTCTCAAAACCACTCCTATCTACTCAATTAACTCAAAATTAATATCGCTTTTCAATTATTTGTTAGCATGATATTTGTAAGTCTATTAAGGTACCAACCATTTGTTTTGCGACTTAACACAAATACCTTAATTTAACCACTCAATTTCTTGTTAAGTGTGAGCACAACAAATATATAGAATTACCAATTCATAATTATGTTCAAAACATAACTATTTAGATTTAGCATACAAGGCATTGGAATATAATAAAGAAAATAATGAATCAGCTTGAATGCCTTGACCTAGAAATTATGGAAAGTTGGAATTGATCTTGAAGTTTTCACCTTTTGATCTTCTTTCTTATGATATGAAATCTTTTTTTTTTTTGGCTCTTCCTTTTTAGGTGTTTATGAAGACTATAAATCTGGTTAGCAAAATTAATTAGTTTTTTTAGGGGAAATTTAGCTTTCTATTTGGTTCATTCTTGGGCATTAAAGCATTGGAAGATTTCTAATCTCAAAGAGATTATTTTAAACAATGATAACCTCTTTCTTTTCTCTTTTACCTCAATTGAATTAGCACAAAAGGTTTTAGAAGGAGAACTATGGTATTTGGCAACCGCTCCTATCTTCCTCTAATTTTAGAAACCTAGTTGAAGTTAGAAAACCTTAAGGAAACCAAATGCCATTATGAATTAACCTCCATATTCCTTTTGAATATTGGACCATCAAAGATCTTAGTCAACTTGCAAGCTATTTTGGTAAACGTTTCTCAATAAAATAAAACACTTTTGTTAGAAAGAGGGCGGATATGTGAAAATATATATTATAGTTAAGCTTCTAAGGGATTTACCAGATGTTATACCTATTCTTAAACTTAGGGAAGATATGTCATTGATGGAGGACATAATAAGAGTTTCTTACGATTAGAAGCCTTCTAGTTCTCAACAAAATAAGGTTTAGAGACCTATTAGTAAAAAGTGCATTCATGGTGATTATTTGAAATTAATTGGAGATGAACCCATAATGGTTAAGAAGGATAGTCCAAAGGCTAATGTTCCTACTTTTTCTTGCATCCTTGCTCCTAACCTCTCTAATGTGGTAATATGAAGCAAACCTTTGTTAATGAGGAAATTGCACAAAAGATGCCTCTTTTTCCTCCTAATATAACTTTTAAAGTCAATAAGTGTAGAGGACAGATTGATGTTAGTATTGGTGATATTGTTTTAATTATAAACTCTAACCCTTTAGGCTCAAACTCTCGTTTCCAAATTCTCTTCCAAATTGATAACTTAAGATAAGGCTTCATCTCCTAATGAAAACTTCATTAGTGTTAGTAAGAGGACGTTTATAAGAAATAAGAAATAAGAAAAGCTCGAGGGGCCATTCAACTCATTAGCTTTGTCTCTTAGGATCTTACAGGAATTAATAGCCCTAAGAAACAACAAGCCCTTAAGGATTTTTGCATAAAATAAAATTGATTTTTTAGTGTTTTGGAGTTTAAAATCAGTGATGATAAGTATAAGAGTTTAAATTTTAAAGGAAAACATTGGAATCTTTTGCATAATCATCAATTCCATCACCATGATAGGATTATATTATAATCAAACTGGGATCAAATGGAAGCCTCTATGATTTTAGAAATTGATCAACTGATGCATTTGGAAGTTAATTTTTTAAAAGGGAGAATCAAGTTTTTTGTTTCTTTGGTTTATAGGTCAAACCTAGTTTTTTTAAAGAAGATTACTATGGAATACCTTAAAAAATATTCACTCCTCTATATCTTGCCCTTTGGATGATCTCAGGGGATTTCAATAGCACTATCTTCATATCAGAAGTAGCTGGAAACTTTAACTTAAAAAATTACAATGGTTACTTAAAAGAATGTGTTGCTTCACATATCAAAATAAGAGTGGAAATTAAATACTTGATGTAACAAAAAATGAGGTAGGTGGAACATTGGAAAGAAATTAGATAAAGATATGTGAATGAGGAATGGTTCCAAGCTTTCCCTTAAAGTACTATTTTGTTTGACAATCCTAAATTCTTGCATCATATTCCTATCATTGTCCATAACTTACTGTCTTCTCAAATAAGACATGCTTCTTTTTACTTTAACAATTTTCTTGCACAAGTGGATGGATTCGAGGAGGTAGTAAAGGAAGGAATGTCATGGGTATTTATCAAGTTTAAACCTTTCATTTGCTTGAGGAAATTAGGAATGGTGAAGAAGGAACTTAAACTTCTTAGCCACTCTAAGTTCAGAAATACTCAGAAGAACATTGTTGAATCTTATGTTCACCTCATTTTTATTTAAAAGCAGCTTAATAGTTCCCCTAAAGAATCTTATCTTCTTATGAAAGAAAAAGAAGCCTTATTTGACTATTACAAAGCCTCGAAAGTTTATAATTTTATCCTTAAATAGAGAACGAGTGCCCTTTGGCTAAAAGAGTGACACAAACTCTTAAGTTCTTCCATAAATTAATCATTGCAAGGAATAATATTAATAGAATTTCCTTACTCTTGAAGCAAGATGGTTGAATGGCTACCTTGTAAGTTGAAATTAGTCTTGAGGTGTCCAATTACTTCAAGAACACCTTAGGAACCCAAGATTTCAATAACTCCTCTCCTCAATTACTAAAAGGCTTCTTCACTCATCAATTCACATATGTTAAGATTGATTGTTTTGAGTAAACATGTATTAAATGAAGAGGTTAAGTGTGCTTTTTTCCAACTGAACCTAGGTATGTCTCCAAGGTTAGATGGGTTAAATGTGCTCTCTCTTCAAAAGTCTTGGCCTTAGATTAAGGATGTGGTCACTTATATGATGTTAGAATTATTTCGTTGAGGAAAATTGCTCAAAGAAATCAATAGGACCTTTATCACCATCATTAAAAAAAAATCCCCCGTCTTAATTTTATCTTGAACTTTACACTAATTTTGTATTGTAATACTATGTATGAGATAATTTCGAAGATCTTTACTACAAGGCTGATGACAATGATTGGTAGTCTCATCATTGAAGCTTATGGTGCCCAACTGCAAAATAGATTGAATGGAGACGATATATTACTTGCCCAATAATTGTTAAGTCCTATAGCAAAAGAAATTCTCATAGGAATTATTCTATAAAAGTGGATTTCCACAAAGAATGACTCTATTAACTAGTTCCTTTTAAATTTAAATCCTAGAAGCATTTTGGTTCTTCAATATCTTCATTATATCAATACATCAATGTGTAACAGACTCATCATTTTGTGTTTTTGTTACTGGAATTCTTATAAGACCCTTTGTTGGTGGTAAGGGGTTAAGACAACGAGAACCCTTATTCCCTTACTCATCCTATTGTATGGACTCTTTTGAGGCTCATTGCATTCAATATAAGAAATGATCCCGAGTTCGATAACTGAAATAATTTTGGTTCCCTGTCCATCTACCACTTGATGCATTCCTTAACTCACCTATACCTTACTTCAGCTAAGGTGACCTCAAAGATTAGTAAAGGTGAGTGATAAAGGGAGTTTTTGGAAAGCCTTGGAATTCCTGATGGTATATGTCTACTCAATCTAGCTTTTAAAGACAGTTGTATTTGGAAGAGACATCCTTCCAACAACATGCTTGGAAGCTCTAAAACAACCGAAGTTATGGATTTAAGGATTACTACATTATTACCCTTGGCTATACTATGCTAGCCATTTAGAACCAGACAAAAAAATCTAGAATCTTCGGAAACATTGAAGAAGCTTGCCCTAATGAAAAGGGAGCAATTAATACTTCAGAAACTCATCATCTAAAGCACCATTGCAGGAAAAAGTCTTTTCATTTTTGTGTCTCTTTGATTGTGTTTAAACACCTAATAACCCCGCTGTAATCTTAAGGAAAATTGAAAACTACGAGTTATGGTTTATAATTTTAGCTTTTATTCACTATAATATTATTTAGAGACTACAATACTATAAAATATGTTCTAGAGAATTATAAATCTGCTTTTCTCAATTTAAGGATAAATGAACCTTCCATTAATAATGGTATAGACAATCTCACTCTAGTGATCCCTTCCAATAGAAGGAGCTGAAATCCTCTATCCTTTATTCTGACCCTAATCTATCCCTTTTTGATCCAAACCATCCATTTATATAAATCTGTCCCTTTTTGATTTAAACCATCCATTCATATGGATCTCACATAAATGGATGGCTTGGATCAAAAGAGAACAAATTAAGGTCAAAATAAAGGGCCAGTCCCCAATAGAAGTTAGCAGCACCCATCCGGCCCTTCATAACCATAGCATTTCCTCGAAGAAGCCCAATCCAAGTACTGCGTGTCTTAACTTCAACCGTTCATAACCATTGCAGATGATGGTACTCAGGTGTGGTAACTTTTTGGGTAACAGTCTACACTGGGAATTGGAGCATGAACCAGCAAGGCAACATCCATGTTTCGCTCTCATTTCGTATGAGAGGGGACAGGGATGGCTTTTGGCCTGGACCATCCCACAGATCATTTTAGTACAACATACGAAAACAGGGCTACGATCTGCGAAAAACCATCACTAACTGGAGACATCGAAGGAGTCTCGAGTTGTGAGAAGTAAAAAAGATAACAATAATTTATAAGAAAAGAGTTGTTCCCTCAGAAATTGGAACTGTAAAAATCAGTCATGAATATATCTGCATTAGCATGGTTTCATTCGAACATCATTGGGAACATTTCATCAATTAAAAAACCAGATAGTTTCGCTACGAAAGCAAGACAAACACGATGTAGATGTACCACACACCAAGTTAATAAAACTATATTTAAAGAAGTCTCTCCTCCTTAGAGAATATTGTGACATTCAAATTTTAGAATACATTAGCATGTTTTAGTTAAATATAAAACCATCGGAGGGGGAGAAATAGTCCAGCTAAAATGAAGCTGATCAAAAGCACAAAAACCCAGAAAATTTTACCAAGTACAGCCGCTAAAACTTACTTGAAATGGACATGATTTGGTAAATAACAAGTTCCCTCAGTGATAAGTAAAACTAGAGTGTCAAATCATTGTAAACAAAAATCAGAAATACCACTACAACAAATAAAAATCATCACAGGGAACTTCTTCACTAGATTAATCCAAATTGACAATCACACAAGCAATTCAATGTTCACATGCAAGTCAACAAGGGCACACCAGATTAAGCAAAAACGACATGGAAGCATCAAAAGAGTATATGGGTACTATAGAGCTCAGATAAATGTTGGAAAAAGTCAATTCCCAGACCTTTTAAAGGCCTCATAATGAGCTGGGATACAAATATTTATCATCCTCGCACAAAACTACACTTGACAGAACGCAACAACCGTAAGCTTCAACAAGAAGCAAACTAGCTAAAGACAAATAATAAAAACCAGAACTTGAGAACGGTTGTGACTTGTGAGCGGCAGATGGAAGAGGTTAGGGTTTTATATAGAGTGAAAGATTAGGGGTAGGGTTCCTGAAATATCGTCCATGAATGGGCTTAAGCCGCGGTCCAATTTCTTTATTTGGTTGGTAGGCTTAGGCTTTGCTTCCTATTACTTCTTGGTATTATAAAAAATGTCTTTAAGTATTGTGGGCAAGAGAAACGGATCAAAAATCTTTAGGAAATTTTATGAATTTTTAAATAATTACTTCAAATTTTAAATTTTCAAAAAAAATCTTAGATTTTAATTAAATAATAACGATACAATACTTGCGGTGTAAATATTATAGGGTTAATTACAAAAATTTTCAAATTTTATTTAATTTTGTAATTATAATTCAAGCTTTAAAAATTAGTAACTAAATTATCAATTTTTCAATTTTTTAATATAGCCCGACTTTAATATTTCCATTAGGTGAAACAAGATGTACACATAAGATTTTTATTTAAATAATTAATTAATATTAAGGAAAAATTTTAAGATTAGTTCGATTAAGTTGGGATACCTAATGTAATAAAAATGAAAAACCCTACCTAAAACTAGGAATTCGTCGATTCGATGTTGAACACCGAAAAAACCTATCTTGAAATTTTTAATTGTCCCGCACCTACCCGGCTTGAGCGGGAATTAATTTGGGTATGAATGGCTTAAAGGTACTTTCCCATAGTTGAAACCCTCCTAAGAGGTGAGAAACCAAAAAAAAAGGCTATCGCTATCGTATGTTTTTGCACCAATTACAAACTATTTTTGCTCCTCTTCGCACAACAGACTATTTTCTCACTAGACTATCACACCACAGTTAAAAAACCACCTCTCTCTGTATGTATGTACAATAATCTTTTCTCACTTCTTCCAGCACATTAACTGCTCTTATTATTTACCTTCATTACAAACACATGACACAATTCTTTTTCTATCAGGAAAATCCCACTTAAGACATCGGTTTATTTGTAAAGTATATGTACGAGTAATATATACTTTACTCAGTCACATTTTTCCTTATCTTATCTTAGCTAGTCTAAACCTTAATATAGATTTCCATTTATAACTATCTTCTTATGTCTTATGTAATATGTCATTGTAAAAAATGCCTAACACTTTGCAGAAGTGTGTGGTTTGGTAATGACTTGAATATATTTACATCATACACATATATCATATGTCCTCTAGTTTGATGTTCGTCATCTTTTTACCTCATAATTAAGTAGTAGTTATTACATATCATTTTGCCTAATAGTTCCATTTAGTTGAAAGCTAATGATATAATTATTTGTTTTGCCGAATGTTGGTAAATTTTAAATTTCATTGTAGTAAAATGTTAGAAAGATACGATAATAAATATATTAAGGGCAAGATTAAAAGGAAGAACAATATATGAGTTTATGAATTTAACATGTTTGTCCTAAGAGGAGTTTATGAAGATAAAAGACATAGAGTAGTACTGTTGGACCCCGATCTTTAAGTGGAATTTAGAAATGTTAAATAAAATTGAATGAGTGTTTTTGTATATGAATTGTGTTATAGATGTTATTGTGCCTTAAGGAAATTAATAAGAAAAGAATTGATTAGTTTTGATGACTTTGATATTTGAGTAGATTTGTATGGGTTATGAGAGTAAAGTGAATGAGT
>JANZLX010000006.1:18530040-18544674 GCA_025531955.1 Erythroxylum orinocense | reverse complement strand
TAATGTGATGCATTCATGTTTTTGGAAATTGTTTATGATTTGTGAAAACATTTGAGAATTTTGAGAAATGAGAAATTTAGTTTTGAAATCATGAAAATTTTGAAAATTTATTATGAATGATTTGAAAAGTTGAAAGGTTTTTGAAAAATTTGCTACTGTGAAATGTTTATAAATGGCAAATGTTTTGAGAAATTTTTTTGCTTATTTATTGATTTATAAATATGTTATCCACGAGCTGTCTAGCTCACCCCCTTTGATCCCCATCTCCAGGTATCGAGCAGGAGATCGGATGAAAGAAAGTCGACGCATTTGTTCGATTATGCTTATGTTGTGTTTTGAATACTTAGGCTTTTGGTATTGATTTGTATATGGCTTGGAATCCCATTAAGATTTTTTGTAAGCATTAATTCATAATGTGTATGAATTATGGATTTATGTATTGAGTTGAGTTACAAAAGTTGTGTATGATTGTGGGATGTGAATTGGGATTGGATATAAATATGATTGGTTTGGATTTAGATTGATTTATGAATTTGCATATTGAATTGATTTATGAATATGATTGTGACTGCATATGAATGGGTTTGGTTGTGATTGGATTCTAGACGGGAGGTCCGATGATACTGATGATTGAGAATTATTGAAGTGCTAGGTTTAGAGTTGCGTTTGTTTATGATGGGATTCCGAGCAGGAGGTCCGATGAAGTGTGTGTATTGGTTTGGATATATAGAAGTGAGTTTAATTTGATTTGCATATGTTTGGGATTCTGAAAATACAGTCGTTATGCTGCCCATTTTTTTTAAAGGAATAATCAGTTGTTGTATAAGTCTTGTGTGAGTTTCTTATGGCAAAAGACAAATAAGAATTGGTTAAAAGATGAACTATTGGATTTGTATGATTGTATAAGTATTATGATTTGAGTTTTTGATTGAGTTGTTGGAATTGATGAATATTCCAAATGGGATATATAAGTTGTTTTGTATAAGATTGAATAAAGTGAATAAAGAGAAAAAGGAATAAATATTATGAGAAAGAAAGAAAGCAAAAAAAAATACCGGATTTTAGATTGGTTTAGTCTTAGGGTTTTCAACGCGACACGCGACGTTTTTCTATAATTTTTCGTTACCAGATGTCGAACATGTGTTTCGGTTCGATTGAACCGTTTGTTTGCCTCGTCTTCGATTTGCTTCCGATTCGTTTCGCTTCGAATTTTGTTCCTTCGACTTTCGCTTTCGCTTTTGTTTCCGCATTTTTGTTATCCGATTTTCTGATTCAATTCATTTTGTTTCGATATTGTTCGCTTTGTTTTCTGTTTTTCGGTTGGGGTCCGGTTCTGAGATCGGGTCCCAACAACTACTAAATATGTTTTTACAAATTTTCTGCGAGTCAATGAAAAGCTTGAAAGAGTTAAGCTTACATCATGATAAGGACATATTGATTATGATTAAAAAATGAAATATTTGAATTATCTCAATGTTGATATCTATTACGAGCATGGTTATGAGTATCCTGCAACTGATGATGAAGAATTTGAATATGATATTCTCAATGATTCAATGATAATACATATCAAAAAGTGAGTGAATGATGAGGGATTGTTTTAAGTTCAAGTGGAGCAAGATGATGACTTCATTGTCATGTAGGTTAGTAAATCTAGAGATTATTTAGTTAATGACGAGTTATTTGGAACTAATGATGAAGAATATGTTGTTGCAAAAACAAATGAGAAGAGATGTGCCTAAACTGTACATAGTGGATTTGAATGTGACAATACTGTTGATTGGGGGAAAGGATTGCAATAAAGGAAATCATATTCCAAAGATAAATAAAGATAAGAAGGAAGTTCACATGGTGCAAATAGTGAATATCAAGATAGTGATGTTGAAGTTCAATTACCAATTTGTAGTGATGATGAAGCATGTCTTTCAAAAAAGAAACACATTGTCTTTAATCCAAAAGTCGACATGAAAGATTTTAAGTTTGAAATGGGAATGAAGTTTAAAGATGAGATGTAGTTGAGGGAAGCAATAAGAAACTATGCAATAACAAACAGAGATGATGTTTCAATGGTGAGATTTGCTGTGAGAATGGAGGCAATTTGTGAGGCACATTGTTCTTTTCGGGTATATGCCAACTGGATTGGAAATGATAAAATATTTATTTTGAAGATAATAGAAACAAAGCTAATTGTAAGAACTGCAAAGAAAAGCAAGCTAGCAAGAAATGGATAGCAAATGAATTCTTACACAAGTTTAAGGGAAACTCAAATTTACCTTTTACTGAAATGATGGACGATCTCTATATAAAATATACACTACAAGTAACTAAATCCCAATGTCATAGGGCTAAATAGGAAGCTATTACCATGATATGAGGATTTATGGATGGTCATATGCCAAGTTATGGTCCTATGGAAAAGACGTATGACAAGCTGACAAAGATCAACAATATATTATTCAAAATAAACTTAATAAATAATCCAGAAAACCAATATTTAAAAGATTTTATATTGGATTTAGTGCTTTAAAGTATGATTTCTTTTGATGGATGTAGGAAAATAATTAGGTTAGACGGATTTATTTTAAAGACATTCTTTAGAGAAGCTTTATTAGATGCAGTAAGTAATGACAGAAGCAATCAGATTTTTCCTGTATCTTGGGTTGTGGTTGAGGGAGAAAATTACAAATCACGGCATTCTTTTAGAAGATCTAGATATAAATGGGACTGCATGGACTTTTATTAGCGATTACAAGAAGGTAAACTTTAAAAATACATACATGTGATGTTCATTTCTTAATATCATTTAGGCTCTTCAATTTATGTTAACTTTTCTTTTTGTTACATAAAAGTAGATGCATTAAAGAATTTGTTCCCAGAAGTTCAATATATAAAATTTGCCCAACGTGTTTACACAAATTGGTTAAGTGTTCGTAAAAGCCACAAATATAGGAGTTCATTTTGGCCAAAGGTGAGTTGCACAACTGAAGTCAAATTTGATGAGGTAATGGAGCAGTTGAAAAGTGTCTCACAGAATCCTTATCATGACTTCAAAATTAGGAAACCAAAGACTTTCATGAAGGCATTTGTTAGCGCAAGAACGAAATGTAAAATAGTTAAAAATAATACATCTTAGACATTTGATGAATTCATTTATGAAGCTCGTACAAAAAGCTTGATCAATGTGTTGAAAAATATTTGAGTTTCTTTAATGACTCAGATACATGAAAAAAAGGAATGTTAAAATCTAGTGATGATATATGTGCAAGAGTGAGGAAGAAAATCGAGGGTGCAAAATGGGAAGCAAGACATTGTATGACCAATACAAATGGGAATTTAAAATTTAAATTCACATTTTTTACAGACAAATTCATTGTTGATTTACAAGCTTGAACTTGCTGACGTAGACTATCGGATTTAACGGGGATTTCATGTAATGATGTTATGGCTTGTATATTATATCATAGGGAAGAATGTCTATTAATATTACAAGCATAAATGTTATTTGAAGAGTTACTAGTATGCTATAGAAGTCATTAGTGATTCTAAGTTTTAGCCGAGGATTGAAAATCTTTAGCCAATTTTATTTTTATTGGTCAAGAAGATGCCTAAAAAACCAAAAAAGGTAAGGAAAAAGGATAATAATAACGAACACGAAAGTCCAACAAATTGAGCAAGGTTTCATTAGCTCCCTGATGTCATCATTGAAATGAAATTGGTCAATTATAAGAGGATGCAAAAATAAGAATCAACCTATTAAGCAACCTGAAATTTTATATTTTTATAAAGAAATTTATTTTATAATTTTTATATTATTTTATTTTATGTGACACGCCGCAGCCAAGAAAGTGGTTTTCCATCGTGTTGCCACTGTCGCCACTAATTCAGCGGAGAATAAGCTTATTTCATAGCCCAACCATTCAAGTTTCGAATCTTTGTCCTAACCCCTCCAACAACAAGGCCTCGAGCTTCTCTTTAACGCCTATATTTCAATCCCTGGAAAATGGCGTTACTCCAAAACTTTAAGCCCACAATTCCCACTTACTCTCCGACCTCATCCTCTAGTCGCTACTCTTTCACTTCACTTCCACAGTCCCACTTCAGCTTGTGCTTTCTTGTGACCTTTCCTTGGAAGGTTCACATTCTTCAACGCTCATCACCAACTTTGTCTAGAAGGGTGCTTATTCCTTCAGTTTCTGGTATATGGGGTGCGTTAACTGGTGGCAACAATCGCCTTGAAGCTGTTGCTGCGGTCAGACGAGGAATGTTGCTCTTTAGACAGGTAAAATCACTTCGAATCATTTGTTTCTGTCGATATATTCTTCTTATTGACATGTCTCCTTTTATATTGTTGTATTCAAAAACGGGTTTCATTTTTAAATTGATATGCCTGATGTTATGTTGTTTTATTGCTCAGGGTGATGTCTTGGGGTCTTTAGCGGAATTTGACAAGGCAATTGAGTTGGATCCTCGTCAAAGGGCGTGCAAGTATCTAAGAACTTAACTTGATATATCTTTTTTAGGGAACACTTTAAGCATATTGTGTTTTATTTACTGATGGTGGTATTCTGTGCGTGGTGGTTGCACCTTAGATCTTTGGCAAAGGGGTCTATCACTTTACTATCTCGATAGGTACCGATTCTCTGATACTTATTAGTTTATATATGTTTTGTTACTGAGAACTTATGGGCAGTAATTGCCGCTATATCGGTACTCTTGATAATTGATTTTATCTAGTGGAAAAAAATGATTTTGTCCCCAAACATTATGCAACTGTTGGACTACACGAACATTGAAGGGAATATCTCTGTCTTTATGTTTTAAAAAAATGTTCATTGAAGTGGAGGAAGATGAAGGATTTCCTCAATTTCCTCATTCATAAATTTAAGGATGAAGTATGGTTTTCTCTTCTTTTCACTTGCAATTTGTAGAGAGACATGGCATTCCTTTCTGGTTAATAGGTTTGAGGAAGGGGCAGAACAGTTTAGATTAGATGTTGCAGAGAATCCCAATGATACTGAGGAGGCAATATGGTGCTTCCTTTGTGAAGCTCAATTGTGTGGACCTGATGAAGCAAGGAAGCATTTTCTTCAGGTAAGTCTATTCTCGACGAGAAAATAATATTAATTAATTATAGAAACAATCAATTTGGAATATTGGGTCTCCTGCTGTCCTAAAGCTGGTAGTTTTCTGTTACCCTCGATAGTGTTTATTCTGAGCCCACTAACTTCCCTTTGAGATAGTTGTCTTGTGTGTATCATTTTCTTATTACCTTTATAGATCCAAGAAATAATGTAGATGAAGTACATCAAGTTTCATGTTTTGATTCACTAGCTTAATGTAGGTTGGAAGAGATCCACGACCTGTCATGCGAGAAGCTTATACCATGTTCAAGAATGGTGGTGACCCAGAAAAGGTGAAACCAATTTTCTAACTTTCATTTCTCCATATTAGAATTGTCCAACAATATTCAAGAAATTGGTGTGATGTACTATATTAAAAAATTATGATTTAGTGGAGTGGCTCAAAAGCCTATGGCTTCCAACTGTACATCAATTTTTAACTATGCCATTTGGGGCCATTCGTTGGAGTTGGCTGGTCATTTTAACTCATGTAATTACAGTCAGTGATTGAAATCAAGAGGACATTTGATCGTACGAAACTAAGTCATATGATTAACTCAATAAATCTTCATATATGACTTCGAATGAAGAGGTCAAGTTTGTAGCAAGTAGATTCCATGGGCATTCTTAGACATATTACATACAACTTGTCCAGCTTTAGTTTGTCTTGCCACATCCTATTGTGATTGAAAAGTTTGCAATTGATCATACGCCACCAAGTGATATAATTGTCTTAAAATATGTTTCTATGTAGAATTAAGAGTTCAAAACTTTAAGTACAGGAATGCCATTTTAATAAAAAATAAACGCTGATCTGTTACCTCTCTGTCTAGCTTGTCACTGCATTTTCAAATGGCCAGGGGAGCGAATACTTCTATGCTTCTCTGTATGCTGGGTTATATCACGAATCTCAGGTTCTTTTACTTTCTGTTAACTGTCATATGCTGCTAGTTTCCAAGAAAAAAAACAAAACTGTTATATGCTGCTTTATGTTTAGCCTAAGAGAAACAATTTATATTCATGATTCCGTAGAAACATGTTCTAAAGTTATATACATTTAACTTATATTCGAGTTGAAGAATTACAGAAATTAGCCTAGTGCCATATGCCTATCAACTATCATACACCAGTGCATATTATTAAACTTCTCCTTTTTACTTGAAGGAGGGGCTAAATGTGCATGGACTCTTTCTTTTCTTGTAGCTGACATTCTTTACCTTACAATACCATCTAACAATTAAGTTTATGTAGAATTTCTAGGAGAACCATATAGTTAAGGTATTGAGGGAGTTTGCAATCTTTTCTTCTCTGAAACACTGCGTAGAAGATATCAATGTTTTTATTTCTTGTTTTTCCAATTTCATTTATTCTTTAGCTATGGAGTATTTAGAATATTCTAAAAAACAATGTAAACATGTAAAGTATATTGCAAAGAAGAGTCCCATTTGGAAGAAATAGAGAACAATAAATTGAAATAATTGAACGTTGAAGGTGTGAGGGATAGTTTTTATTTAGTATTTGTTAAAAGTTTAACATCTACCACGTTTTACGCTTACAGAATGAAGCAGATGCTGCCAAATTTCATATAATTGCAGCCTCTTGTTCTCCTTATGGACAAAGGTGAGTATTCAGAATATGCAGATTTTCTAGTATGCCTGCTTTAAAAAGCAATTTAAATGTATTGTGCCCTGCTCATTCCAGGTCTGATGATTACATGGCATCTCTTGCCAAGGTTCATTGTTCATCTAGAAATTGGAGCACCGTTTGATACCTTTTGCTTTAGGTTTCATGTAGAAATTCTTACGAACTGTGCTGGCTTTGAAATGTTTCTAAAACCGGCAAGGTAAGGTGGTTTTGAGTTAGTTGCATTGGCTATATCTTAGTAATTTCTTGTTAAAGAGTCCGCCATCTATGTTTTGCCTCAAGAGATGTTCGCATTTCAGTAGAGAGATCCTTTCAAACGTGTGAAGTTGTAGGAGCCATGTACCTCTGTAGATATCTACTAAGTAAACTTTTTGCCTTCTGGACATGAATTAGAGATGACCACAAATACAATGAAAGGGACTGAAACAAAACATTTCTGCTCGATCTCTCACATGCTTCCTATGGTTTCATTTTGCAGAACTAGAGGCATACATATGAGGATATAGATTTTTACTAAATCGTCCTTTGACCCTATCTAAGGTGTAAAGTTGGGAAAGTGGTATAGTTCAGTGATAGACTGAAATTTTGGTTTTTATTCTTCTTGTAAGAAAAAATTGTAGGGTTAACCTTCAAAGAACTTGGCGGGCTTCAAAAATTAGATATTCTATTGACAACAAAAATGCAATTGCTTTTTTTCTTTAATTTTAAAGAAAATATAGAGTCGAGGGAAATCCTATTTTTTTCAAAAATTATTAGATTTTATTATAAAATATATATACAATCTAGAGAATAAAAAACTAGTATAATCCATAGTATCTAGATTACAGAGATTTATGATTACTAGTAATCGTCTACATCTCGAGATTGAGGGAAACTTGCGAGATTGCTTAGTTTAGTATTGTTTCAATCCCCATCTGCTCTTTATGCTACTTGTCAGATTTGTAGTTATTCTTCGGGCTAACATGGCCAATTTGCAGCGTAAAAAGATGGCCTGAAAAATCAGCTCATTGCTCTTACTTTTTTGTTTGAATATTCTGCAATTGCACCCTTTTTATATGTAGTATACCAAGGCTGCTCAACTTAACCTGATAGCTTTGAGATGAGCTGCATTACGCACTCTAATTTTCCTTGACGAAACAGTAGTTTCACTCCGAGTTATTAGCTTGAAATGCCATGTTATTAGCTTCTATAAGAGAAGTACGTCAACTTTTCACTTGAAGTCTAAAGATTCTCAAAATCCCATGTTAATTGACTTCCCCTGTCAAAAATTTGTCACTGTTTTTATCGTTCATGTTACATTGGCCTCACAAGTCGGCGTATATTAAATAAAGCAACCATAACTAACCAAGAGATTTTACCATTGGCGTTAATAAAGCAAGCTTAGGAATCTCAAGGGCAGAATAGTTGTGCCTCCTACTTTTGTTGAAATAAAGATTTATAGAAACAAAATTATGAATTTTGCGAAAAGATATAACCAACATTCTTTCATCATATTATATCATCAGCCTACTAAAAATGGACAACAAATTAGGTGGAATTTTTCACTACTTCCATTATATTTGCCATATGAACTAATATATTTGTTGGAAAATTAGGCAAAGATTGCAAAGTAATTACAAAAGTTTTTGTATATTTGATTTTTCGAAGTTAAGATCACTTAAAATTTTATAAAATAATCAACGTATAAATCATATTAAAGTAAGAATCATAATTCTTACTTTATTTCGAAGCTTAAGCATATTTTTGGTCATTTCTTTCAACTTGTTTGTAAAATCGGTTCATCTCAACTATCGTACAAGTGTTTGATATAGTTCATGTAATATTCAATAACTATTGATTGAACTATCTATTATTGGAATATGTCATAAGTGTTATCAAAATATAGCAATTTTAATACAAAATGACTTTGGAGATTTGAAGTCAAAGGATTATTTATATAATCACTACAATGAGAATTTTTATAGACATACAACTAATGTTTCAAATAGATTTCTCATAAGAGATTAGTTCAGTGAACTTATTCTCTAACAAGCATCACACGTTTGTTTAAGTATCTTTATACTTTAGTTTATAAGATCGATTATTTCCTTTATAAGGAAAAACATAACATATGATAATTGCTCTAATGTTCCACAGTACATTACTTTCTTGAACATTGCAAAGAATTATATAAAGTTCATTAAAGAACTTATTGATTCAATTAACCATTTCTATTAAATGAAATATGTATTATGACTTAACTGGCAACCATTGCTACATTTGGACATTTCAAATCTTAAAATAATATTGTTCCAAGTAAAATATACCTTAATTAGGATTTACTTCTAAAGTTAATACCTTTATAACCTTGAAGTAAATACTAACTTATATATAGAATAATGAATATCTTCAAAACTTCACAATTATCAGATAATTCAAATACTAAACAACTTTAGTACATTATCTATGTACTTGGACTAGAACATGTAAACATCTTCATACATTTATCTCTGCAGATCTAACTCCCATAATTAAGTTATTACCTTTTCATATTCAATAAGAGTTGTTCTTGGACAATTATATTTTTAACGATTGAAAATTATAATTGTTGTTCTTTATGAGCAGTATATTTCTATATACTCTTATTTGAGAAGAAAATTATACTCTCATTAATGTTCTTGCATATATGATAAATTCACAGTCATCTCCAAAACAAATTCTTTAAATTCATCATAAAAGTGAATCTTTCAACTTCTAATATTCTTTTAACTATACATTAAATGTAACATTAAAGGCATTAGTTCCAATTGGATATATTGACATAAGATTTGAACTTTTCATATTTCATCTTATCTACTATTTATCTAGAGAATCATTTTCCTATAAGTATACATTGAAACAAGCAATTTATTTAACAAGTTTGTAAGTTGATATCCAACCTTTTGGATAAGATAACCTTTTATTACCTAATTTAGTTCTAAACTTAATGGATAATGTATACTTCAATCAAGCATCATATCATTAAATCATTAACTTTGGCTCTTTCAAATACTTAGCATTTCATATCTAATAAGGAATCTTACTAATTAATTTAATTTGAACTATTGAAGGTAAATTATTTCACTAGGCATAGTTATGGAAAAAATAACATTACATTATACAATATCTCATATTGTATTTTTCCCCTTTACATAAATCCATACTCTTATAAAATTTTATTGTGAAGGTATTTATCAAAGAATCTCATCCCCATAGATAATTGAAAAATTTAAAACTCACAACATCAATCTCATCAAAATGTTTCAGCATTCTTAATGCATAATTTTTACTTAGATTTAAATAATTTGAATGTTTCAAAATTTTAAATAAATATTTCATTTAATATATATGTTTGTATCACATAAAGTTATTAGTAATACTAATGAAGTATGAGAATTATACTGTTATGAATTGTTATTCCATTTAATACATTACACGTATAAAGTTAACAATTCAATATCATCATCATCTTTTCATCAAAGGTTGATTTGGTTATTCTTAAGCTTAACAAGTTCTATTAGTTTTATATGATTCATAATCAAAATGATACATATATCCTTTTATGTAACTTTATAATTCTCAACATGTTTATTTAACCAATATATATGGCATGAAAGGATTGTCTCGATTATCTAACTTCGTATTCTTTCTACTTACGTTAAGCATACGTACAACCATAAACCAATAAGAATTCAACTTCTTCATCATCTGCTACGCCATAATCTAAATAACTTCATTGGAGTCAAACATCCATAGTGATAAAGCATCCTTTATGTTAGACATAAGGTTAAAGAAATAGTATAAAGTTGGATATTTTGTTCTCGAGAACAATTAAGTCGTATTATAAAATAATTCCAACTTCACACAAAGTTCTCGAGCCAACCCCCATTGATCTTCTGTAGGAACACATGTATACTGAGAATCTCTTTCCCTTAATCTGATAAACACCTCAGCATAGGAGATTGTTGACTTTAACATCTTTAAGGTTGAGATCCATCGAGTTGGACAATCCAAAATCAACTTCTTTGTACTCGAAATGTATAGAATTTATGCAACATCTTCAAATTTCTGAGTTAATTTAGAAGCTGCACTCTAATATAGAACACTATTTTGAATACAATCTATTACTACCTTTATCATCTCCAACCTATCCTTCAAAATCAAGTTAAGAATATGCATAAAACAACGCATATGAAATAACTTACCACCAACCAATAGGCTCCTAACTCACATCTTACTCTTTAAATTCTCAATCATAAGATCATTTATGCTACAATTGTCGACTGTGATGGTGAATAATTTGGTTTTGATGTTAAAATCCGTTGAACAATCTTTCAATAAGGTTGCCAACTTTTCACTTGTATGTGGTGCCAACATATAAATGAACCTCTCATGTACAAATATTACTAACATCAAACATAAACTCATAACATAATAAAAAAGCAAATGATAACAATATTAAAGAATATAAATTACCTGAAAAGTTTATTGCGTAACGTTTAATCATTATCAACATAATGTGTTGTCACCTCCATATAACCCTTTTCTTGGTTATCGACTGCCCATATGTTTGTTGTTATGGCAATCCGTCATTGGGCACTCAACAACACTCTTAAAATCTCTCTTCTTATCTTCGTAATTTTTCAAGATATCCTTCTTCACTATATTCGAACTTATAACCTTGAAATTTAGTTGTAGTGAATTACAAAACATCCTGAATCTTTTGTTTTCAACCATAGACACGAGTTAGCCATCAAATACCTTGATCTGTTGTTGTCATAAGTTGTTACAGCCAATTCACTTCCTTTCATAAGCTTAGGGTTGAAAAATGTTTGACCTCTTAATACCATCTTTCTTCTACTACATGAATTCTCATGTCTTTTTAAATGAGACGCTCCACCTTTTCAACTATTGATCAATAACTTCTAACAATATTTACATTATGCTTTTTCTTTCTCGTCTATCAATCTAGTCTTATTAAAGTGATTAAAAAATTCACTTTTTAATTGAGTTCGAGTTGAACTTTTATCTTCACTTGGTACGGAAATAGAAATTTTCACTTCTATTTTTGGTACTAGATTACAACTCTCTCAATTAAAGGAATATGCTCATCCATCCAAAACAATCAACATATAAATGCGTGAGGTTAGAAATAATCAACATATAAATGCGTGCAGATAGAAACAATGAAAATGAGCAATTGAGCATATCATTATTGAATAATGGAGGTGCTGATGTAAGGAAGTTTATTGTAGCCATTTCAACAAAACATGTTTAATGGAAATATAAATTATGTTAAAATAAGAAGCAATGAAGAAATATATAATGCTTATGCATTTAGTAGTCGATGTATGCATGCATTTATACTAGACTCAAATACTACATTTTAATATGAAGGTGATACATTCTTTAGACTTAAATTTTGCAATATACAAAGAATAAAATGTATAAAGTAGGATATATCTTTCTCCATACCAGAAGTGTAATCTCATGAAAAGTACCAAATAGATTATAATTACCTCATCTATTATTAAAGAAAAGTTTGTAACATGCCATTAAACTATATAATAAGCATTATATTTATCACAAATATGAGGGTCATAAACAATATCAAAGAATAATTAAAGATCCACTTTGATAGTTTAGCTACCATGTTCTTTTTAAAGAACAATAATAGTTGAAAGTAAAAAAAACATATTAATAAGAAAGTATATGTTTGTAGATCATATTAAAGAAAAGACATGTCATTAACCATTAATCATCCTCCTTTATGAAACCAAGTCTTAAAACATTGTTGAACACAAGAAAAAGCAAAAGCAAAAGCAATATTGGAACTAACTGTTATGATTTATTTTTAATATATCCTATTTTTATTTTTGGCATTTTTATTGGATATGGGACCTTTCCTAATAATGTTTGTTGATGTGCCTAAATTGGTAATGGGGTAGTTTGTTGAAATTGGAAGGTGGATTAGAATTGGACGTATATTCTCAATTGGCATAACTTTCGGATGTTTGCTTGTTTATCCAATATCATCCTTATTTGAAAAGGATTTGTCCAAGGCAATTTTGTAAGGTTGCATAAATAATGTGGACTGTGATATTGTTCCTTGGCTGACGTGGACTATTGGGCTATAGGATCTCTCTTCTGATTTGTGCAGGTTTTTTTACTAGGTTTTGAGTGTGAAATAAAACGTGTGGGTCTTTTCTTGTAGAGTTGGCGGCTGCGTTGCTGTTTTTTTTTAATCTCTTGATTGACTGGTTTTTGGTGGGTTTCCTTGAAGCAACAATATCATACTTTTATAATCTCTAATGAACAGTCCCAAAAAAGATGCGCAGATGTTGTTTTTGCTAAGGTCTAAGTTGATGCTTGAGGCACTTTGAAGCTTTCGTCACAGATGAGTACACATACAATTGGTGCTGATATTTGATTGTCTTGATGAATAATTTCAGACTTGAAATTATTGCATTCTTGTTTTAATTGTCTTTATTTTTAAGCAAAGTAGTTAGACAAATCCTCCGACGAGGTTAACACGAGTCGGTCATGAAAATCTTTCACGGGTAGTTGGGTTGCAGGTCGGTTACATAGATTGGGTCTTTCGGGTTAGATCAATCTTGTGTAATTTGTGTGAACTACAGTGAAAGTATTTAATCTGGGTGAGGGCCTCGCAGACGTAGGCAAAGTGTGCCGACCTGCGTTACCAAACGTTAGCGTCTTTGGTATTTTGCTTTTGTGATTGTTGATTTATTTATGTTGAAAATTTAATTTTGGATAGCCTGCGAATTTATTGACAACTCAATTATTTCACTAACTATTCATACTTCTATTCGCAACATCCTAATCCCATTCTTACATACAAACCAGCCAATCAGGCAAAAGCAAAGGCCTTTCCACAAACATGAATTATGTTCAATAGTGTTTTAAGAGTTGGTTGGTTTCATAGTCTATCATCTGTTTGTAGTATATCTTCTTTTTGTTTTACTTTTTGGAAATTTCTTACCCAAATAGGTATTATGATATCATTACCAAACATAATGCGATTAATTTTTTAGATATGACATTGGATACTTAAGGAGATAGTTTTATGTCATAAAAACCAAAACCATAAATTCTCTCGTCAAACTTCTAAGCCTTGAGACTCCCTATTTATAACTCATTATATAGTTAAAAAAAGCAGGAGATAGCTCACCAACTTGTCAGGACCTTCATAGATAACCAAACAACTTTACATTTACAACAAGTACATTTTACTTTCTTTACAATCGAGTTCAACAACAATCTATATGCCATGGTACGAAAGAAACTAAAGATGACTAAAGAATGTAAGGAAAGAAGCAAGAGAATTATATAACTACTCCTTCGACTGGACCAGGGACCTCATTATTGCCAAGAACATTAACAACAATGAGTTAACAGTTTCAAACAAATCACGCAGGGGTATTTCATCAAACACTTAACATGCATTATGCCATATTTCCATTAGTACAAATCACAATCACAAATTAGCTAAATCACCAAACCAAAAATAAAAAATACTCTCCAAACAATTAAATATGAATAGTAAACCAAATTTGAGCATAAAGACTACCTTACTTATTAATACGTTGGTTAGTTAGTGGTTATTAATGTTGTGGTGGCGCAGTAGACGACCGACGAGACATGTGACAACCAAGAGGGAGTTGGGAGAGCGTACACACTAATAGGAGCAATGTTATGAATACCGTACCGGATTTGTTACCGGATTGGGCTCTGGAATGGAACTGTACCGGTACCGGCCGGTACCGGGTACCGTTTCGGGATATTTTTTAAATTTATAAAATAGTCCCTAAACTTTTTAAAAATTGCAAAATAG
>JANZLX010000006.1:18517485-18529671 GCA_025531955.1 Erythroxylum orinocense | reverse complement strand
TAACAATTACAAAACATTCATAATTCCATTTCCATTCAATCAATGTTCAATCCAAATTCCAATTCCAATTCCATTCAATGCCAATTCAATTCCATTCCAATTCAACTCAATTCCATTCCAATTCAATTCAATTCCATTCCAATGCAATTCAATTCCATTCCAATTCAATTCAATTCCATTCCAATTCAATTCAATTCAATTCCAATTCCAATTCAATTCAAAACATACTCCAACATACTCCAACAATTTGCAATTCCATTCCAATTCTAATTCAATTCAATTCAATTCCATTCCAATTCAATTCAATTCCAATTCCAATTCCAATTCAATTCAAAACATACTCCAACAATTTGCAATTCCTTTCCAATTCCAATTCCAATTCAATTCAATTCCAATTCAATTCAATTCCAATTCAATTCCATTCAATTCCAATTCCAATTCCAATTTCATTCATTCCATTCAATTCCAATTCCAATTCAAATTCCAATCTCAATTCCAATTCTATTTACATTCAATCAATTTTCATTTTCAATCCAATTCAAAAATTCAATTCCAATTCCAAAATGCAAAATGCCAAAATCCAATTCCAATTCTAATTCCAAATTTAATTTTCAATCTAATTCCAATTCTAAATTTTATTTCCAATCCACTTCCAATTTCCAATTCCAAAATGCTAAAATCCAATTCCAATTTTCAATTTTAAACTTCCAATTTCGGTTGACAATTGATAACTCACAATTCAATTCCAATCCCAAATCACAATTAAAATCAACAACACAACAACATCAATTGTCCACAACAGCACAACTCCAACATTTTCATCAACCGAAACCCAATCCTCCACAACTCCAAGTCTCCAACATTTTCATCATTTCCAATCCACAACAAAAACATACTCGGCAAATCCAACAATTCCCAATCCACAACAACACAAAAAATAATTTCATTTACCAGTCAACACACACTAAAAAAATTTGCTACACAGTCGGGTCTCGGGTCACTGCCTCACTGGGTCTTCACTTGGGTCGGTGGCCGGCGGTGTTGGTTGCGACAGAGGGAGGACGAAGGAGGTAGTGTGTCTAGGCGGCGTGGATGATGCGATGGAGGTGACCCGCGAGACCACAAGAGGACGACAGACGGATGGAGGAGAAGACGAAGACGCGAGGAGACCACCGGAGTCCGATCCAGACCAGGGAGGGGCGGCGAAGGGCGACAGACGGAGACAGGCAGGCGGCAGACGCACGAAGGAGAAGACGAAGACGCGAGGAGACCACCGGAGTCCAGATCCAAACTAGGGAGGGGCGGCGAAGGGCAACAGACGGAGGCAGGCAGGCGGTAGACGGAGGCAGGCGACGAGCGACAAAGAAGAGAGAAGAGAGTGGGCGGCCGAAGGTGGGGGTGTGTAGTTTTTTAGGATTATTTTTTTGTTATTTGCATTTTAGTCCCTAGGTTTCTTAATTTTCGCGAAACTGATCGAATTTTTTCGGTATCTTTGATACCGACTCGATTTTTTTACCGGTACCAATGGCAACGTTTCGGTACCGGATCCCGGCCGGTACCGTCTGGTATGAAACGGTATTCGTGACACTGAATAGGGGAGACAGAACGCGGGGGGAGTGAAAAGCGTAAGTTACAAAACAAATGAACAGAAGAAGACATTAAAAGCAAAACGATGCAGTTTTGCTTCATTTGTAACTGTTATCATTAAACCAAAGCAACATCATTTTGCTTAAGCCTCATGTCGTTTTGATTTTGATCCTGTCAAGCCTATTGGCCCAAGCCCAAGGCCTCTCCTTGGGCCCATTTTGTCAACCCTGTTGGGTTGGCTTGACTCGATAATCAAAATTTTAAAATAAAAAAGGACCAAACTTACATGTCAATGCGTATCAATTTCCTGCCTAGGCGCATACTTCAGATCTTAACACACCAATTAAGAAATAAAGAAAGAAAGAAAGAAAGAGAAACAGCGAATAATGTCAAGGTGGATAACGTGTTGTATAAAAATGTAAAGCGAGATGGGCGGATCGGGCCTTAAGACCCGTGCTTAAAGGGTGTTCCTAACTTCTCATTTCTTCTCTCTGTTTTCGTCTCAAATTCCGACTTTACATCCACACCCCGTCATCCTTTCTTCCTCTGGTTCTACATGACATAATATCTCGCAATACCTCCATGTATATATATACCCGCTTTCTCAGTCAAGTTGCTACTTTGTGATTGCCCATTTCGATTTGCTCAGGCATGCATCTCTTTATCTTGAATATGCTTTCCATTGTCCGTTTCCTAAGAAAATGATTCATAGTAAAAAGATAAGGTTTGAATCTTGGCTACTATAGATGATTTTGGTGAGAGATGGCAGGCTCTTAATAGTTTTCTATTTTAAAGCATTATTTGTTTTTTTTTTCTCTCTTTATCGAAAAGATTATTGCTTTAATGCGTGATTTATTTAACGTGTTAATGGAGTTTGAGTTACTTTACGAGATGGGTTACCTTCTTTCTTTCCGCTCTTTGCTTTCTTGGGATAGTTTTTGACCTTATTCTGCTCGCGTTATTTGCTCTTTTCTATGCATTCGCTTTGTATTTTTGTTTTTTCACGAGCAACTGAAGCAAATAATGTGACAAATGTATCTACATTGACTAACATAGATTAGTGGTCTGATTGATTTCAGAGGGATGGATACTTAAACTTCCCCAGGATTTCGTTTTTTGTTTCAAAGCTGTTTCGTGCTAATGGAGAATACGTGGAGTTTTAGTTGGATGAGAGCTTGAATTGATTGACTAATTTTATTACTTTCCTATGAATTCCGGTTCCTTTCTCAGAATTATTTTTATCCGGTTGGTACGATTTTGCCTTCTTTTTTTTCTTCTCTTCTATATTGGAGTTGCAATTGCACCTCTAGCTTAAAATTCTACAAGTCAAAAGCACCCTAATACTTACACTAGGTCGGTTCTAATTATTCTTATACAATAAAGCTTTATACGCTCCATTCTCAGATTTCAGCAACTGTTGTGTGATCCATTCTGGACAATGTTGCTTCTTCCAAGATGGAGGATTTACACATTAGCTAACTTCCGGCGAGAAGGCTGCAACTGTTTAGAAAGGAGGTGTGGAAGCAGTTCTAGCTTTAGACTTCTTGCTTTGAAAGCCAATGGCCTTGAAGGAGAATATAGCAAAAGATGGATCAGAAGACCTCTAAGTACTAAGGCAGGGGTAAGAAGCAAAACTAGTCACAGTAGCGAAACTACCAACATTAGAGATGGAATTTTGGACAATAAATTTTCAGCCAGCAGCACATTGAATGTAAATAAAATTGAAGATACTGAATTCCTAAAGCTCCAACGTTACAATATTCAACAATTAATTTCTGGAAACAAAGACTTGGATGATCTTGTGACTGTAATTGTGTTCGATCTTGAGACTACTGGTCTTAGCAGAGAGCGTGACCAAATAATTGAGATTGCACTACAAGACCTCAAAGGAGGCAAAAACAGCACTTTCCAGACTCTAGTAAATCCCGGACGACATGTTACTAATTCGCATATTCATGGCATTACAACTGATATGGTCTGCAGGCCTGAAGTTCCAAGGTACTATTGTTTAGCTGCTCATATTCTTCTTTCTCTTCCATGATTAAGATAGAAGTCAACAATTGAAAAATTGTCAAGTTGCCAGAAACTATTCAGGTATTAAATACTCTTTTAGAAGATGGAAAGCTGATCTCTATGTAAACACAAACTTAGGAGAGTTGTCCAAAGGAGTTTATGTCGCTGAAGAGCCAATGAGACCGTAAGATCATTGAAAATTCCACATTTTACATGGGATTCATGGTTCTTCATATGCCTGTTTACCTGCAGTGTCAACTAGGATATGAGATTGCTTTTCAAATTTCAAGCTAAAGAAGATACAACGTTTATCGATTACTTCTACTTCTGTATTGCAAAAGGCTGTTTAGATTCTTGTTCTTTGAAGACAGTCTTATATTCATTGAACTGTGCTTCGTAGGGTGGATGCATACGATTTGTATCTGTCCTCGAGTTTGTTAAATGAAGTGTGTACCTTGTTGTAACCATCAGAAGATGGATTCCAAATAATTTGTAAAAACTGTTGCTAATAGTAGATCAAGTTATCAAGAAGTTATGAATATTCATTCTCATAGCTCATCTTCGTGTGCTTTTTAGTCTTTGCATGAGGAGCAAGAGGACTGATTTAAGGATTAATGATGAAAATTGCTTGCATAATTGAATTACTAACAACATTATTATAGCTGCATTTTGTTCATAGTTAATGATCAAATTAATTATTCTAACTATGTTTCAACTGTTATTTGAGAACTTTTGTAGGATGGAAGAGTTGATACCAATATTATTGCAGTTTGTTAGAAGTCGTCAAAAACCCAATGGCTACGTTCTGTTTGTGGCTCACAATGCCCGTGCTTTTGATGTGCCATTTTTGGTTAAGGCCTTTAGTCGCTGCAATGTAGATATTCCCCTTGATTGGTTTTTTCTTGACTCAATTCCTCTGGCCCGCGAGGTGCTGAAGTCTGAAGGTACTGCCCCTCCATTCCTTTGTGATTTGCATGAGTTTATTTATTTATTACATATGAAAATCCAAATTGCTTGTGTGTGGTTCAGATGATATCAAAAAACTTTAAAGTTGTCTGTTGGCAGGATCAAAGGTTCCTTATAAAGTATCACTACAAGCTCTTGGTGATAAATATGACATAAAACAGATAGGTACAGCTCACAGATCTATGTCGGATGTGAAGCGGCTATCATTAATTTTTCAGAGGCTGACCGTCGAGCTGAAACTGCCACTTTCTGGCATACTAGAAAGGGCTTTCTCACACTTGGATACAACCAGTACAAAGAAGAAGAAGATTTGAATTCTTAAGTTGTTAATTTGTTAATTTCAGCCCATTATAGCTGAATAAAAATTAAACCCATGAATATTTCACTATCACCTCACATTTTCCTACTAATATATGGTCTGAGAAGATGGTGTAACTATGTTGTCTACACCTTGAATTAAAGATCCCAAATGAGAGAAGGGGAAAGTGAGGTGCGGAAATCATAGGCAAGTGGAGGGGGAGAACAAAAAGTAGTGGCGGTGATTAGAAGAGTCTTTACTTTCCTTTGTCATTGGAGCTCCAGACCTCTCGATTTCTATATTTTGGGGATGTTGGGAAAAAGTAACAAAGATACATATCAATTGGAGTTTAGATGACAAAAATAATTTAAGTTTGACTTGAAATCGACAGATACTAATTTGGGCTGATGACTACAAAAGAGTTAAATTAAAAATTCATGTTCTTATCATAATTTAATTTAAATTAAACATTTTAACATATTCAAAAAAATTAATATTCTGTAAATATTAAACTTAAATTTTGACTTCATTTTTCTTTCAGTTTTTCGTTACAAAAAATTGATCCACAAATGTAAAGATAATAACATTTTTTCTACCCTCAAGAGGTGTGGCTCGATGGTTGAGAGCGAGGCTTGATTTCGGTTAGATCTCAGATTTGATTCCCTGCTAGCCCCTCTTGTGAGTAGGGTGTTCAAAAAAAAAAAAACATTTTTTCTATCCGCTCTCCTCCCCCTTCTCTCTTTCTCTTCAATTTTTTTACTTACCATTCCTGTTTTTCATTTGATAGTTGTCCTCATAAAGCTCATTTCTTAGTTGTATGTATAACTATAAATTCTTAAAAATTTGGTATTGCTAGAAAATACTGAATCTTAGGAGAGGGATTGATTTAGGAATTTGCTCTGCATCTAAACTTTGACTTGTGTTAAAGTTATGAAGAAGATAGCTCTTCTTCACTCTTCTTCTCTTCTTTTTGTTGGAAAATCGAGACGGGGTTCGATTCCGACTGTAGTGAAATAATTACGAAACTTTTTCATATTTTGATTTACTGAAAGTTAAGATCGCTTTAATTGCATAAAATAATTAACAATTAAATCAGAAGGAAGCATGAATCTTAATTCGTATCTTTTTCGAAGCTTGATTATATTCTTATTGTACACTTCAATCTATTTTCAAAATCAATCAATCTCAACCATTGTAGTTATACGAGTGTCGGGCTTCTAACAGTATCTACAGAATAAGTTGAGAGAATTATGTAACTCTTATAAAAAGGGTTAAGCAAGAAGTATCAATTCTATTAGAGCTTAAACCTATTTATCAAAAGTTTTGGATATTTTCGTAATTTAATTAAAATTAAATTCTAATTTAAATTAAACGTTAACTAGAATTACAAATAATTCTAATTAAATATTAATTATGCCCAAATAAGACCCAAGATCTCGTATCGATCCTTATTTATTAAATATCTCATATTTAATCATAAAATTTCTCAAACTTTACAATCAAGTCAAACTTGATTAAAATGTCTTTGCTCTCTTCAACTTCTTCTCTATGTAAGCCCATTAGTTTCTCAAATATGTTGGTAATGATTATAAATTATAATTCTGGTTCATAATTAGAATTAGATAAATTAAAACTCCTTTTAATTTATCTTTAATTCTCCAAATAAACAATTTATAATCATGAATCAAGATTGACGTCCAGCAACACATTATGACCACTCAAATATTTAAGAATGTCAAAGTAGTTTTGACTAACATTTCTGTGAATGATTTTTTCGTACAATTCAACCATTTCATCATACAATGTTCTAATTAGATATAGAACATGAAATTAATATCTACTTTATTTTGATTCCAAACATAATAATTATCTACCATTAGCTATCGATTCAATTAATGACATTTGTAAACTATTTATAAAATGTCATTTCATTTTGACCAAGGATTTCTCAAATCAATACTAATTGAGAACTGCAAAATATTTTTCCTAATTACTTTATAGTGATAAATTTTATCTTGATCACTCAACTAATTCTTTATAGTTCATGCTACATTTAATGGCTATCAACTGAACTACCTATGATTAGAATAGGTCATATGAGGCCCCAAATTACACTCTAGTAGGAACATTACATTTCCATGAAAGTATATGTGATAGGAGTTAACGATTATGATTTGATTGTGTATTGCTTAAGTCTTGAATTTTGGTTTGATAAATTATAATTAGTAACTTGGATTTAATTGTTACCATTAGAAAATTGATGAATTAAAATGTACATTTGGACTAAGAAAAATGCCAAGTGGCAAGACAAGTTGATATATGGAAAGTGTGGATGACTAAGCCTATACATTGAGTGACATGTGGCATTGTTAAATAATAGACAAATGGCAGTAAAGTTGAATGACATTTGGCAGCATGATAAGAGGACAACTATCTCACTTCTAAGTATGACATGTGTCCATTTTAAAATTAGGACACCTTGCACTAAAGGAACTAGGCAAGTATAGATTCACTCATTTTTCTCTGAATGTTTCTGCTGTATTCTTTCTACACCTTTCCTCTCACCACCGAAACCCTCATTACCCTCACATCCCTGTGTTTTTGCTTATGTTTGTGCTTACTTATCACACCAAAATCCTGCAGCAAGAAAGTTATATCCTACTATCTTCTATTATGTTGTCTTCTTAGTGTTAAGATCATTCTACTTCCATCTTGCACTTGGATGATTTTGCATGCATGGAGGGCTAGGTTGGCTTGATCATTGAGGTAGGTTTTGAATTAAATAAGTAAGTGGAATTCTAAACTTGATGGCATGTGGTAATACAATTTCTATAATTTTTGAATTGGGATAGAATATGTGTTGTGTTTATGATAAAATGAGTTCTGAAAACTAATGTTTATATGATAGATTCTGTTTTGGTTTTTGAAGCATAAAAGACAATGGTTTATGAGCTGCCAAATGAATGATTTTGAAATGGAATTGGATGTGAATTTGATAAGGAATTGAAGCATAATTAAGTTATAATTGAGGTGTAATTAATGGACTATGATGAAGGTGTATTGAAGTGAGTATGAAGGTGTTAAAATCTGGAAACAAATTGAAGGCAATTGGATAGTGGATCTTTGGTTCACTCATCCCACGATAGTGGGAGCTACATTAGCTCCTTCCCATAGTCATGGAAAATGCTTTGAAATGAGAAAAGTTTGGTTTTGTGCAATTGTTGAACCATATAAGGTTAAGACACTTTATAATGGTATGATTTAACTTTATTAAGGTTTAAAATGAACCTAGTTTGATGTTGGATTATTTGGTTAAAGGTTGAATAAGTTTTGGAATGTTAATTGAGGTGATAACTTAAGGAATGGAATGTTTGATATCAATGTATCCAATTTTAGAATATTTGAATTGTTTAGGGGGATGAAGGTGTTCTTATGATCACAAATGTGATCCAAAGGATTTAAGTAATGTGAATTAGTTATGAATGTTTGAGAATTGGGAATTTGTGTCAACATATATGATGTGTAATTACTTAATGCTATTATTGATGCATTGTTACAAATGCTTAAATTCATAAGGCATATTAAGTTTGTTCAGGTGTGAAAGAATGTATTAAATTTGAGCGTAAGGAAATAAATTCCTATGTTATGCATTATTTCTCTTACATGTGATTCTAAATTGTAATATGTGTGCTTTAAACCTGCCAATTCCTAGTTGTGGGTAAATAGGCATGCTTAGAAGGGTTTGCAGCTACTTTTGTACTTAGAGACTACGATCTTTTCTGTTCTTAGGCACTACAGTGTCTTCTGTTTTACAAACTCAAGTCTCTTCTGTTTTTGTAGTTACCAATCATAGGTATCTTCTATTCTGTTCCCATTACCCACTTCTATAAAAAGGATTAACAGGCAATTCTGTACGTGTTTTGATATTAGTTCTGCTCTGAAACAATCATGTCCTGTTCTGATACTTTTGTATTCTGTTTTAGTGTAAGTATATTATGTTCTGATGCATTTATGTTCTGTTCTTACGCAATTAATAGTCTGATTACTCTCTGATTTAAATAATTAAAGATCGCTTACGATAAGCCATGAATCATTTGCTTATAAATGCTAGATGACTGTTAGAAGCAGTCACCATCTTGTATCATATTTATTTATTCCCTATTAAGCTATGTGCTTAGCATGGAGGTTTTTCCTCCGTGTAGGTCTTGATAAAAAGGATTAAGGCTAGGACAATCGCAGTGGCCAAACAAGGATGTGTTATGTTTTGGAAGATGTTTTGTATAAGTTTTTGAGTTGTATTTAAAATTATGAGACATATTTATATTTTTGTAAATGGTTTTTAATAACTATAATACAGGATGAATTTGAATTTAAGGCATGTATTTGATGAAAATAAAGTGTAAATTATGTTCTGTTTATAACTCAATATTCGAAGGAATTGCGAAGTATGTTGCCTTATTTTTAGGATTTGCTGGAATATCTTGGTATGTTTTAGGTTTGATTTGTGTGGCATCTGTATATCCTCTTATGGGGTATTAAGGTGTGACAATGTTTGGTATTAGAGAATGATTTAGGCGATTCCGGTTTAACTAGTGCTTAAATATTGCTTGTACTTGAATATAAAAGTTGTTTTTGGCCTAACGCGGTTTGTCCCACATTTTGATTTTAGATTTAAGTATAGAAAGATCTCACAAAGTTGTCGATGAGGTTGCTGAGAGTAATAATCTTGCGCAATCTCGTCCGTCTATATCTGAACCCTTTAGGGTAAAAAGAGATGAAGTTGAAACACCACCTTCTCCTCCACCTCCAACTCAAGGGGAAGCTTTATTTAAGTTGTTGCAAGACATGAAGACCGAATGATTATGCCCAAGGCTCCAATTGATCAGTTGCGAAAGTATGGAGCTAAAAATTTCACTGGAACATCTTTGGAGGAATATGAAAAGGCTTAATTCTAGTTAGAAAAGGTGAAAAGAGTGTTGGATGAAGTTAGCTACCCATTAGAACAGATGGTGCATTGTGCTGTCTCCCTTTTTTAAGGGGCGGTCCCTTCTTTAAGGGGCGGCTTATGAATGGTGAAAATTTGTTCTAAGGTGTCCTCAACTACTGGAGCCTCTAACTTGGGATTTCTTGTCCCAGGAGCTTAAAGCTAAATATATTATGGAAGCCTATAAAAAGGAGAGGTAGAAGCACTTATTAAATCTGAAGCAAAGAAATCTGTCTGTTGCTGAGTACGACAAAGAATTCAATCGCCTTAGCAAATATGCACCTGAACCTATACTTACTGAGGATTTTCAGTGTCATTAATTTGAGGATGGTTTGAACGATTAAATCAAAGAGCATCTTGTGGCATTCACTCTTTTACAGCAACTGAGTTATCATCAGTTAATACAAGCTGCCATTAAAATAGAGAAGCAAGAGATGGTTAAGAGAGAAAACTTTCAACGAAGAGGTTTTGCTAGAGGAGGTCAGTCCTCAGGTAAAATAAGTCATGAAGGTGATTCCACTGCACAAGAATTCACTCAAAGATCTGTAGCTAGAGGAAGGCGAAAAGACTTTCCCTCATTTATTGATTCTAGTAGGGGTTCCTATGTGGGCTGAGGTGTTGGTGCTCCAGAGTGTCCTCATTGCTTCAAACATCATTGGGGTACTTATAGGGGACTACGAGTGCATGTTTTCAATGTGGAAGCACTGATCATTTGATAGTAAATTGTCCTATGAAATAGTCTTAGACAACACAAGCTAGTAAAGAGGTTTCTCATGCACCAATAGGGAATAGAGGACGTGGAGGATATAGCCAGATTATGCCTAATCCGAGTACGCTTTCAGAAACCGTTGATTGACCTGCTGTATCTTCTGCTACGGCTCGAGCTTATGCTTAGAAAGATCACGAGGATTAGCACGCACCTGAGGTTATTGTTGCTACTATTTCTCTCTTTAACTTTAAAATGCATCCTTTGATTGATCCCGGATCCACCCATTCTTATATCTATGTTGGAGAAATTCCTGATAAAAAGATGCCTATATATCGGTTAGATTATGATATTCATGTAACCAGTCCTCTGGGTAGTAATGTGTTGGTTAACTAGGTTTATAGAAATTGTCCTGTTATGATCCAAGGTAGTAAGTATGTAACAGATCTAATTTAATTGCCATTTCATAAATTTGATTTGATTTTAGGTGTGGATTAGTTATCCAAGCATCAGGCAGTGGTTGAAGTGCTAAGACTATTATGCTTAAGAAGCCTAATCAACCTGAAGTAATATTGTATGGCATTTACACTAGTTCTCTGGCTAATGTAATACCTGAAGTAATATTGTATGGCATTTACACTATTTGGATTTTGTACTTGATTATAAGAAGGAGAGTGTTAACCTGCAAGACATTTTAGTGGTGATCGAATTTTCAAATGTGTTTCCTGAAGAAATACCCGAACTTTCTCCTGAAAAGGAAACGGAGGTATCTATTGAGATTATGCCTGGCAATGCTCCTATATCTAAAGTACCGTACAGAATGGCTCCTATTAAAAAAAGTTGAAAGTTCAGTTGCAAGAGCTACTAGATAAGGGATTCATTCGACCTAGTGTCTCACCCTGAGGAGCATCGGTTTTGTTTGTAAAGAAAAAAGATGGTACTCTTCGAATGTGTATTGATTATAGGCAATTGAACAGGGTCACACTGAAGAATAAGTATCCATTACCAAGGATAGAAGATTTGTTTGATCAATTAAAAGGTGCAGGAGTATTTTCCAAAATAGATATGCGATTAGGGTATTATCAAGTTCAGGTAAAGGATGTGGTTGATTCGAAGATTGCATTTCGGATCTGTTATGGGCACTATGAATTCCTGATAATGTCGTTTGGGCTAACTAATGCTCCAACTACATTCATGAATTTGATGAATAGAGTACTTAGGCCCTACTTAAACCATTTGTTGTGATATTCATAGATGATATCCTGGTCTATTCCAAGAATAAGCACTATCATACTCAACATTTACAAATTGTGTTACTATTGGGACCCGATCCGGGAACCGGATCCCAACTGGAAAACGGAAACGAAAAACGAACAAGGAAACAAGGATAGCGAAGGATCGCTAATTGGAATACAAATCGAATCGAATCGAATCGAACAGCGTACAACATCGAACTCAGAATCCAACTGAAACAAAGGTCCGACATCCGCTTACAAATATCCTAGAAAAACATATCGCGACGCTTTGGAAACCCTAAGACTAATCTGAAAAAAATTCCCGATATAATTTTTTTTCATTCTTATTCATTCCTTCCTCTTTATACGAAACCATTTCCAATTTCCCTTTTGGGAA
>JANZLX010000006.1:18506758-18517385 GCA_025531955.1 Erythroxylum orinocense | reverse complement strand
AATTCATATAATTCCTTTTAATACTCACAATATATCAGAAATAATAATCATAACCTACACATTAAAATCCTCAATTTTTCCAACCAAATAAATAAATTCTCAAACTAAATCCTCCAAATAATTTAAACATGCTTAAAAAGAAATTGGGGCCCAACAGCTAAAATCTTTTATGAATCTCCTATAGAAAGAACATAAACCATGAAAGCTCCTAACTTGAAAAAGGTTAGTGGGTCTCAGCCAATCAATAATGGTTTGGATTTTCGAAGGGTCTATGCTAATGCCTTCATGGCTAACGACAAAACCTAGGAAATTTAAAGAAGAATCACAAAAATGGCACTTTTCTAAATTGACATACAATTTCTCACGATCTAAGACCTTTAACACAAGTCTCAAATGCATGACATGTTCAACTAAGGAAGAGCTAAAGATTAAAATATCATCAAAGTAGACTTCCACAAATTTATGTAAGAATGGTTTTAGTACCTCATTCATAAGCCTCATGAAAGTTGATGGTGAATTGGACAGCCCCATTGGCATAACTAGCCATTCATAAAGTCCCTCCTTTGTCTTGAAACCAATTTTCCATTCATCTCCCTCCTTCATTCTTATTTGATGAAAACCATTTGCAAGGTCCAATCTTGAGAAAATTTGAGCACCATAGAGATGATTTAACATATCGTCCAGTCTAGGAATTGGATACCTATACTTGACGGTGATTTTATTAACGGCTCTTAAATCTATCACCATCCTCCACTTCCCGTTCTTTTTTGGCACATCAAAGGTCGACACTATACATGGACTTGTGCTAGTCCGAATGAAACCTCTCTCAAGTAACTTATCTACAAAATTTTGTAATTCTTCTCCTTCTTTAGGACTCATTCTATATGCATGCTTGTGAGGAATAGAAGCACCGGGCATAAAATTGATCTCATGTTGAATCTCCCTTAAAGGTGGGAACCCTGTTGGAATTTCTTTAGGAAACACAAAAATGAACTCATTAATCAAGTTTTGTACCTCTTCTGGAATTGGTGGCCGTGGTTTATCTTCCTCTTCAATATCAAGTGGTACAAAATTTGGCAATTCTTCAAGAACATCAACCTTTTCTTCTAATGTCATCAAATTAGATTCTTCTCTCTTCTTCCTTTGAAATCCTACTTCATTGGGGTCAACACAAACTTCTTGCCATGATGTTGCATATCCTTATCACAAAGCCATGGTCTTCCAAGAAGCAAGTGACATACCGTCATTGGAATGACATGACACCATACTTCATCCACATATTTATCAATTGCAAATGGGACAAGAAACCATCGGTTGACTTTGATCTCATGCTTGGAATCAAGCCAAGTTAGCTTGTATGGATTTGGTAAGGGCTCAGTTTTGAGGGCTAACTTATCAACCATATCATTTGAGACCACATTCTCACACGCTCCACTATTAATGACAATTTCACACATCTTTCCATTGGTTACGCATCTCGTATGGAAAAGTGATTTTCTCCTCTAATCTTCAACTTCCTTATCACTACTCAATACTTTCATCAAAACAAGCATCTCAGCATCAATGTTGTAACCACTAGCTTTAATAGTCTCATCACTATCTCCGTCGTCTTCCTGTTCAATGTTAGCACCAAACAACAATTCTTTCTCAACTTCATAATCAATAGCCTCCATTTCTTGTATGGTCATGACTTTTCTATTTGGGCATTCGGCTTGGAAGTGTCTATAGCCTTGACATTTGAAGCACCTAAGTTTGGATTTTGGTGATTGTCGAAGAAATTTTGGAGTGTATGGGCTTGGTGTGGCATTCAGTTTTACTGGAGGAGTTTGGTTAAAAGGTTTTGGTGGAAGAGTTGTGGGTGGTGATAAAAGCTTACCCTGTCTTTGATGTCAATTTTGAGGCCCTTGAGGAATCTTGCACAAACTAGCTCCTCGGTTTTACTCAAGTCACAACTAATCATCAAATGCTCGAACTCCATGATGTAATCTTCTACACTCTTGTTGTCTTGTCTGAGACTAAACAACCGATCAAGAAGCCTTTGCCTATATTGTGGTGGCATAAAAGCCGTCCATTTCAGGTTTCATTTGTTGCCATGTTGATAACGCGACCTTCCTTCTCTTACTCTTCTTTGATGCAAATTGTCCCACCATTATGTGGCATAACCCTTCAATTTTAGGGCTACTATCTTCATCTTTCTCTCCTGATCAACTTCTTTCAATTCAAAAGCCCTCTCTACACTATAGACCCAATCTTTGAAAGCTGCTACATCAAGCTTTCCAAAAAACTCCGGTATGTCTAATTTGAAATTAAACATGTTGTCATTTTGTGAGTGTTGTGGAGTAATCTGTTTACCTCTTCTAGTCTGCGGCCTTGTCTCTCCTCCCCCTCCTAAATTCGTTCCTCCTATATTGGTGTGAGAGGTCTCTCCAAATTCATCAAAAACTTCCTCATTCTCCAAGTCAAACGGCTCTTCAAAGGTGGGATTAGAGTCGAACCTAATTGGGATTCTGGGTGTGTAATTTCTTGGGAAATGACTTAAGGGTGGGAAAGGGGGAGGATTTGGATTTCGACTTGATGATGTTGGTTGTTTCATGGATTGATAGGCTCTTTCTTTGGCTTTGGAGGCTGCAAGTATTAATGTAAGTATACTATACATGTATTAATGTCCACTATACATTTATTAATGTGGAAAATTAAGGATAGGAATTAAAACACACTAAATAAGAATTAAACACATTAAATAGGAAACGTATGAGCAACAGATTGCTCTTACTGAAAACATACCATAGGTTGAAATATTATACCTTCTCTTGGCCAAGTCAAGTTATAGGACAACATGTGACTTGATTTTGGCCAAGAGCCTTCTCCCCTATGGGCTTCATTTGGGCTTCAAGATCATCAACTTGGACCAAGGCTTTAGAGTCCCCAAAAGGTTTCTATAAAGCTTGGTATTGTAGGAGAATGTTGAGGCCAACTTCTTCTAACTCTTCATCCTCCTTGGCCCGTTCTTCTTCTTAGGCTTTAAAGCCCATGTTGGGCATATCTTCCAAAGCTTTGTTTGATGGTCCTCCATCATTATCATATACATCTAAATATTTACAAGATAAAGAATGTCTTTAAATTATTTTGTCACTAAACTGCAACTAACTAATTGGTTGTAGGATATAAAACTACAATCTTCTACTTGCGTTAAGCTAATCATTTAAGTATCTTATACCACATCACTATATAACGATCATGCTACTGTTGGGACAGTAGCTTAATGAGAGAATTTTACAAGATTCTCTATAGTGAGCTTTTGATTAAATCTTACAACTTTCATCGTAATTATAATCATAATTTAAAATTTTTCCTAAATATGTCATTGGATCTTTGATGAGACTTTAGCATTTGTTGCATGCCCATTGATCTAATGTTCCACAGTACATACCGTCTTGAACAATGCAAGGAACTATATCAAATTCATTAAAGAACTTATTGATCCAATTAATTATTTCTACTAAATGAAAAAATTTATTAGGACTGAATTAGCAACCATTGCTACATTGGAACCTTTCCAATCTTAAAATGATATTGTTCTAAGTAAAATAAACCTTAGCTAGGATTTACTTCTTAAGTAAATATCTTTATCTCCTTGAACTCAAATATCAATTCATACATATAATAATATATATATATCTTTAATACTTAACAAATATCTTATATCTTAAATGCTAAACATCTTTAGTACATTATTTATGTACTTGGACATAGAAAAGGTAAACGACTTTCATTCTATCTCTATAGATCTAATTCCTAGATTTTAGTTTTTAACTTTTCGTATTCAACAAGAGTTATTCTTAGACAAGTATATTGTTAACAATTGAAAATTACAATTATTGTTTTTTATGAGAAATATATTGCTACATACTCTTACTAAAAAGGACAACTATACTCTAAGTAGCCTTCTTAAAAAAATGATAAATTCACAATCTTCTTCCAAGAGAACAAAATCTTTGAATTTAATATGAAAGTGAATCTTTCAACATCTTGTAGCCTTTTAATTATACATCAAATGTATCAATAAAGGCATTAGTTCCAATTTGATGTGTTGTCATGAGATTTAAACTTTTCAAATTTTATCTTACTTCCATTACTTGTCTTGAGAATCATTCTCTGATAAGTATACATTGAATTAAATAATTTGTTCAATAGATCTATAAGATTATATCCAACCTTTTGGATATCTTATAACCTTTTATCATCTAATTTAATTCTAAACTTAATGGATAACCAAGCAACACATTCTTGAATTATTAACTTTGACCCTTTCAAAAACTTAGCATTTCATATCTAATATGAAAACTTACTAATTGATTTAATTGAAACTATTAAAGGTAAGTCATTGAACGAGGCACAATTATATAAAAAATAATATTGCATCATACAATATCTCATATTATATTTTCTTCCTTACATAAATCTATACTCTTATGAAATTTTGTTGTGAAGGTATTCACAATAGAATCTAATTCCTGATAGATAACTAAAAATTTAAAACTTACAACAATGATCTCATCAAAGTTCTTTATCATTTTCAATGCTTAATTTCTACTTGGATTTAAACTATTTGAACTTTTCAAAATTTTAAATTGACATTTCATTTAATACATATGACTATATTACATAAAGTTATTAGTGTTATAATGAACTATAAGTATCATCCTTTTATGAATTGTTATTCCATCTAATACATTACATGTATAAATTTAACAATTAAATACCATCATCATCCTTTCACCAAAGGTTGATTTGGTTATTTTTTAACTTGACAAGTTTCATATGATACATAATCAAAAGGATACACATATCCTTGTGTGTAACTTTATGACTCTCGTTATGTTGATTTAATCAATATGGCATAAAATTATAATCTTAATTATCCAACTTTGTATTCTGGCCACTTATCTTAAGCATAAGTTTCCTTCAATCCAACATATGCAAACTATTTGTATAAAATTGAATCAACTACTTTTACTTAACAATCTATTTCATATCATGCATTGAACATTATAATAATGTTAAATCTAAATTCAGTATCAAATACTCACAAGTATGAACTAAAAATATAATATGATGTTAAGCGAAACAATTTCATCAAGGTACTATACCTTTCAGCTGTATTTCATGCAACCTCTTGCATCTTTACATGTTATCATTAAAGTTTATAAGATATTAGTCAACTCAAAGTGTCAATACATTTTGTCATCCATATAATTTTGACATGTCTCTAAAGCTTTGTCACGGAATCCTTAACATAGATTATATAGCAAAATGACATAATGGGTATAAAATTTTCTATCTAACTTTGAGAACTCTTCTGAATCATACCTTATGTCTAAGAAATTTGATTCACTAACTTAATATCAACTATACTAAATAATATAAATACCACTTAAAACGTAGGCTATGATTTAGAAAAATTGTAGAGATATATAGATTTTTTTGCTACAAATTCTAAAACGTAAGTAAAAAAAAGTGGCCAATAAATATATTTTTTTGTGGTGATATGGAATATTTATGCCCTGTCAATTTAATGAATTTATTCTTTAACAAAAACTCACGTATTTATTTAAGTATATTTAAATTTTTAGTTTATGATATCAAATACTTCCTTCGTAAGGAAAAATTTGTTTGCAAACCTTTATGCTTTATTATTATTAAATCTCAATAAAAAAGATTAAGAATAATTTAGAGATAACACTTAAATACAGTGCGAATGTTATAATTATAATTTTATCACAATTTTATTTGGACAGTATATTTATTTCATCATTTTATTTTAAATATTAATTAATTCATTATATAAAGTAAATAATATTTGTAATTAATTATGTTACAAATATACAACCACCAATTAATTCTAGAACATAAACAGTATTAACTACATGTCCGCAATGCTCTATGGGAATTTCGTTAGTTTGTTGATGGTTGAGAATTGTATAACGCTTGCTTCTCTTTTTGCAACTCTCATTTTTTGTTACAATCAAAGGTTTCTCATGTGAATATGTGATCCTTGACTTTTGAATTGTCATGCACAGCTAGGTGACTGATAAAGCATGCTAGGATGACGACACTATACCTACCGTTCTCTCAGCAATCTACGTGGAGCAGCTAGTGCGTAGCAACTTTTTGCAAGCAAATGTTAGATCATCAATGTCTGATCTAAGAGAAGGCATGATTCCACATCCAGCGTAATGGATTGGATAACATTTCTTTTACTTCACTTCACGCTTTGGGAGAAGTTGGATTTGTCTTTCGGCGAGACGGAATGATCTGTAATACCAGATGTTGACATGTGAGTTGGAGCCACGGAATGATCTGTAATGCCAGATGTTGACATGTGAGTTGGAGTATGACAGAATGACCTACTTCCACAGGGGTAACTCATATCACATGTTGACATGTGCGATGGAGTATTCTACCTTTGGACAGAATGACCCACTTGAAGGGCAATCCATATCACCATATATTCTATGATGTTTTGAAAAGGCTTTGTGAGATGGACAATAACATTTTAAATGTTTCATTTAAATAAATAGTTTTCATAAATTATTACTTTTTTCCTAAACAAAAAGATGGTTTCACGAATAAATGTTTTCCTAAAATTATTCCTCTTTTTAATTAGTTCTCCATAACATTCACGACCACATGCTACCGTGAACCTTGTTTTCTTCTTTCACCATCTCTGTATGTGTCTAACTTTACCTCTGGATTTGTGCATGCTTTCTAGATCAATCCTACATCTCACTACCATTGTCAACCTCTTAATGCACCACAAAACATCAACCCTGATTAAGGGCGTATTTTTTCGTTCATACTTTCACCCTTTTCTACCTCTAAAATTATTCGCCTTATTAGTAATTACCTTTTCAATTCCTTTGAAACCTAACACTACGTTACTATTTCAGGGTTGTCGCAGTACAATGTCAAATTTAGGTCAGACCCTTTGTATACATTGACTTTATACTCCTTAGCCTAAAACCTTCCCTAAAAGCTCCACCAAATCTAGCACGAGATCTCCTATTTGATTATGGTGTTTTTATCATATTTTATTAAATCTCATCCACACATTTATGTAGGCCCTACATAAATATATAGATAAGATTTAATAAAACAGAGTAATTAGAATAGAAGATTTGATGTGATATAACAAAAGGAAGTGAAAATAAGAACTAGATCTCAACCAAATCAGCCCTAAACTGGAAGCAATTTGTAGGAGGGAAACAGATAGAAATTTTCAGCAATATCCCTCCTAATAGATATGAGTGATGAAAAGTGGTTTCTCCGTAAGTAAAAATTCTTCAAAAAGGGGCTAGGAGTTAGTCATTAACACTCATTAGCTTTTTCATTAGAAGAAGACCCTCTTTCCCAACAACAAAAAATTGGGCTCACAAAAGCTAGAAGGGAAAAGTCCTTTAAAATATGATGTTTTCTAAAGAAAACATCATATTATTTAGGTTTTCCTCAGAACGAGGGGATAAGGAAATAGTAAGAAAAGTCCTTTAAAATATGATGTTTTCTAAAGAAAATATCATGTTATTTAGGTTTTCCTCGGAACGAGGGGATGAGGAAATAGTAAGAAAGGGTCCTACAAAGCTATACAATATGAGAATATTTTTATTTGAATAAACATACACAATATACCTTTGGAATATTGGTTTGCTAAAAGAATCAGTGCTCTGGCCATTTTTATGGGTAATGTTTTGCTTAATATTTGAGAGTTTATGTTATTTTGGTACTTATTTTACTTTAAGTGTGTTTTTAGGTAATAGTTGCCTTTATAGACCAAAAGAAGAAGAATTTGGCCAAAATTGAGGCATAAAATAGAAGAATTGAAGTAAATTTAGAGATACATAAATGACTGTGTAAGTTTTTGAAAATATGTAAAGTTAAAATTTTAAAGGGATTTTAAGATACAAGGTCATTCACATGGACATATAAGTGACCGTGTATATTCCAGAAGTCATAGTTTTACACTTTAAAAGGAAATTATGAAGGCTAGGTCATCATCATCATCATCATCACACGTAGCCTGAAATCTCGTAGTGAAACGGGGTTTAGGAAAGAGGTTGTTTCCGATAGACCCGCATGTAGAAGGCTAGGTAGGAAGAAAAGATTTGGAGTAAGATTAGACACCAGATAGAGCGGAGAAGATGTAATTTTAAGCTTAGGACGAGGAAAACACAGAGATTTCTTCAAGAAATCCAATAGAGAACAACTTTTAACCAAAATTTCAAGAAGATTTCATTAGAGATAAAGAGGGATATATAGATTATGAATTCTTTTATTTTTAATTGTTCTTTTGGATACATAAAGAGGGATATATAGATTATGAATTATTTTATTTCTCATTGTTCTTCTAGATACTTGATGCTAGTTTCGCTCTTTATGTTTATGAACTAATTTGTTTAGTTCCTAGGTGTGATGAATCCTAAGTGAGGATGGATAATATGATATAGTGTTTTATTTAATGCAATTTAAATGATTAATTTATTGTGATTCAATTACACATTTATATTCTAGAATTAATATGTAGTTCAATATTTTACTTAGAAATTCTCTTGTATCAATAGATCTTCCATAATTGGAAGAAGTTGTATGCAAACCTAGAGATAAGTCAACATAAACCTTCTGGATTAGGTTCAAACCTAATAGTGAATTTCATGAATCGAGTAATGCAATCTTAGGGATTTTGATTAGAATGAGATTTTAGTTAATCAAACAAAGGTTAGTTGTTAATAGTTTTAAGAAAGATATTAATATATGATATGAATTTTACGATCCAATAATCAATAATTTAATTGCATGATGAAGGATTAATATTTAAGATATTTTAGTGGGATTCATCACCTATATAATAATTATTTGATATTGTTTAATCATAGTGCTTTCTTTATCTTAGTTCGTTCATATGTTATACCTACTTTAGTTTGTTTTGTTTAATTCAAAATTAAATCCACAATTTGATTTGGCTGTTCGATAATAGAAAATGAGTTAATACAACTACTTATAGTCCTTATGAGATTCAAGAATTGGATTGAACAAAGCATTAAAATTGTTTCTTTCTCTTTCCTTGTGAATGGCAAAACCATAAACTTAATCAAGACGGAGAGGGGACTTAGACAAGGTGACAAGAACCAAGCTGGCCTAAGCAAAACTCTAAAGAAACCATTGAGCATTCAAGGAGGCCTAATTATAAAAGCTAGAGCCAAGAAGATAAAGGAAACTATAAATGGGCTACTTGAAGAGATATGGAATAAACAAGCTTTAATTAGTTTGGAAAGTATTTAAGGCCTAATAAATTTGATCCAAAATGAGTCAAGACACCTAATGGGTGTTTTAAGTTATTCCAATCTATTTCAAGCATTCCAAGATTCATGGGAGACATTCAAGAATGTGTGCAATCTATCCTAACAAATTGGCAATGATTTCTTACCTTAATTAGCTCAATCAAATAATAATTCTAGTCAAACCATTCAATTAGGATAATTTCTTACCTTAATTAGATCTTACCTTAATTAGCTCATTCAAATAAAGTTTCTAATCAAATTATTCAATTAGGATGATTTCTTACCTTAATTAGCTCGTATCTTAATGCTTATATAAAGGCTTGTAATGTTTAAGACACTTTAAAAAAATTTAGAATTCATTATGTGAGGTTCATTTCTCTTTGATTCTTTTATGAATTTGTGAACTTATCAAATCATTATCTTTTAATGTTCAAAACCTATCTTATACCTTTGGTTCTTGTCTTTTATAGACATCGGGTCAAGGTTTTTCTATCCTATACCTATTTTTAGCTTTCTTGGATTCCTTGCTTCCAATTGTGCATTTGGTGGGTTTCAAGGCTCATCCTTGAGGGTCACATCAAAAGGTGATATAGTCTCACCTTATTTGTTCATTCCTTATACAGTGGTCCTACATATATTAATGGGAATGTAATTTAAGATTGGATAAAGGCTTCCATTACTATACCAAATGTAAGAACATTGGGATGTTTAGCCTCTTTTTTTGTAATGACCTGCTATTGTTCTCCAAAGCCAATAATAATTCAGTAAATGTCTTCATAACTACCCTTAACACTTTAGGAGCCTGTGTTTGTTTAACTTTGAACAAGAATAAGGGTTATTCACTATTATCAGAAACACTTTGCCAATTGGTTGAACCCATTCAGTACCAGCCAAGTAGCTCCACTCCGGATTATTTGTAATGGTTACCTAGCCCTTCCAAAAAGTACACCAATGGATCAACGTATAAATTATTGAAACCCTTAATCTAGCAAATATCTTGGCACAATCTAGTTTGGTTTAAAAATAACAGCCCAAGGTGTTCATTCATTTTATGGTTAGCAGTCCTTAAAAAACTACAAACAAAGGATAAACTTCTTTTTTCTCTATACTCCTAACCATTGTTCTCTTTGTATTTTGGCCCTTGAATCCAATGAGCATATGTTTTTTAACTGCCCATTCTCTAAAGCCTTATGGGAACATTGCCTTAACTACTTCCAAATTGTAACACCCAAATACCCCCTGGAAGGGTATGAGGATGCCACCCAAGACAGGACAAACAAATCAAAACATTTCAC
>JANZLX010000006.1:18495604-18506715 GCA_025531955.1 Erythroxylum orinocense | reverse complement strand
AATGCATGCCATAATACTTATGCACAATTAAGCAAATATTTAATAAGCAAATAACAAACATAATTCGTACTAACTTCTTTTAATATTCTAACCCCTAATTTGGGGCGTTACACAAATCCTCATTCCCAACTCTTCAAGCCTTCAATCTATCCTCCATTGGTTTCCTCACACAACTTCACACAATATCCTTTTCCCTATTCTCTTGTCCATGACTGATTATAACATTTGGCATGAAAGAAACTCAAGAACCTTCAAGGATGTAGCCATGGATGTGGAGAACTTACAAGCCAGAGTAATCTTCTTAGTTTTGGAGTATCTCAGCCCAAACACATTGGGAGGTAATTAGAGTAATTATACACTAACATTGTCTTGTAGATTATTTTTCAAATGTGGTATCTACATTCCTCACAGCAAATGTTCTTCTCTGATGGGCATATGTTCAATGTGAACAGCAGGCTATTCAACTGCATCTCAAGAAACATGGAGCTTTGATAGGCAATGTTTCGGCATAGAGAATCATTTCTTATGAAAGCTCCTTCCGGACTGGCGGAAGCTATGGAGGCAAATTCTAGTTGTATGTTGAAATATCACTCCTTTTACTGAAATTGATTCGGTTTGGTTCTTGGATGTATATATATGTGTTCAAATGTTAAGGTTTTTGGTTTATTTGCTTGCTTGTAAGCAAATGCAGGGAAGGCTTCTTTTTTAAATATAATGGTAGGCAATAGGGGAGGTTTTTTAAATGGTAGGGTAGTATCTTTGATCTAGGTTGTTGTTCATTGCACTACCTGATGTATCCTGAGTGTTCAGAGATTAACTACAAATAATCTCCTGTGTTGTACATAACATTTTATTTTTTATAATAGTTATTGATTTATCAAAAAAAATTCGAAAATCAAGTGTAGGATCCTCAATTATCTATTTTAGTTTTTGCATTTCAATTAAAATACTCCATTTTAGAGAGTGCATTCCATCAATAGAGAAAATTTAGAAGAGATTGTCTAGTTTTTTTAATGTAAAATGCTATGTGTCTAAAAATAGCAAATCGATAAAAAAATGACTAATGTATCTTAACAGAAGAAAATATTTTTATTTTTTATATGAAATATAAGGATCTTTTATAAAATTTTTAAATTACATAATTTTTTGTAAAATTAATGAAATTAAAAGGAACTTTTCATATGGAAAGTAAATTACACATGTTATGTACTAATTAGGCGTTAAGTAATGATTAAAGCATTGGATTTGGAATAATCCAAGTCTTCCATAATTTGGACGGTCCCGCAAATCAACTTGAAACAACCCTTCCACGTGGCTGTATGAAATCACTTTCTCATCCTTAACCAATCGTTCTCTTTCCTTCCTCGTATTGTATACCTATTATTCTCTTTGTAGTAAAAGCAAAATAAATAGAGACACATACTTTTTTTCTCTTTGGCTAAACACCGGACAGTTCTCCCCGTGCTCTCCGCTCTCTGCTCTCAGCATCGATGTCTTGGACTCGACAGAGCAGAACAGAAATCTCGGAAGACATGTCCACCAGAACACTTAGCGAGATTTCAGAGTTTGAGATGACTCTGAGTTTTGGGGTGGATCTTGTTTCGGCTGCAAGACGCAATGTTGGGTTCTTGAGGACTGTGAGAGAGTGTCTTTGGCTTCACGAGAGAGAGAATCTTGTTAAAGCCGTAAGAAGGTGATCATGGTAGCTGATGTTGATCAGACTGATTCTCTGCTAGTTATGGAGCTTGTTTTCTAGGTTGTTACTATGTTTATCTGATTGGACGGCTTTTGATGACTTGAAAGTAAGCTTTTATTTTATTTTCTATTCCACAGGTACGATCAGTTCTGGATGCCGTTGATTTCTGATTTGATGATGGGGTCAATGCCTCCCATGGTGCTTCCTCCTGTGGATATTGAGTGGGTTTGGTTCTGCCACTCGTTGAATCCGGTTAGTGAGATGTTTCCATTTTCTGATTAGCTATACTGTTTGGTTAGAGAGAAGCTATAGGAAAATCAAGGAGATTAACAATAGAATCTTTCTTTTCCTTCTCGAGAACATTTTAACGTCACAATTCTGACAAGAATAAGGAGCTTTTATCCTTTTCCAATTCCTTCCATTTCTCGATAACTAACACTCAAATGCATTGTAAATATTACAGTTGTGATTAAACATGGAAACTTTAATCTAATCTGTACTGCAATAGTGACATCGAAGAGTTAACCATTACAGGCAAGTTACAGGCAATACTGTGAAAAGAGGTTCTCGAAACTCGTCGGCAAGCCAGCCATCTTCGATGAAGAAAATGAAGAGTATGCATTGATGAGATGCAAAGAGCTTTGGATGGATAGATACCCAAATGAGCCTTTTGAGAATGAGACTGTTTCAGATTCGAAGAACCCTGTTACTGAAAGCTGTGAAGATCTATTGAGTGAACTCAAGAAGCAGAACGCAGTGTGCAAGTTTTCACTGCCATTTATGAGTGACGTTGTATACTTAATAGCTGCCAGACAAAGGTACAAGGGATTTTTGTATTTGTTGCAGAAATTCCCTGATGATGAAAGTGAATATGAGCGCTTAGTGCCTACTTTTGATATATTGCTAATGTGGGTGACTCACCAGGTGCGTTCTCTTCAATGTCAGTTTTCTGTATTCTGTCTCTATTTGGGACCTTAAGAGAAAAATATCTTATCTTCTGTGCGTTATTTTATCTCACTTGTAGTTTTATGTTTGGTTAGCGTGTTTGTCTCTGCTTTTTCTCATTTTCCATGATCTTTATTCCATTTCCTATTGCATTTATCATTCTATTTTGTTTCAAAATTGTGGTGGGCACTCCTTGTCTTCCTCTCCTATTCTTTTCTCTTCTTGTCATTTTTTTTCGTTTTCATTTCCAGGAAAGAAAAGGATGGGCAGGTTCGTTTGTTTGCTTTTTTTTTTTTTTTTCTTTTCCTTTCCCTGTTTTTAGTTTCTTTAGTTGAAGTAACGTCATGTTTTATTTGTTAGCTAAAAGGTGGATTGGAATTGTTTTGACTTTTGTTTTCTTATAAACAATCTGAAACACCGAAGAAGATAATTGCTATCTAGATTGACTGTCAGTATTGTTTAAAATGTGCATTAGTTTACCTGATTTGTTTTTTTACAAGTAATCTTTGCAGATTTCGTATGTAGCAAGTCTTTGCAACTTCATTTCACTTTTTTTTTTATATATAATTGAATAATCAATTGTGATGTAAATCTCCAGAGTTACCCAACGGTATATGCAGAAGATATGAAAGAGATGGAGGCTGATATGGAAAAGGTGGTGAAGTTATGGGAGACGGTGAAAAAAGAGGAAATGGCAATGACAAAGAAGCTCTGGGAAGCAGCATTTGATCAACCTTATGACAAAGCTGGTGGAACCATTGAATTTGATGGGGTTGCCTCATTCAAACCACCTGTTTACTGGGACATCTCAGATACGGATGTGAACACCAGATACAGGTCTCTCTTGCCCAGATTCCTACTGGAGGTCATTCTCTAATTTCCCTCTTCAATATATGTTTCAAACATGTTTAATTTTCTACTATTCTCCAACTATTAGTTCTGTCCTTAAATTTGAAAATGTAACGAGGCATACGTGCTGAGAGTGAGTATTCCTGATACATTCTTCATTGGAAAGATACATGACATATTCAAAATTTGTCTGCTTTGGTCAACAAATTGGATGACTAGCCATCTTTTATTCGACAAGCTAATGCCTTTTGACAATGCTGTTGTTATACAATAGAAATCAGCCAGACTAAAATATTTTAGATATGTTTTTGTGCTATGAAAGGACCATATAGGCTGTTAAACAGCAGATACTATAGTTGTAACATTGAACACTTCCTGTTGATGTTCAATTTAAAGGGTTAATCTTGTAGAATTCTAACAAATGCTGTCAAGGAAGCAGAGGAATCGTGATTTTCTAGGTTATTGTTGTTAATGGGTTTTTCTATCCAAAGCTCTATTATGCTTTGCATATTAAATCTTGAAAGTCAGGTATGTGTCTTTGTGAGGCTCAACCCCAGGATAAAGGAAATGCAAGAGGATATGAAGCGCAATTTCCTACAACTGCAAACCGTAAGATGTCACAGAGAACTGAAGATTCACAAATCAATTTCCAGTTTGTCTTTGGATTCATGGAACAAGGTTTCACATCTATTCTGTGAGTTTGGCACCAAGGGAATAGCAGTGGAGCTACGTAAACATGCTGTTGGCTGTTTCAGAACGAGTAAGTTGGAAGGCACTACCACATTCCTTTGGAACGATTTACTAAGAGCACCCGCATTGACGTTGAAAAGAGACATTGATAATCAAGTGAAGAGTGTTGTTTCTATTACCCCACCAGTTCAAGCATCCTACTTGTTTAAATGTGTGCCAGATAGGGTCACAGATGACTCTGGCGCTATGATTTCAGACGTTATTTTGAGAATAAATCATTATAAGCCTCAAGAAGGTAGATGGTTGTCTCGCACTGTTCTTGATCATGCAGGAAGAGAGTGTTTTGTTGTTCGAATGAGGTAATGCAAAAAAAATTGTCTTTTGTTGCAAGGAAATGAAAATTTTTATTATCTGTATCAGCACTGAATTTTGATTTCTGTTGTGAATTTAGAGTGGGAGCAGGCTTTTGGAGGAGAGGAGGTGAAACCCCATCAACTGTTAAATGGGAGGAGAGGACCACTGAGATACGTGAAGGCGCTTGGTCATATGTTGCTGGTTCTATTGGAAAGGCACCTGGTATGTTAAAGAAATCAAGTATAATTTCCAATGAACTTGGACTTTGTGTAGTAGTTGCAAAACATTAAAAGTAAAGAATTATGGTGTCAGTGAAACTAATCCTTAACTTTTTTAGTAAATCTTGTCTATCTAGGGAATAGCAAGTCTACTAACTAAAATTGGTAATAAACTAGAAATAATTGGTAAAAAATTAATTTATTGATATTCAATTTTCTTTCTGAGAAATGCTTTAGGTGTCTGCAATTTTTGTTCATTGTTGTTGCTATCTAGTGCAGAGAAAGTAGTTGGAACGGCAACACCAATTCAACCTTCAGAAAATTGGCAAGCAGCATGGAGGTTCTCAACAGGAGATGAATTTTTGATAGGTTTGGAGTCCTCAACATCAATACGTGATCTGAAATTTTGTTTGAGAAATCAATCGTCTCCAGATTCATTGGTCAGTTCAGTATATGTGCTTATTTGTGAGACTTAATTAACAATTTTACTCGCAATTGAATTTCACCAACAAACCACACTTTAAGCTTGCAGTTAACGGTGCTAACAGGGCGTAGGATGCAATATCAATCCAAGAAAGCCAGTTCAGGAAGTAAGGAGCAAGAAGAAGAGAACAAGGAAGAAAAGAAAGAAGGACGGAAGGGAGAGGAAAATGAGACAGGTTTTGTGACGCTTGTCAGGTTCACTGGAGATAATCAGATTGGAAGAGCGACAGCCCTGCTGAACTGGACACTATTAGTCGTGGAGGTGTCACCAGAAGAGGATGCGGTTTTGGCACTTCAGATATGCATTGCAATACTCAGAAGTGTATCAGAGATGAGAAAGGAAGACGTGGGAGGTTTGCTCATCAGAAGGAGATTAAAAGAAGCAAAACTTGGAGCTAGAGATTGGGGTTCAGTGGTACTTCATCCTTCTTCATGTTGGTCATCAATTTCCACACCTTATGTTCAGCCATGGCATTGGAATGCCAAGGCAGTGATCGCTTTAGATGAAGGTGTTAATATGACGACTCCATCTGCTTCTAATTATTCTCCAGCCGAAGGCGGTGATAAGTTGTACAAGGAAGCTATTACAACGTGATCCGGGTCAATGGTGACCAAATGACACTCGAATCAATTTACTTCATAAGTTTGTCTGAACTCTAGTTCATCTACATATCCAGTCAAGTTAAATATAAGACGTTCATAATTCAGCCACAGGATCTACATGATGGTATAGGATCTACATAAAACAGGGTATATGGTCCATGAAATTATGTTCTGATTAGAAGTCAATCACTTGGCAAAATCTCTGATTTTATGTTCCACTACTTTGGATTCTCTTGCATGCATGATTCCACCTTACATTGCATGGGTTGATAGAAATCCTCCATTACCTTATCCTTTGAGTTTAAAAACATGTAGATTCCATGCGGATACATTTGAAATCCTCTACAATCTCATCCCTTTGAGTTTAACTAGTCGTCCATAACCTTATCCTTTGAGTTTAATTATGCATGGTTATACATCCATTAAGAAGTACTATTAACATTGGAAAGAGATTAAAGTTACAGCATTACCAAAGTAAAACTTGAGTCAACATAGTACAATGTCAATAAAGGCGCTAAGAACTGCCGAATTCGGCCCCTTGTCAGTAAAGAAGATAGTCCAAGTTCAACCTAATCTACTGGAGCAAACGAAATGCTCTGGCCCTAGTTCAACTTTAAGAAGACTTCATTCCACAATCATTATTCGGTCATTATTATTAAACAAATAAAATTTTATTTTAACAAAATAATATTCTTTGTTATTTCTAACACTGATTATCACTAATAATTACTAAATAACAAATCATCAAAAAACTTTAATTTCAAATAACCTCTTTTATATTGAAACAATTTTACTCTCTTAAAGTAAGAATAGAATAATAACAGTTCGTAATAATTGCTATATAATATGAGAAAAATAAGACCAAGTAGGAGAGTAAAGAGAAGACAGAAAGAAGAGAGATTGTTTCTCTTGTTTTTTACTACAAAACAAAATATTTAATACCTCAATTAGTACTCTCACAAAGGGATAGTAAATACAACATAAATAATACTTTTAATTTGGACGTTCATGTTGTATAATTATTTTGTCTTGCACATGAGGTAATTTTATTAATTAGGACATTTATTCTTCACAGTTATCTTATATACTAAATAATTCAATTAATTGGGATATGCATTATATAACTGCCTTAGATATAACGTAATTCAATTAATTGAGACATTTATTCTATAACTTTCTCTCTTCAAAGTCTTATACATAAAATGTGTCTTTTGAAAAAACTAAATGATAAAAAACAAATGGGATAAACACTTAGCTAAGAAAATAGCATATTATTTTTGTGTAAGGATATATTTCTTATTCAAAGTTGATTATTTTAAATCTAAATGGACCAAAAATCATATAGAGGAGAAAATTGCTTGTCATGTTATGCCTTTTAGTTTGCAACTAACTATAGAGGCATTAAACACAACTTTAATATTCTTCAACACAGTAATTTTGAGATAAAAGAGGTTAGGCTTCACCATGTAGCTCCTGCTCCATTATTGTCTTCCTTGTCCTTCAACCTATCTTTGCTTTGTCTCATTTCAACATTCTCCTCTCGTCATTGTTCTGATCTTCCTTTTAAAGACCATCCCTTAGCTTTTTAACCAATTGCTTTTGTTTTTGTTTACTAAACATTAACATTCACCTTTGAATATAAACACTTTCCTACTTCAAATGATGGAATTAAAGCTAATTCATAAACCTCAAATGTAACACTTTAATATCCCCTAGAGGGATATACGGATGTCACACAAAATAAACCTAAAACAAACCAATACATTCCAACAATCCCCATAAAATAAGGCAAACATACATCACATTTCATATGTCATTAAGTTATAAACAGGACACAATATACACCTTGTATTTATTAAATCCATGCCTTAAATTCAAACCCATCCTATGTTATGGTTATTACAGGTCATTTACACAAACTACAAAAAATGTCTCATAATATTGAATACAATTTCAAAGCTTAAGCATAAAATCTCCCAAAACATAATATGCTTTTCATTGGCCACTGCGGTTGTCCCAGCCTTAAAAACCTTTTTTATCAAGACCTATATGAAGAAAAAACCACCATACTAAGTATGCAGCTTAGTAAGAAAAAAAATAAAGCACGATACAAGATGTCAATTTCTTTGTAGGTTCCAGTGGTGAGAACTCTATCTCTTGGCTTCCAAATTTTGTTTCAAGCTTTGGTTTCCAACTATGGGAAAGTTGGACTTAGTCTTAGTCATTTCACCATCAATTCCATGTTTCATGATTGAAATTCTATTTGATAATCCTTCTTTAAGCTTAACTTCCACAAAAACTCTTGCATAAAAAATTATGTCCATTTTAGCAATGGTAGAATCAAGGAAAATTGGTTTTCCTATGATATTGGCAATGTAATTTAGCCCCTTAATAGTCCAATACTCCAATAGAAAACTATAGAAGTTAATCCATACTGGAAGAGTGTCTATCCTAGTCGTATCCAAATTTATAACAGGCCTTCAAATCTGTAAAAACATAGGCTAATTTCCTATGTGCCAAGGACCCAATTCCAGAATGTGAATAATGTTGACATCCTTAGTGAATTAGAACAAGAAGGTATCCTCCTCAGTCAGAATTTTCTCCATGCCTTTATTTCCCTACTTGGACATTGCCCATGTTTAGACTATAGGAAAGATTGGTCTTTTGCCAATGAAGTATCCTAATAATGTTGAAGACCAAGTTGCTACTCCTGCTTGCAACATTTATGTTGCATTGGATCTATGCCATCCACTATAGAAGTTTGGACATGATTAACTTGACAGTGGAGGTTTCAGTTGAAGCTATTTTGCTTCATGTCTTCCTTGATAAGTTTTTTTTTTCTGGGGTCATTATTATCTTGCGTAAGAGAAGGGTGTAAGCTGCGTGGATCTAAAGATTTCTTCTTTTCATCAAACAACTGAATTGGAGTGATGTCTTCTTGAACAAAGATCTCATTTCCTTGAGTAGCAACTTCAGTGCATAAAGTCTCATTACCTTGAATGGTAGCAGGGTGAAGAGCCTATAGTTGGTTTTGAACCATTAGAGGAGAGGAAATGAAGCTGTGGGAAGTACCCCATGAAATGGAAAGAGAGCAGCATTGACAAGTGGGAAGTTTTAACCGAAAAAGGAAAGACTAGGGGTAGTTGACAGTCAAAAGGTTAAAGATCCTAGAGTGAAGGCAAAGAAAAGTGTTAAAGATATATGTTATATATCTAAATAATTAGTTTTGGCATTATTTATTAATTAGACATATAAGATATTATTTAGACAATGACTTGGATTCAAAAACTATATGGATAATCTTTTAGTTGAAAAAGAATCCTATCTTGGATTGAAGTCTATTATAATCCTATCTTAGATTGAAGTCTATTATCAAGTTGATAACTGGATTGTGGACTGGGTGAATTTTTTGGTATATAGTAGAAGAAGGGAATTAGTTTTGTGAAGGGTTTTTTGGAATTGGTTTCATGTATGTCTCTATGATACAACATAAGTTATTTTTGTGTATGTCTCTATGATATAGCTAAAGGCAATTTTGGAGTCTTGAAATAAAAGTGCAGTGGGCGTTAAAGTTAATATGATGGGTGTGAGCATTATGGAATGGTAACATAACGAAGGTGAATATTTATGTTAAAGAGAAAATCTTGTCTGGAATATCTAAAGAGCTATAGGCATCATTGTTTTACGCAAAACTCAATGGAGCAATAAATGCATTCTTATTGCCTGCATTATGATCACGTCAACCTAGAGAAGCATCTTATGCAAAGTTGGTCTTATGCAGTAGGTGTGTATTGTGCATGACTTCGGGGATTGCAGTATACCGTGGGTTAAGGTGTTGATTTTCCAAACTTGTTGATTCGAGGTTGTGCATGTGCTGTGATTGAAATACACCGTGGGTTAGTTTCTAATTTTCCAGATTCAGTGCTCTAGGATTGTGCGTGAATTTTTTGCTACAACATTCTTCATTAGCTCAGCGATTATTAATTGATTTTTTTATGGGTTACGTATACTTCGTGTTGATGTTTATGTGAATTAGTCCATTGTTGTTGCGACGACTTCCAGATCTATTTCAGTGGAGCGAAACTCATCAGGAAGTTGTTCTTTTCTATCTCAAGTGTATTTAGTTATCGTCCTTTATTATTTTAATCAATTGAGTTATTTGTTCATTATTCTTTCGTTAAAAGATTGATTGAAAAAAATCTTCTGTCGAGGTTAGTACGAGGTAGTCGTACTATTGGGTGTGAAATTCTTTCACAGGAAGTGAGGTTGAGAGATAGTGTCAAGGGTCGAGTGGTGTCAACTCAGTAAAGCCTTGGGTAAATCTATTGTATTTCAGTGAAAGTGATTAAGCTAGGTGAGAGCCTTGCAGACATAGTCAAGGTGTGCCGAACTGTATTATCAAATTTTCAGTGTTAATTTACTTTTGGTTCTCTTAATTTTTCTGATTCTTTTTATTTGCTAGAAATGAATCAAAAAATTTTCAAAACAGTTAACCCCCTTTGGGTTTTTCAAAAAGAATCCTAGACATTGAGTTTTAAAGCCTTAAAGAGTGCTAACATTATCATATTCATTGCAACAGTTGGGAGATGAAAATATGGTAACTGTTAGGATATATTTTATATATCCCTTATTTGGTTTTGACATTTTAAATTGGACATATAAGATAATTGGAATTATTATATGGGTTGAAGATGTACTGTTGGGACCCGATCCGGGAAACCGGATCCCAATCGAAAAACGGAAACGGAAAAACGGAAAACCGAACGAAAACTCATCAGAGCGAAACGAAAAAAAATCGGATAACAAATCGAATCGAATCGGACAACAAGAGTATCGAACTGAAACACATTCCAACATCCCGGAGAAACAAAGATTGATCGAAAAATTATGCGAGACGCGTTGGAAACCTTTGGAAACCTTAGACATTCCCAAACCGGTATAATTTTTTTTTCCTCTTATTCACTTCTTTTCTCTTTACTCAATCTCATTCAAAAACATAACTAATCCATACATTTCTATTCTTTCTCACTTCATTCATCTTAATTATTTCTTATACAATCATACAAATCCTCGAACTCATTTCTTTAAACCCATTTTACCGAAATTTTACCGAAATTTCGGCAGCATAACGGCTTTATTTTGACAGCCCAAAAATTTAAAACAAAGGAAACTCACTTCTAATATATATCCCAACAACACAAGGCAACATCGGACCTCCCGTCCGGCATCCAAACACCAGCAGTAACACAATCTTAATTCTAAACACTTCATAA
>JANZLX010000006.1:18462926-18475542 GCA_025531955.1 Erythroxylum orinocense | reverse complement strand
TTACCGTTATACTAATATATGTTTAAAATATTCAATAAAATAAATATATTTTATAATAATAAAATCTATAATCTCTATTTTTTGAGTGCGTAATATATGAATTATCGACTATGTGTAATAGTTTACAAATTACCTTTTATAAAAAGATTTATAAAGTAGATGTGTAATGCCTACTCTCCATCGTGATGTTACATAACATACCATTATTTGAAAAAATTAGTCACGAAGGACTCAAATAATATACAAAATTGGGCTAGGGTTAGTATTAGTAATTGGAGTGTGTGAAATGGACAAAAACTCGACGCTCTTTTAACAAGTCATCTGAAAGCAAACTGTTTCTCTCGTCTCCGACACTTTCATGTGCTGTGGCTACTTACCTCACTTCAAGGATAGTGTACTTGCTTGGGGCCTTTATGTCTGGTCAGACCTCAACACTCTTTTAACGAGTCATCAAAGCTAAGGCTCCACCTTGGAAGCCAGTGACAGCTCGAAGCTCTATTATTCCTGCTTGCAATGTTACCAAGAAATCACTTTAGAGGTCCTTTACTTGAACCGAACTAATTCCCTACTCGGTATTTCGTATGCAAAAATGGATGAAATTGGCATTGAGAAAGAGGGTTAAATTCTAAGGCAAGGTGAGTTGACAGGGAGCTTTTCTAACTTAATTGAGGTCGCGGATTTAAACTATCCTCATTTATGTAACCGTTTAAAACTTGAAGTTAGAGTTTTGCCTCCCACAAGGAATCTAACCGGTTCGAGTGAGGATTAATCTGGATGTGAATAGCTTAAAGGTACCTTCCTATAGTTGGGACCCTCTTAAAACACCTTGTGTGAAAAAAAAAAGAGGGTTAAATATTTTGGAATTCTCAATAATTTGATTTTTTAATTCATTCAAATTCTATCTATTACAAAATTCTTTTGGTCATATTTTATTTTATATAATATATTGTCATTTTTAAACTATAAATTAACACAAAATAAAGAAAATATAATTAAAAAGATTGTGGATAAATAATATGTAAATAATAAATTCTAAGACATAAATATTAAAATATAAAAATTTGAATGTAATTATTCTTTTTAAAGGTCTTGCTTCCATAGTTACACAATGTTAAATTGAATATAATATTAAAATAATATTGAATTAGATTTTACACTGTTACTATTTATAATCGCAATTTATAATTATGTTTTTATTATTTAAAGTTAGTCAAGATTATAATTGCAATTTATAATTATGTTTTTATTATTTAAAGTTAGTCAAGATTAAATTATTATAATACTCATAGTAATATTATAATTTATTATTCACGTCGTAAAATTATAATATCTCAAATTTAAACTGGTCTAATAATAATTTTGATTCAATATAAAATTTACATATTAATAATAATTTAATTAAAAATTAATTAAAATTATTTTATTATTTAAATTTAGTCAAGATTAAATTATTATAATACTTATAATAACATTATAATTTATTATTCACATCGTAAAATTATAATATCTCAAATTTAAACTGGTTTAATAATAATTTCAATTCAATATAAAATTTACACATTAATAATAATTTAATTAAAAATTAATTAAAATTATGTTTATTATTTAAAGTTAGTCAAGATTAAATTATTATAATACTCATAATAATATTATAGTTTATTATTCACATCGTAAAATTATAATATCTCAAATTTAAACTGGTCTAATAATAATTTCTATTCAATATCAAATTTACATATTAATAATAATTTAATTAAAAATTAATTAAAAATCTTTTTTATACAAGATTATAATATTCAATATCTCATAGATATACTTAATCATAGTTGTCATATTTAACTTTAAGGCCCGGCCAAGTGCGTACGTTTATTCCAATCTGGTAAATAAGACAAAAAAAAGAATTTATTACAAAACAAATTGACTAAAATACCCTGAAAACTTGAGACAATTACAGCCATTAGTGGGTTCGTTAACTCCCGCTCTACGACCTTTCACTTCTCAACTGTCGGTTACGGCAACAATAAAGAGGCAAGTACTAAAACAACACCCAAATAGTCAGATTTTCCTAAATTTTTTCAGTTTTTTATATTCTATTTTTGGCAAAAATTCAAGTGGAAGAATTTTTATTCCAAGCGTAGATAAGTTTCTAATTTTTTATTTTACTAAATTAATCTCAATTTTTCAAAAATTTCTGAACAATTTTTTATTTTATCAATATAATAATTTGTGAAGCAACGGGTAAGATTAATCATTTGTGACCAAAAAGTCACTTATTCGAGTCACTGAAATAACTTCTTGTAAAATGTAAAGAAAAGATTGTATATAATTAATGTCATTTTTCTACCCTTTCTCCTTCTTTCCTTTTTGATAGACCAGTTTCCTACTGTGGTCCTTGTGGTATTGTCTTGGGGGGTTCAAGGGTTGAGAAGGCTAAAGTCTCACAAGAGGGTCACCTTTGGTCAATCTTGGAGAATACGGAGGAAGGGCAAGAATCACCATCTTCAAAGAAATCCCTCCCCTTTCCAGTGAGTAACTCAAAGGCTATTCCAGGGTGTCATCAGTTAGGTTAAAGGTTTTAGAGGGTCAAAATAATGCTCATTCATTAGTGACAGGGGCTTGGAATAGTAAGCTTAAGCCTTTGTTTGGATGAAAGGAAAGCAAGAGAAAAGAAAGGAAGGGAATTGTATTTCTCTTAGTTTCTATTGTTTGGACAAAAATAAACAAAGAGAAAGGGGGAGAATAGGAGAGAAATTTGAACTAAATATATTTCCCACCAAATTAGTGGGAAAGGAGGGGAAATTCAAGATAAGATAAGCCTAATATAAGTAAATTACCATTGTATCCTTATTAAATCTAGCAAGTAAAAATAAACAAGTTCTATAATCAAGGGTATAAAGGTCTTACAAAATTCTCTTCCATTCAATTCCTTCATTTGATAAATTAGGAAAACAAACAAGAGAAAGGAAATCACATTTTTTTTTCATTCTTTTCTCCTCTTTTTGTTTTCAATATGTCCTTTCCTTTCTCTTGTGCAAGTAAGGATCCAAACAAAGGCTTACCCTCACCATGCTGTCGTTTTACTGGATCATAGGCCGTCTCTAAAGGTGCCACATCGTCGACCGTATCGCTGATCTGCTCCATCATGGCAAGTTGAAGAATATTGTCGGCATACCAACCCCCGAAAGACCCACCAACAGGCTCTGTCTCTTAGTCATTTTACTGGGTTAATTGTGAATTCTGAGCTCTTTTTGATGGTTTTGGCTTTCGGTCTTTCGGGTTTCTGGAATTCGGATTTGGTAAATTTTGTGAGTTTTAGAGTTTTTATGGCATTGAATTTCCGGGGTTAGGGTTGGTGATTTATTTCAGATCTGGGTTTGTGATTTATTCAGGGGGACGATTTTACATCTTGGTTTGAGGGCACTGGTCTTGTCATTACACTGCCGAATCCTTCAGTCCAAGGAACTTATTCAACTCCACAACCTTGGTCGAAGCCTTTTAATGGCATCTCTTTTATCTGAAATTTGTCTCTCAGCCTTTTGTCCTCAAATGAGTTTAACGGTAAGCAGATAACAGTTTTTACGATTTTCGGTTGTTGGTTCAATAATTCGTATTTAACCAATCGTTTAGAACAGGGGCTTTAGGACTAACATAAATTAGATTTTTGGGTCTTGCTTGCTGAAGATTTTCATTTTCGTTATCTTTCTTTAATAGTCCAACTTGGCAAGCCAATTGGTATTCTTTTTCCTTTTTTTTTTTCACAGAGTTGGTGTTTACTTGGCCTTTTATTTTCTTCCTAGCTGTTTCATCGTCTATTCCTCTCTATATTAGTCCTTTTAAGATTTATGGAGGTTGCCTCAGTATACTGGTTTACCATCTTTCCTCACTTTACTGATTTACCATCAATGGGGTGAGTGTGGAATGAAAGGCTCCTTTGCCACTCGTGTTTCGGGATGTACTGATCTCTACGGGGTAAGAATTATTCATGTTTTTATATAAGTTCGTTGCCTGTTGTCTTTCCTTGGTTATCTTCTGATATGCCTTTCTTTTATATAGACATGGTATTATGTTGCTCGTTCATTTAACACTACTGGCTTGGAGTTCTTCTCGTTCTTCAGGTAAATAATCGCAAGCCTTATCATAGTGTTAATTTTGTTATTGCACATGACAGGTTCACACTGTCTGATCTAGTTTCCTACAATTTTAAGGTAAAAGCAGACTTCAAAAAATGAATTAGTCTGTATTCACTTGAAAAGCTGCATCTAGTGGCTGACTTGATTGTTGGTTTTGCACAATGATGCTAATAGAGAAGGTGGAGACAATGGAACCAATGACAATTTAAGCTGGAATTGTGGCTTTGAAGGTAAGTTTTCATGTTTATTGTGCTACATGAAAACCTTAGTTAACATGCAGATCAGTGGATGTATAGAGAACCAAAAAAAAAAAAGGCGAAACCCTCTTACCTTCATTTTCAATCTCGATTGTGCTTATTTTTTTATATTAACAAAACAGTGCAAGAACTGGTAGCCTATTTTGGGTAGGAAGATCAAGTTAATGTGGAGACAGATTCATCTGCCACTGTGAATTAGAAGTTAGACTATGGCAGCTCATTTCTTCTTTGTCAGGTTAATATCTGTCATTGGTTATCAGTTTTCTTATTCATATTTGACTAAGATCAATTGTTTATGCTCTCTGCATTGACAGGAAATTTTCAAGGATATGGTGAAATGGAAAGGTCAACAGATGCTACAGATTTCAAATTCTATTATCACATTGGAGGCGTCAAAGAAAATATGGTAAACGAAGCTTATGAAATCAAGATGTAGCAAATAGGAAAGAATGCTCTTGTTGGAGTAGTTAGCTTTAGTGTAGGATTAGATTCTTTATACAGGCTTTGGAGTAATTTTTTTTAATCTCGGCATTTATTATTTTATCTATTAGAATTGTTAAGGTTATAATTAAAATCTTATATTCTAATATACTTTTGTTGGCATAATTTAATGATATTTTACTTTTTATATACAATGTCTTAAATTATCGATTATTCTTGTATAATAAATTAACAACAATCAAATTTTAAACATTATATATAATAATATGGATTAAAAATGTCACAAATAATTACAATTAACATATAATATTTTTCTTAAAATATTTATTTAAATTAACGTACATTCTATAAAATGTAGCTAGAAGCATTTTGTAACTTTTTAAAAAATGTAGTTAAAAACTTTTAACTACGAATTTGGAAGGGTAGCTAATAATTTTTAGTTATATTTCTAGCTACAAAAAACAAGTTTAGCTAAAGTATATTTGCCATGATTTTGTAAAATGTCACTAATACTTTTTTGCTACGAAAATAAAGCATAATAAAAAATTGTTAGCAGTGATTAATAAAAAATTTGGCTTATAGTTTTAAGCTAAAGGATTTAGCAATGTTTTGAGTGACAAACATAAAATAGTCATTAATAATAATTAGTGATGATTTTAAGACTTTTAGATCGTAGCCAAATTTGATTTTTATTGTAACGTAGAAGTTGATCATATCTTTGGATTGTCATCTCTCCATAATTATAATTAATCTCTTATAATTCCTTATATTTAATTGATTTATTCTTTGGTTTAGATTGATACTGTGATTACAAGTTGAATTAGTGGGATTACTTAACCACTTATACATACTCGTACTTCTCCTATGGAAGAAATGCAAGACAAAATTCCACAAATTTCTGTATTAATAACTTGTTTTTTTTTTGGAAAATTCTTTATTAATAACTTTGCCGCTGCTAGCTTTGCCAAATAATTTTTTTTAAATAATTGATTATCTGATACATTTTTTTACAATAGAAACGCTTCAATAAGAAATAGGTCTCGTTTGGTTAATTACCAATCACCCATTTTTTTAATTGATTTGTTGTTTTCAACTAATTGACAGTCAAAACGATTGCTAAAAAATATTTGGTCAATAGCTGATTTAAAACAAGCAGCTAAGTATGAAAATGTTCTTATATAGGAGCAAGCAGTTAAGTATGAAAATATTGTTATATAGGAGGGTTTTCTACCACCAGCTAAAATTTTAAACTTCAATATCTATTTAACCTTTTTTTTTCCTTGCGTTAAAGATTGTTAGTTGTCATCTCATTTTTGCACATTTTTGTGTATAACGAAAGGTCATGGAACTTATTGTTGAAATATAACCATATGGGTCCAGAATCATCTTGTAGCTTGTCATATAAACAGGTGCAGAGAGTAATAATAATAAGTTAGAAATAAAATGTTGACTTTAGTTAAAAATAAAAATAGAAAGATTTGCATACATTTTTTTTAGGGATGATAAAACAATACATGACTTGTCTAAATAACTTGAAATAAAGGTCCTATAAAATATAGAACAAAGAGGAATACAATAATCCTATTTCAGACAGTAGTACAAATATACACAGACGTTAATTCTTGATTTACAATATTCAGTTAACTAAATTTGGGTAGAATATTTTTTCATTACCATATCTCAAAAAGATGGTGGTTAAAATGTTTGGATGTATCATCATCATCATTATAATAATTATTATTATAGTTATAAACTTAATTTTTGTAAAATTAAATATCTAAAATCTAAATTTTTATAAGAATATTCAACGAAATACTATATAATATTCACACCCTTATAATTTTTTTTAAAAGTCATGTCCTCATAAGTCATTCTATACATAAACTGTTAATATTAAATAGGTAATTTTACCAAACATCTCTAACAAACAACTAATATAATTCACTGATCAAATCAACTGATATCAGCTATCAACTCAAAAAATAATTAGCTAACAATTAATCCAAGCCTGTCAAATAAGGTCATAATCATCTAATGAAAATAAGATCAGATATGATAAATTAAATAATAGCTAAAAGATGTTAAACTTTTTGGTAACTATAAAATGTATGTTGATAAAATTTACCATAGAGTTAATTGAAATACTTAATGAACTTGTTAAAAATTACAAAAGATTAAAATGAAAAATACAATTAAGGAAATATATAAACATTAATATATGAATATGAAGATTATAAAATCAGTTATAGATTGTAAAACACCGTATATTAATTAAAGTTGATAAGTAGAATCTTGTCATCAGAATAAACAAACAGTACATTAACCAGGGTATATATGCAATCTGAAGATCTGGCTAGGTGACGTAATCGTAATCCAGAAAAAGCAACAATTTCCATCTCTAGATATTCGTGCATTGCGTGTCCAAATTCCCACAGGTTCTATTCCATCTTTCCAATGTATCACTTACTGTCACGTTGATTAAGTGTTACTGCACCGCCATTGCTTGTATATTAAGGTTCTTCATTCATTATCTGAGCTTCTTGTCCCCATATCCCACTCCAATTTCCAACACCCCTAGTGGGCTATCAGATTTACTTTTTAGAAATGAAAAACTTTGATGGCTTTTGGTCACGGAAGAGAGAAAACAAAACCCCCAGTTTCTAAGGCAAAGTGAAAAGAACCCCCCACGTAATTAGCTTACAGTCCCTTCATCTTTTGACTGCCAGATCTTCCACCGTCATCGCATACGCCATCTACTGATTCTACTCTGCCGTCTGCGTCTGGTGCAAACGTGTTTGCCTATATGGGTCTGTTTCCTGATTGTATATATGTGCTTCTTTGCAGTAAAACTTTTGTCACCGAAGCGAAATGTGTCAGAGGAAGAGAGAGAGAGAGAGGTAGTCAGAGAAAGCAAGTTCCACACAAGTATGATGTCTCCTGTACATCTCCATGGTTATATTGTCTAGAATTCGAATTTGTCAAACATTGTAGTTAAATATATATATATATAAGAACAAATATATACAGAACTGAATCACCGTATACACAGATATAATGTCCTGAAGTGTGATTACCAATGCTATTGTTATATGAAATAATCATTCAATTTAAGAAGTTTAAACTTCGAACTTTATTTCTTACGTAGTAGTGTTAATGCAGAAAAACAATGTCCAAAAACTCAAAACTGCTGCTTTTTAATAGATGCCTTTTCTTAGGAAAGATTATATTAAAAACCTTCATCTTTCTAAGCAAAAAATTTAATATTTACGGTGAGAAAATAGTAGCAGTTCAAGTGCTTGTACTAATGTATGCAGACACAGTCATTACCAACTACGAAAAACCTAGCATATCGTAATTGTAGTTTCTCTCTCAACCTGGGAAAACAAAATGGCGTCAAATGAAAGAAAAATGAAGAGTCTGAAAGAGATCTTCATCATGATCACGAGCTCCATCTATTAAACAATTTGAAATCAGACACGGCTAAAATTGCTAGAAATGGAAGGAAGATCAGATATATAATATATATATATATATATATGAAAATTACGTATTCTGTCCAGCTAGATTGTTCACATTTTCTAATTTTTATTGATAATGAAGACTTGTGGTTCAATACATTCAAATTCTCAACTTTAGCAAGTTATCGATCATGGAACTGCTGAATACTTGAAGTAAATTAGGTAAACATAATGCAAACAGTCAAGTTATTAGAAGGTGATGAAAAAATGTCCACTTCCACTGAACCTCTCTCTTCGATCTTTGCGGAGCATGATAGGGTAAACGAAGAGCTTTACAACAAGGCGAAATGTGACACTATGTTGGTTACGGTTAAATCTTCAAGCGTGAAAATATACAAGCTCCAACCTGAAGAGTTGCCCACGTTGTAATAAACAGGATTGATTATGTTGCTTTAGCTTTTCATGGACAATATTTTTGGTGAAATATTAGAATACCAGAACGATGGACTTTTCCTTTTTTCCCCCGCAGAGCGTAAGGGTTACATGCATCCTTTCTTCTGCAAAAATGTTGGGGATAGCGTAAGTCACTAGTCCTTATTCCTTGGAACCACAAACACTTAATTTTTACAATTTCGGGCACCAAACTTTTGAAGTGTATTCAACAGATATAAGTACAACAACCCCAAACGCTTCATCTTCTCGTAGTAAAAAGGTATATAGATTGTGTATCCTGCAATTCATGTCCCACGCCCATCCACCTCGACTGAGAAAAAGGACTGTACATTCTTGGCGGTCTGATTGACTTTTTGCTATTGCAGGATGCGATCTTGTAAGTGACAAAATGCAAGATAGTAGTTGGCCGAGGGGTAACATTCATATACATGAAATTAGACCTCAATAGAAGTACAGTTTGCGAGTTTAAAAGTGCAGCAATTGCGAAGTATGGAAAACTAGATGATAAAATTAAGATGACGTCGTCAATATGATTGGTACCTGTAGCCTACCTTTAGTGCATAACAATTCCTCAGGATCACTAGCTATGTAACATCTGCCAGCGGTAAGAAAGTTATGCGAGAGAAACACATGTTGGAGAAGGGGAGCACGTGCAAATGTTATTGGAGATGAACATAGCATGCACGTGCCCTGCTTCTCCAGCAAGAGCTACTCTCGCACCATAGCCATTCATGTGTATGCTCATTCCACCACAGGATATACGTTGAGGAGGAAAAGACATGGCCATAAAATGATGCGTTTATATAGACTCTTCGAAAGTGGACACAGATGTTGAGTGGATAAAAAGATGGAGTGGGCCTTCTTTAAAGGACACCAGGACTCCATACGGGTAAACAAGTTCTTTGTGAGGGGAAAAGGAAGTTGCCCAGAGTTAACGCAACTTCACCACATATGAAATGAGGGCAATATTGCTCACATATATCTGCCTCTATCACGTTGGTGGGTAAAAAGCACTGCCCAATTAATGGCTTATGAAACTGTAGGACCCATGCATGCTCAGGTCAAAAGCACGTGAAACAGGTAAATACTGGGATAAGAACGCTTTCCAAGAATTGATAACGAGCCTTTATTGGTAGACTTGACCTTCAATTTGACACTCAACTCCAGTGAATCTTATTCTTACCGGTTTAATCAACTTCTGTCTTGATTCACCATGCCACTGCATTCATGTCCATCGTTTACGTGATACGTTCTGCCGCCGGATGGAGCGCACCCACATTGCTTACTGCTACTAAAACCAATCCCATCTCAGCAAGTAACCGAAAACCTAATTTTTTTTCTTGCTAATTTTTACAGGGGATTCCATATTGAAAGTAATGCTTTGAAAAATTAGTAGTTTTTATATTTATCTTTTAGTTATTTAGTACGATTAAGTTTTATCCTGTAATTACTTAATGAACGTCATTAAACCCATAATTCATATTTATCAGCACATTCACTTTATCTTTCAGTTATTTTTACCGCTAATCTTCTTATCTACTATATTTATAACCAGTAGAATAGATTGTTTAATACAGAAATAAAAACATCTATTTTTTGTTCTATTCTTATTATTCTCCTCCTCCATCAAACTTTATTATTAGAGTTAGAATGAATTTTCCAAAAAACCAAATACAAAGACCACTTCAAATTTGAGCTTCCATAAAAAAGTCACCAAGAAGCATAACTCATGCTTCATTTGATCAAAGCCATAGCATCGGTCTCTTATGTGATCGGTTACGTTAATCAAAACTAGAAGAGAGCTGAGTTTAGTCATGGCAAACAAAAGTTCCATTTCAACTTCTTAACCTCTAATTCCAATATTTAAACGCTAAAAATATTATCTCTATAGTCTCAAAATGAAGATTATGCTTAAGTCTCAAGAATTATCATGCTTAATAGACAAAAGGGTTTGATGATCCAAAGTCGATTGACCTCGACCAATGATTGTGAGAACTTCGCAAAACAGATGCAAAAGTTACCTTTTTTTTTTCATAAATTCAACATTTGACGACCACATCTTTTCTCAAATTTTATCAGCTAGAACCTTTACTTAGGGATGGGAGATTCTAAAACAAGAATATTTAAGTGATAAAAATGTAATTACCATGACATTACAAATCCTTCTTCGAAGTTTTAAAACACTAAATATAAAAGAGAAAGAATATGTGCAAGAATTTTATCTATAGTGATTAGAATTTTGAATCATATAAAATCTTATGGTAAAACTATTAGTAATGAAAAGACTGTCGGTAAGGATTTACGAAGTTTAACAAGAGATTTTTTTTTGGTAAATCAGTAAATTTTATATACATAAGAAAAGGATATGTACACAACTAGAAATTTCCTATGCTGTAAATCTTTTACCTACCAAAAGGAATAACCTAATTTAAATTCATAAGGAACCTACAAAAAATTCCTTACGAACAAAACACTACAACCGTAAGCCTATACATAACTTCCTCCTAGGATGGCCTTATAGAGCTAGCTCACCTTACCAGTAACACAACTTTCTCAACAAACAATTTACAGCAATACAAATTTAACCATCATTCCTCTACAAAACCATATCGACAATCCATCACAACATAAGTTGAAGAGTGAGAAGATGTCCTTCTAATTTCCATAACTATGTGGGATACTTTGCTTTGAAAGCCGAAGGTGATGAGGGGGAGCCCCTCACCCCTAGCTGCTAGCTTCCTTGTTCACTGTTGAAGTTTGCCCAACTCTTCCCTACCTTCATTGATAAACCACTAATGGAGCTTCTGGACACCAACCGTAGGAGAAGGGTCTCCTACCGTTAGAGATTTGCATCACCTTCATTATAGTCATCTTATTTGCTATAGGGAAAGGACCATAGACCTGCCAACTCGATGCTTCCAAGATTATTGCTGATTGGAAACTGGATCATTTCCTGAAACTAACTTCTTTTCTGCTTTAGATATCGAAAAGGGAATGGATACCCTTCCTTTTCCCAACCTGGAACCAAAACCTTCAAATATTTTATTAGAAAAATAAGCACTCCAACAATTAGCTTCTCTTGGTATTTGAGCTGAGTTGTTCCATAACTTGGAAGATCACTCTAGTATTTAAGCTCCTCACTTCCAAGGCTTCATCTTTGAAGGTTCGAGTATTTCTTTCAGTCTAAAGGTTATAGACAGTAGCAGAAAAGAGGATGATAAAATGTTAATGTCACAGTTTCAGATATTAGAAGGCTGGTTAATCCAATTGAGAATGGAGTGAAGGTTTGTCAGATTAGGAAGATGTATTTGGAAGTGGTTGAGGTAGTGTATCCACACTGTTTTAGAGAAGGAACATTGGTTGAGGTAGTGCAACCATACTGTTTTAGAGAAGGAACATTCAAAGAACAAGTGTTTAATAGTCTCATTATCCAAGGTACACAACGAGCAGTGATTAGGCGTGGGAAGGTAGAGGAGTTTATCCCTTGTTTGCAACTTATTAAGGAATGCCAAGAGATTTACCAACCTATACTTTTGGTGAACTAATGAGTTCTTTATTAGCACGTGAAGTTAGGGTAAATAGGTCTTATGAAAAAAGTTAGGAGAAAGTGTACCATCCCACCCCCTACTGGAAGGGTAAAATAGTAAATTTGGCATAGGATGAGATAGACTAGGATTGCATAGTATTGCTCATGTATAATAGGATTGATACACAGTATCAATTGTGCACATGAAATTACTGTATATGCATACATGACATTCCCGGTTTTTTGTGCCTAAAGCAATTTTATTGAAATTAATGTGGTTACTGTGTTTGAAAAATTATTTTGACTGATCCAGAGTGTGTTTTATATTTTAAGAGATTTTTAGGAATTTTT
>JANZLX010000006.1:18442219-18454414 GCA_025531955.1 Erythroxylum orinocense | reverse complement strand
ATTGGCAGTGATCTGGAAAATATTCACTGAGTGTGCTTCGGTTTGTTAGCCATAACGCTTTCTCTAGTTGTCCAAACAAGATGATTCTTGATTTGGATTAAATTACAAATATATTGTTACATTTCTTATGCAGACATCGAATTTCAATTCCATCTCTAAGAATGTCAAAAGTTGTTACGAAGTTAAGAATTGGGTGCAGTACATTGGTGTATGAATGAAAATTCGTCTTTGGATTTAAGGGCAAATTTGGGATTGATATGAATAGATTTTGGCAAAGTTTCCTTCTGAAAAGTTGTAGATCTGTCTTTTAGCTTTCCAACGGTATATAGTATGAAAATTTTAGAAATCGGAGCTAAAAGTTATGATCTTTATAAGTGGAGATGTTTTGAAAAGAATAGTAAGACGATGCAAAAGTAAGAAGGAAGAAAACATCATCTTAGTAACTGTTCACACCTATCGTCTCAGTTACTTTTTATTGTCATCTTCTATTCCATTTTTTATCCTTTTAGAGGCTGAATCTCACTTTGAGTCTTCATGAGAGTTGTAGCTCTTGAAATTGTCTTTCTAGCCATTTAAAGAACACCATAATCTGATATCTATAGGGAAAGTTATAGAAATTTTTCCAACCTTGTATCATCTGATGACATCACATTCGTCTTAAAATGACATCATATCATCTGTTCCATTGTTTACCCTTCAGACTATAGAATTTGTCTTTGAGGTCTTTATAAAAGTTGTATATTCTGAAGTTCTCTTTCAAACTATCTAAAGAACACCTTAATCCAATACCTGTAGTGAAAGTTATGGCAATTTTCCCAACCTTGTATCGTTTGATGACGTCACCTCATCTCAAAAATGACGTCATATTGTCTATTCTATTTTTGACCCCTCAGATGAAAGAATTTTTCTTCTAGGTCTTCGTGATTGTTGAAGTCTTCTTTCCAAACATCTAAAGAAAACCTTAATCAGATATCTGTAGGGAAAGTTATGTCAATTTTCCCAACCTTATATCGTCTGATGACGTCATATCGTCTGTTCTATTTTTGACCCCTCAAATGAAAGAATTTGTCTTCAAAGTCTTCATAAGAGTTGTAGCTCTTGAATTCTTCTTTCCAACCATCTAAATACCTTAATCTGATATGTATAGGGAAAGTTATGACAATTTTCCCAACATTGTATCATCTGATGACGTAACATTCGTCTTAAAATGACATCATATCGTCTGTTCCATTATCTACCCTTCAAACGATAGAATTTGTCTTCAAGGTCTTCATGAAAGTTATAGAGCTTGAATCCTCTTGAGAAAATCTAAAGAACACCTCAATCAGAAATTTCTACAGAAAGTTATGGTTGTTTCCGCGAAATAGGTTCATTTTAATTGAGGTCATAAATATGTTTGATCCTTTTGGCCATAACTTCTGCTCTAGACACCCAAATGACTTGATTCTTAAACCATTGGATTCTTACAACATTTCTATACATTTTCAACAAGAATTATAGCCATCCTAAATTAATGAAGAAAGATTAAGTGAAAAGAGTGGGACAAGTACATGAGGGTGCTTTTAAATAATATGAACTGGTGTTATTCCACTGAACATACTTTAGTATTTTGATGATTTCTGAAGCTCTACTGATCCAAATGAGATTATTTCTAATTTGTGGTAAACTAGAGACATGGAGCTACAAATGGTAGGAGAATTGGAATCTAATTCAGTCTCTAAGATGTTTAAATTGCAGATGGAAGTTGTGCATAGTATACTATTGTGAACAAGAGCAGTCCAAAAATGTTTGAAGTATATCTTTTGAATCATTGAACCATATTGAATGATTTTGGAGGCATTAGAAACTTAAGACAATGGAGGATATATTTTTGGAAGAAAGTGTTATATCAGAATGTGCAAGGGTATTTTTGGCAAGACACTTAAGTTTAAAAGAATATAAGCCTATAAGGAAGGATAAAAGGGACTTTTTGGACTCATTAAAGGAATTATTGGAAGAAGAAGTATTGTCTTGCTTATAAATAAAGGAGAAAACGTTAATGAGAAGATTCTAGAGAAACAAAATGCGTGGATGAGTAGAGAGTGTCATGAAGAGAGAGAAATATGAAGAGAAGAAGAGAAAGAAAGAAAGAAAGAAGAGAAACAAGCTAGGGTTTTAATTTCCTTAGCCTTCAAGAGAGATTTTGAGGTTGTTCAAGAACAGAAAAAGATAGAGGAAGAGAAGAGCTTCCATTTGAGCCAAAGATCCCTTTATTTGGTGAAGAATGAAGGTAAGATCATTTTGAAACTTTCAGATTTTTTGAAAGGATTTTAGTTCATGGAGTTTAGAAAATGCTTAGGTTAAGTATTCTAAAACCAATTTTAGTGTTTGTTCTTTAAGGAAATTTCAATTGAAAACCCTATTAAGTGAGATTTTTGTTATTATATAAAGGGATCAAGAAAGAGATAAAAGGAACAAAAGAAGAAGCATTTTGAGAAAGTCAAGTCTTTAAGCAAGGAAATTAAGGTGGGTACATGTTTATGATAAAATCTATAAGCCACTGCTATTTTCTTTAAATCAAAGAAATTTTCTGATTTCATTTGCATCATAAGTGCTGCATTATTTTTCATGAATGAGTTATGAAATTTGCTATATGTTTGCTACATGATCTGAATGATGATTTTCAGAAAGAAAAGACCATAAAGGTGATATCTTTGAAAAAGATGCATGTTTATGAAATCATGTTTTCAAGAATGGTTCGCAAGATATACGTCAAGTATAAGATAAGCAATTTTCAAGACATGTGCCTTTTTGGACATCAAGCTTATAAGATTTTGAAATTATGTGATATGTGGGTTTGTGGTGGTTCCCTAAGTTAAGTCTAGTGCACTTTGACAAAAAGGCTTCTCCCGCCTGCCCGCTAATAGCATGGAGCTCCTTCATGGACTCCCATAAGTTTACGGCTACGCAAGACCATTATGTGAAAATGCGTAGTATGTTCTGTTTTGGATCCACCCGAACCAATTTGATGTGCTTATGTGTTCATGACAAATTGATATAAGTGATGCATTCATGATTGGCATACGCATGAATTTCTACATTGAAAATGAGTTATAAACGTTTTGGCTGAAAGCCTAAGGAACATGTGATTATAAGCTCAAAGAAAGTTTTTTAAGATAAGTAAAATGTTTTCAAGGTTTCTGTTTACTTTTTATTATAAACTGTTACCCACGAGCTTTCAAGCTCACCCCTTCCTGCCCCCATCCTCAGGTGATAGCTAAAAGGTCAAGTGATAGAGAGCCTAAGGGAATTGCTTCATTTGCTATTTTGTATTTTTGTATTAAGCCAATGAGGTGGCTTTCGATTTGTAAATAAAGTTTTCAAACTCTGTTGTTTAAGAAATGAAAGGAGAGATTGAAGTTTCGATTGTGTATGTTTATTTTTGACTCCTGTGTTTCAATAGATGAGTTGGTTTTGATGTTGACTTTTTGTGGACACACCACCTTTGTGGAATGATGTCTATTAAGGGTTCATGGAAATAACCCTACAAAGTAGTATGCACACTCAAGTTAAGTTTGATGATATTCGCAAGCGTTGAGCTCCGAAACCAAGTTCGAGAGTCTAACCGAAAATTAAAAGAAGGTTTTGGAAAATTGCTTTCGATCATATCTAGGTAAGTTTTCTTTTTGAAACACGTGTCTATGATGCTTGGATTACTCATTTACTCTTCTTTAAAGCATTTAAAATTAAATTTGCTGCCTTTCATTAATACACTATAATTTTTCAACAAAAAAAGCTATAATATACTTATTGATAAATGCATATGTACAAAATTTAATGAATTACAAATTTCCATGATAAAGATCTTTTTATTGGAAGATCATAAATTTAGACTATATTGTAATTTTTAAAAAAATTAGAGACTATATTATAAATTTTAAAAATTATCTGACCTAATATTAACCGGTACCAGTATAGTAGCATTCTAGAATAAAATTTGGTACAAATATCAGTATTATATTTATAACATTGTTTGAATACCTTGTAGCCGAAACAATCAAATGATGATATATAAGATCCTTTCCAGTCTACATGCTCTTGGAAATCTCAAAATCTAATAGAATTGAGGGAATTGATTTATCAAGTAGATCGTTGTTTGGACTATTTCTACGTAAAATATCTTTGGCAATGTTAATGGGCATTTTATATTGATTTTATATACATAATTTGCTAAACTCTTGTCCATTTAATGTTTAAATTGCACTAATTAAGAGTTATTTGTTTTAATTTTTGGCACATATTGGATTTGGAACGTTTAAGAGCATAAAGCAAGAAAAGCCCTCAAAGGAAGCAAGGATTAAAAAAAACGTTAACGTCTTAGCCACCTAAAAATGTTAACGTTTTGACATAGCAACAGCCACAGTTTTTGCATGAAGAATAGGCTAAAACGTGATGAAAAAAAGAGTGGAAGAAAAATAGACCTTAATGGATGTTCAATAGATAGAGAAAAAAGAATAAAGCTGGTGTAGAGTTAAAAAAGAAAAAGGGTTAGGTGTGAATGAGAGAGTGGATGGACATTAAATACAGAGAAACAAAAGAAAACAAGTTGACGGCAGAGAGAAGAAAACGAGGGCGTGAGTGTGCGAAAAAAGAGGTGGACTAAAAACCTTGATAACAATCATCAACACAGAGGAAAAAAGAGAGCAGCTGGCACTTAGCAACTGCAAAAGAAAATAACAAAGTTGGCAGCAGTGAGAGAGGAGAAAAACAAAGAAACGTTAGCCAAGATAGTAGCAGTTGTGCGTAAATAGGAGGAGATAGCATAAGCAACATTTGTGCGTGAATAGGAGGAGATAGCATGAGCAACAGCTATGCGTGAATAGGAGGAGTTTATTTGTCATGTCAATGGAAGGAAAGAGTTGCACCTGAAGATAGAACCAACACATTTTTCAATCCTAACAGCCACGGTTTTGTTGGGATTTACTTTGTTTTTATTCCTTATTTGTTTTAATTTTTCTGGATTTAATCAATGCAAATATATATTATGACCATGATTTGTGTTACATAGATGAATATGTGTAAGTAAGTTTCTTTTAGTTAAGGTTAGGATTAATATCGGATTAGGAAATTTTTTGGGCTATTGGTTTTTGCTTGATGAAATGCATATTTAGTCCTAATTTAGCTTGATCACCTAGATTAAGGTCTTAGATGATTGAATCTCATAACCAATGGGATTTAATTTGTCAAAAAATTAATCAAACAATATACTTGAGACTAAAGCATAGACCAATCTTAGGATCTTATATAAGTATACCTAAGATTAACGATCTTAATTTTAGGCTTTTTGTATTGAATGCCTTTTATTCCAAATTATCTATAAACCAAATAGGTAACTCAGATTTAGAAGAGAAGGGAATTCCTAGGAACATTGGTTTTGACTCGCTTAAGTGAAGTAAATCTTAAATCAATCCACCTTTACAAATATTAGTGTCTAATCCAATTGAAATATGATACCTTAGTCAATTTATGTCATTTGATTAAGTCTAATCGTTTTTAATTCATACTTTGCATCTTGCATATTTCCTTAATTCTCTTACTTTATTTTATTTTCAAATCAATCAATGATTGATTGTCTAAGTAATTTTGCATCATTTAATTTAATTGTCTTGCATGTTGGAATCCCTTGGATACGATATCCGGTTCTTACCATTTTATATTACCAATCAACGGGGTAAGCTTGCCTCTAGTTGGTCTAGATAGAATTTAATTTATATTGCTTTACTTAGACCGTAACAAGTTTTTGACACCGTTGCTGAGGAATTTCTTTATTATTTGTCATTAGGTTAGACGGTATTAATTGTGTCAGATTTAATTCTTGTTTCGTTGTTTATTTGTGTATTTTAGTTGTTTGCTTGATTGTTTTACTTCGGTGTGTTTTATTTTCCTTTCATAGCTCTGTTATTATTTGCTTTTTATTTGTTCCATTTTGCTTATGCTCACTCATGATCAAAAGCTCGAGAATTTACTACTAGATACTGAGATTGAAAAAACTGTTCGCAGGTTGCGCAAAGAATCCACATTGGCTCAGGATAATAACACAGAAGAAAGGATTAGAGAAGAGCATTTTATAGAGATGGAACATCACGAGGAGGGGTTGATGTCACATCCTGAATAGACCCATGCGTCCCATTATAAGGTCTACGATCACAGCTGCGAGTTTTGAGATTCCTCACAGCATTACATCCATGGTGAGAGCATCTCAATTTGGAGGATTGCCTTTGGAGGATCCAAACACCCATTTGGAGACCTTTCTGGATATTTGTGATTTGTTCAAGCAGAATGAAGTGTCGAAAGATGCGGTGAGATTAAGGTTATTCTCATTTTCTTTAAGGGATAAGGCCAGAGCATGGTTGGCCAGTTTGCCATCAGGATCGATTACTACATGGGATGAGATAATGAGATTATTTATGGCTAAATTTTTCCCTTATGTCAAGGTTGCAAAGATGAAGAATGAAATCACTTCCTTCACCCTATATGAAAATGAAAGTCTATATAAAGTGTGGGAGCGATTTCGAGATATGTTGACACAGTGTTCTAGTCATGGGTTCTCGATATGGTAGCAGTTCAATACTTTTTATACAAGAATGACCCCATCAACCAGGAGTAGTATAGATGCTGCAGCAGGAGATAGTCCAAATTAGGCCTACAAGTTGATTGATGAGATGACCACTAGCTGCTTTCAATACCATACAGAAAGGCATCCTAAATGACCTACAGTAGCTTGTGTAGTAGACAATATAGTGGCTTTATCAGCTCAGATGGATGTTTTGACGAAGAAGCTAGATAATCTGATGAACAGTGTGAGAGGAGGAGCTAGTTTTTCATTCAGGAGTTTTTCTATATACAAGCATTATGGTGAAGATTCTCATGCATCTTCTGAATGTCAAGTTAGGAATCCTTTTACTCAAGAGACAGAAGAGGCCCATTATGTGGGCACTTATAACAGACAGAGGGGGGATCCATATTCTAAAACCTACAACCCAGAGTGGAGGAATCATTCAAACTTCTCTTACGGAACGATCAGATGGCGCACCCACAGTCATCCAATGTTCAAACACAACCGCCTTTAAGTTTCAAGACTCCTAATCTTGCGCCACCAAAGAAATCTAATCTCGAAGAGCTACTCTCGAAGTACATCTCCATCACTGAGGTTAGGATGCATAAACAAGAATCTCTTATTAGAAATTTGGAGAATTAGGTGAGCCAAATTGCAAGTTTGTTAAAGGAAAGACCTTCGGGTTCATTACCTATCACTATTGAGGCTAACTCGAGAGAACATGCAAACGCAATCTTGTTGAGGAGTGACAGACAACTTGAGGAACTTAAGGAAAAGCAAAAGGATAAAGAAGTAGAAAAGAGTGAAGAAAAAGAGAGTTAAGAGAGTGACAAGGAGGCCAAGGAAGCACCAACTAAAAAGGAGGATCATCCAAGATCATTTGTTGACTCCAACACACATCCAGTAAGACCTAGGATTCCTTATCCTCAAAGGTTGAAAGGTACGTAATTAGATAAGTAGTTTGGTCATTTTCTTAAGATATTTAAAAAATTGCATATAAATATTCTTTTTGTTGATGCTATAATGTAGATGCCTTCTTATGCTAAGTTTTTGAAAGAAATTTTGTCTAATAAGAGGAGGCTTGAGAAGTATGCCATGGTAAAGCTAAATGGTGAGTGTTCGGCCATATTGTCGAAAAAGTTACCATCAAAGCTTAAAGATCCAGGGAGTTTTACTATCCCTTGTGTTATTGGTGAATTGCATTTAGATAAGGCTTTAATGGATTTGGGTATGAGTATTAACTTAATGCCTCTTTTTGTTTTCAGGAAGTTAGGATTGGCGGAGCCCAAACCCACCACTATTTCGCTTCAATTGGAAAATAAGTCCATCACTTATCCGAGGGGAATCATTGATGATGTATTGGTCAAGGTTGAGAAGTTCATCTTCCCAGTAGATTTCTTAGTCCCTGACATGGAGGAAGATAAAGACATCCTCATCATTTTGGGGAGACCTTTCATTGCCACTGCACGGACTATCATTGATGTGTAATATGAAAACCTCATCTTGAGACTTCAAGATGAAGAAATAGTGTTTGATGTGTTCAATGCTATTAAGCATCCTTCTACTATTGACTCTTGCCATTTTATTGATATTCATTCTTCTGATGCTGATGATTGTTTTATTGTTTATGTAGGTTTGTTGGAAGGGGGAGCACAAGGAATGGTTAAAAAGTTAGGGGAAGAATTACAAGAAGAGTTGGAGGATATTGGAGTTGAGTTAAAGCAGGCATATTGGACATATTATAGAGCATATGAGCCTCTCTAACGTCCAGCCAAGCTATTTCCGAAGCCTTTAATTGAAGAGTCCCCTTCTCGTAACTTGAAACCTCTTCCGAGTCATTTGAAGTACACTTATCTCAACTCACCTGAGCACTTACCAGTTATCATTTCTTCTTGTTTGTCAGGTGCTATAGAGGAGCAACTATTGAGGGTACTATGGGACCACAAGAAGGCCCTTGGGTGGTCCATTACAAATCAAGGGTATAAACCCTTCCTTTTGCACGCACCATATTTTCATAGAAGATGGAAGGAAGGTGATGGTGCAGCCCCTAAGGAGACTTAACCCACACATGAAGGAGGTAGTGAAAGATAAAGTGGTAAAGCTTCTAGATGCAGGTATTATCTACCCTATTTTTTATTCTAGTTAGGTTAATCTTGTGCAGGTGGTGCTAAAGAAAAGAGGCACCACTGTAGTTGAAAAATGAGAAAAATGAATTAATAGCCACTAGGAAGGTAACTGGGTAGAGAATGAGCATAGATTATAGGAAGTTGAATGATGCCACTAGGAAGGATCATTTTCCTTTACCTTTCATTGCTCAGATGATTGAGAAATTAGCTAGGCATGACTTTTATTGTGCCTTAAATGGATATAGTAGATATTTGCAGATTTTGGTAGCCCCGAAAGATCATGAGAAAACAACTTTTACATGTCCTTATGGTACATTTGTATATAGACGCATGCCATTTGAGTTATACAATGCTCCGACTACATTTCAAATATGCATGATGGCTATTTTTTCTAACATGCTTAAATCTTGCATTGAAATTTTCATGGATGACTTCCATGTGTTTGGTACTTCATTTAATGCATGCTTAGATAACTTATAGAAAGTCCTTATTAGGTGCGAAGAGACACATTGTAACATCCCAACCCCGACGGGAAGGGTAGAATAGTAATTCTTAAGCCTTCTACCTTCTTACCATGATGATAGTCGTGCATGGTATTGAGGAGTGGAGAAAGTGTAGTGGTTGGAAACTTGAAGATTTGAAGCTTCTTAGGTGAGAATTAAATGAGAGTTTAATGATATGTGCCACCCTCGCGGGGCACGGACTCGGATATCACCATCGATGTCAGGTTCGGGTCACGCGGGAGTGGGGTGTTACACACATTTAGTGCTTAATTGGAAAAAAAATGTCATTTCATGGTATAGGAGTGCATTGTTTTAGGTCACAAGATTTCTAGCAACGGTATAAAGGTAGACTCAGCAAAAATTTATGTCATTAAGAAACTTCCACCACGAAACAATGTTAGATCTATTAGAAGTTTCTTAGGCCATGCTGGTTTTTACCGTAGGTACATTAATGATTTTTCTAAGATTGCTAAACCTTTGACTGAATTGCTTGAAAAAGATGTTATGTTTGCTTTTGATGATAAATGTTTGACATCTTTTCAAGTGTTAAAGGATATGCTTGTGACTAAACCTATTCTTATATATCCTGACTGGTCTCTTCCTTTTAAATTAATGAGTAATGCAAGTGATTATGCAGTGGGTGTTATTTTAGGCCAAAGACAAGGTAAGACCTTTCATCCCATTTTTTATGCAAGTAGGACACTGAACAGCGCACAACGCCATTACACCACCACGGAAAAAGAGATGTTGGTGGTTATGATCACTTTTGACAAGTTTCACTCATATTTGGTTTTGTCTAAAGTGATTGTGTATACTGACCATGCAACCTTGCAATATTTGATGACAAAACCCGACGATAAACCAAGATTAATTCGTTAGGTGTTACTTTTGCAGGAGTTTGACATTGAGTTGAGGGATAAGAAGGGAGCTGAGAATTTTGTACCTGATCACTTGTCAAGATTAGATGAAGCTTCCATGGAGAGTGCAACAAAGAAGGACATTTAGGAGACTTTTCTGAAGAGCATCTATTGTTATGACAGTCACTCCTCGGTTTACAAACTATGTAAACTACGTTGCTGGTAATATCTATCCCCCTGGTTTTTCTTATGCTCAAAAGAAAACATTTTTTACTTAAGTAAGATACTATCTTTGGGATGATCCTTCGCTTTACTAGATTTGTGTGGATGGTATTATTAGACGCTGCATTCCTGAAAAGAAAATGTCCCCTGTGTTACATCATTGTCATTCTATAGAGGTTGGGGGACATTATGGTGCATCTAGGATAACTCATAAGGTTTTAGAGTGTGGTTTATATTGGCCCACCTTATTTAAGGATGCTTTTGCATTTGTCAAATCTTTTGATAGGTGTCAAAGGGTTGAGAACATTAGTAGGAGACATGACATGCCATTGACTAACATTCTTGTTTCCGAGGTTTTTGATGTTTGGGGCGTAGATTTCATAAGACCATTCCCTAAGACTTTCTCCAATCAATATATATTAGTTACTATTGATTATGTTAGCAAGTAGGTGGAACCAGAGGCATTGCCCACAAATGAGGCTAGAGGTGTCGTTAAGTTTTTGAAGAAGAATATTTTTACACGTTTTGGCACACCTAAGGCTATCATTAGTGATGGGGGTCGCATTTTTGCAACAAACTTTTTGATTCATTATTAGCTAAGTATGGGGTGACCCATAAGGTTACTATTCCATACCACCCGTAAACTAGTGGGCAAGTTAAAGTCTCTAACAGGGAATTAAACAAAATACTAGAGAAAACTATTAATGCTTCTAAGTAGGACTGGTCTTTAACGGTAGATGATGCACTTTGGGCATATAGGACCTCATTTAAAACACCTATAGACATGTCATCATTCAGGAAAATGTATGGAAAGTCTTGTCATCTTTCAGTTGAGTTAAAGCATCGTGCATACTAGGTTACCAAATTTCTTAACTTTGATTTGTCTGTTGCTAGTACTATGAGACTTATGCAGCTTCACAAGCTTGAAGAGCTCCATTTGGATGCTTATAACAATTCGAAGTTGTATAAGAAGCGTGTGAAGAAGTGGCATGACAAGAAGATCCTCCACCGAGACTTTAAGATAGGCGACTAGTTATTGATCTACAACTCTCGTTTTCATCTTTTTCCAGGGAAGCTTAAGTCAAGGTGGTATGTTCCATTCAAGGTGATCCAATTCCTTCCTTTTTGGAAAATGCCTTCAAAGTAAATGAACAACGAGCTAAATTGCATATGCCTAGGTTTGTGGATAATTCTGAGGAGCGATTGTCTCTTCATGACACTTCACCTCCTTGATCGCAGTGCATACCTCTCAGTAGGACTGTAGTTTTCTTTTTCTTCTTTTCTTGTTGTTTCCTTTGTGTTTCTTTCTAGTTTAATAAATGAGTTTTCTTTAAGGTTTGTATGGTTGGTGTCAAGGAGTTCTTGACCGATTCTTTTTCAGGGAAGTTTCTTCTTCCTTTTTCCCCTCTTTGTGTTTAATTGTTGACTACTTAAACATTAGGGACAATGTTCATATTAAGTATGGGGGAATTGAGATTATGTGCATGCTGATGTTTATGATATTGATATTGATATTGATGTTGATGTTGATGTTGAGAGACACACACTTGAATGGTTACGACTCTTTTGGTAGCTAACTTGCATCCCATTTTTAACGAATTTGACCATACGATTCTGTCAAAGTAGTTGGACAGAGAATTGAGTTGTATGCGTGAATTTGGATTACGTAACTTGAAAGGACAGTGAACTATGTGAATTGATTGAAGTAGTTGATTAAATAAACTTAGTTAATAACTAATGCTAAGTGATGAGGCTATATATGGAGGTTGATGGATTTTCATTTAAGCACATATGAGGTCTTGAGCCATATAACTGCATCTTATAGTCATTTATTTTCTTTATTGTATGTGATGCTTCCCTATGTGGATTACCTTCAGAACTTGCTCTGAACC
>JANZLX010000006.1:18340379-18366357 GCA_025531955.1 Erythroxylum orinocense | reverse complement strand
CGTCCAGACATAACGTTTGCAGTGAGTGTAGTTTCGCGGTTCATGGAAAATCCATCACAGACACATTTTGCAGCAGCAAAGAGAATTCTGCGGTATATCGCAGGCACGGTGGACTTCGAAATATGGTATTCAAGTAAACATGACATGTTTGTTGATGGGAAACTTTATGGTTACTCAGATTCTGATTTTGGAAGTTGTCTTGATGATCGACGAAGCATTTCAGCCCTTGTTTTTTCTTTAGGTTCGAGTGTTGTTGCATGGAGCTCAAAGAAACGACCTATAACTGCATTGTCTAGCATAGAAGCTGAATATGTAGCTGTGACATTCGCGGCATGTCAAGCGGCATGGATTAGAGGTATTCTTAGTGAATTGTAGGAGGAGTCAAAGACACCGACAATCATATTCTGCGACAACAAATCAACCATTTTCATGACAAAGAATGCAGCTCTTCATAGTTGAACAAAGCACATAGACACAAGACTGCATTTCATCAGAGATTTAGTTGCTGGGAAAGTTGTGTATGTTCAATACTGCAGTACACATGATCAACTCGTTGATGTCTTAACAAAAGCTTTACCAACAGACAAGTTTATTCGCTTCTGAAAGTTGTTCGGAGTTTGCAATTACGAATCACGGGGAGGTGTTGAGAATGATTCTAATTGAAGTAGTTAAGAGTAGTCTTGAATATGAGGAATCTGGAAGTTAGAGTTAATAGATATGATCAGAATAATATTCCTTGAGTTTAGGAGTATTAGTAGCTTTTAGTTGTTTGTTCTGTTTCTGGAGATGTATGAACTGCCTATATAAAGGCATTTCCAGTATGAATAAAATCACCGCATTATCATATATTGTTTTGTACTTCTTTATTTTTTGCACTTGCAGTTTCTGAACACCAATAAGAGGGGCCTTGTTGACCTTGCTCATGAAAAGCCTTTGCAAAATCACTGCATTGAACCTGCTTCTAGTTCTCCTAACCAGAAATCGGTACAACTGACATTAAACCAAAAAAAAATCAATATCCATACAAATTTACACCACAAACTCGACAAAAACGTTAACAGGCAGAAACCTCGACTAGTAGTTTGAGATAGATATCATCTGAATTTGGTGTCGTACGTTTGGTCTTGTTGCTCTTACCTCCTGCATTGAGATCGATCCCCTAAACAAATGAAAATTAATAAACGCTCCGCTTCTCCCAAATTCCAAAAAACGAGGATTAAGAAAAAGCGAGATATGGAGAATGCAGTGACAGAGAGACCATGGGTTGTTCTTCTAGGCTTCAAGGGCTGACGCCATCTAAAGCTGGTCGGACGAGAAGCGAGAACGTGAGACCAACAAAAATGAAATCTATGGTTTCTAGTCATTTTTATAGGTGTTAGTGTGTGCACTGAGGTCTGTCATGATGTGGCGATTGTCGTGTCATATTGGGCGATCTTAGTAAAAGTTGTAAGGTTGTTGGTGATGTGTCTTTTTGCCAGTTGCTAGGCTTAGGCCCGATTGGAAACCTAATCAAGCTTTTAAATAAAATTAATCTAATATGAACCTTTATTTTTTGGAAAGGAAATTTACAAATTAGCGCGGAAGAAAAATTCCAGAGGTATCCTCTAGAAGGATAAGATGACACCTTATGGATGGATTTACAAAATAGGTGACTCCTACATCAGAATGGCCTGCATAGTTGGTTAGCCAGTCAGCACATCTGTTGTTCTCTCGGTAGATATACCGATGAGCGACAGTCCAGTTTCTCGTGAATAGTTCATGAATGCCCCTGACGATGAGATTGAGCGTCGTCACTCTGTGGGCTGAGGATGAGAGGAGATCTATCATCGTGGTTTAGTCCACTTCTAATTCGATCCAACGATAGCTTAGATTCCACGCGTATGTGAGTCCTGTATAAACACCTCAGAGTTTCACTGACAAGGGTGAACACCATCCTAGGTTCTGAGCAAACCCTCCAAGCCAGTTACCGCCATTGTCCCATAGTACCCCTCTTGTTGTGGTTAAGGCCGAGGTCTGTTTGCATGCTCCATCCGTGTTTAGCTTGATCCATCCAGCCGAGGGTTTACTCCAACCGGTTCACTGCGCTTGACGGGGCCGAACTCCAGGAAGTGCTCGACTGGGCCTCTCAACTGAATGTTGGACAAGACCTGCATAAGACATGCATCGATGATTCCTTAAGGTTACAATGATAACAGTCGCCGTCCGTAGTGATTTGGTTACAGATACGATGTTGGTTAGCAAGTAACTGATCGTGTGCGAGGAGCCAAAGGAAAGAGCGAATTCGTGGTGGGCCCTTCCATTGCCACAGAACTGTCTAGATGCCATGAGGCGAGTCAGATTCAGTATCCATGATCATAGAGTATGTGGAAGCGACAATGAACTGTCCGGTATCAAAAATGCCCCATATCAGCTTATCCAGCCCTAGTAGGCCTTCGGGGGAAAGGTCCTGGCTATAGACCTACAAATGGAAGGCGGGAGGTAAGATTGAAAAGTGTTCCAGTTCCAATTACCATCTGCATCCCCATATTGCAAAACATTAAGGTTACGAATGGACTCAGGGATAGGGCTTAGAACTTGGGAGATAAGGGATCCTACGCCCACAACCCAAGGGTCTAACCAAAACCTGGTCCTCTGGCCATTACCTATCATCCAATTCGTTCCTTGTAGAGCTAGTTGCTAAGTTACCTTGATGCTCCACCAGATCATTGATCCCTTTTTTGTAGTGAAGGATGAAGGGATATGACTTACATCAAAGTTATATTTCCCATAGAGTACTTTCACCTATAAGGCATTGGGCTTGGCAAGCATGGTCCATCTTAACTTCGCTAAGAAGGCATCGTTGGTGGCACGAAGTTGTCTAATACCAAGACCACCAAATTCTTTAGGTTTTCAAACTTCCTCCCATTTTACTAAGTGTATCCTCCTATTGTCCTTATTCATCCCCCATAGAAATTGTCGCATTAGTTTCTCCAGTTCGTCATAGAGGCTGTTGGGCAACTGAACTGTTTGTATAGTATAACTGGGAAAGGCCACTATAATTGATTGGGTCAAAGTAAGGCGTCCAACCATAGACAGGAGGTTGGCAGTCCAGCCAAATAAGCGTTGTTGAACCTTGTCAAGGATGAATTGATATGTTTTTTTGCTTGCTCGTTCATACAACAAAGGAACTCTTAGATATTGGACTAGATCTTTAGTCTATATAAAACCCAGAGCTTTAGATAAGCTACATGTCATTGAATGGGGGACATTTTTAAAGTAGCAACATCTGAATTTATCTTGGCTGATGCGTTGGCCAGAGGCAGCACAAAAAGAATGTAAGATGTCCCAAAGCACGAGCACTTGGTCCATAGCAGCTTCAGAGAAAAGGACGAGATCATCGACAAAGAATAGGTGAGATAGAGTTGGTCCATTTCTACTGAGATTAATAGGCTTCCACCTCCCCTGGGTCACGGCTTGATTAATCATATGATCTAATCATTCCATACATAGAACAAATAGGCAAGGTGATAATAGATCGCCCTGCCGGATACCTCTGGATGGACTGAATTCCTGTCCAAGCTCGCCATTCTAGTTCACTTGAAACGAAACATTGGAGATGCACTTCATTAGGAGATTAATCAAGGAATCTAGGATTCCAATGGCGATTAAAGTGTCGTGAATGAAATCCCATGATAGCTTGTCATAAGCTTTTTCGAGATCCACTTTCAAAGCCATTAGGCCTTTCCATCCCATTTTGTGTTTCATTGTATGGATAACTTCCTGAGTGATAATGATATTATCCGTTATTAAGTGCTTGAGGACAAAACTGCTTTGGGTCGGAGCAACCAGATCGTCCAGGTAAGGTTTAAGTCGATTGACAATGATCTTGGTAGTAGCTTTGTAAAGTACAGAACGGAGTGCAATAGGCCTACATTATGTAATCAATTTGGGAGACGGTACCTTCGGAGTGAGGACCAAAATGATCTTATTGAGTGCCGCTTCCCAAAGTTTGTGACAAAAATGCGTTGGATGAAAGCACTCAGAGAGGGGCCAACTATGTCCCATTGGGATTGGTAGAAAAGGGTTGTGAACCCATCAACCCCTAGGGCCTTGTTGGGAGGCATACTGAAAATCGCTTACTTTATTTCATCCGGTTTGAGGGGACGGCCCAGGTCAGTGTGCGTCTAGTGAGGGTAGGGGAGGGAACTGGCCCTGATATGGCCGGATAGTTGGTTGGGTGTACTTGGCGATGTAAAGCTTCTCAAAATATTGTTGCACTAACCCTCAAATGCTTATAAGGTCTGAAAGCACATTGCCATTGCCATCCTGCAAGGCTTGAAACTACACTTATCGTTGTCTGACCGTAGTGATCGCATGGTAGTATTTAGTATTGTGGTCTCCCTGATCAAGCCATTGACTTCTGGATTTCTGATGCCAGTATAATTCCTCTTGATACGGGACCTACTCCAACTCTGACCTAGGTATACTTCTAGGTCACGAATGGAGGTCGAATCCTATTCATCAAGATGATTCTGGATGCCTTCAAGTCTAGCCAAAAGTCTCCTCTTCTGGTTGAATATATTGCCAAATGTGGTCTTGTTCCACTGCTGTAATTGATCCGAGAAAAGACTGATTGATCCACTGAGGACTTGAGGATTTGAGTGCCAATTCTCAGCTACAAATGGACCAAAGCAATTATGCGTAAGCTATGCTGATTGAAATCTGAAAGGCCTATTCGGCGAAGAAGTGTGTGTGCTAGTCGTAAAAGAAATGAGGAGAGGCCAGCGATCGGATTTCAGGAATTCAAGTGGTTAACAGTCGTCTGAGGGAAAGTTGAGTGCTAGAGAATCGAACAGAAGGCACGATCTAAACGAGCAAGTATTTGCCCTCGCCTCCACATGTAGCAAGGTTCTAAGAATCCGAGATCCTGCAGTTGACAGTTGTGCACACATTCCCGAAATTGAGTGTTAACAGTGGGTTGGAAACGGGAACCTCCTCGTTTGTCAATACTCTCTGATTTGGAGTTGAAGTTTCCGCCCAACAGCTAGGGTTTGGAGGTGATCCTAGCGATTTGTCAGAGATATTGCCATAAATGTTTCTGTAAGGAATATGTCGAACTGGCATAAATAGTAGTGAATTCAAAGGATATTTGGTCCCACTTGATACTAGTATGCACAAATTGGCGATGCGCTAATTCATTGTATATAAGGTTTTCAAAATCTCAACATTGTTTAGAGATGTTATACCTTTGTTACTTTAGTTACCTAACTTCCTTAGGCAAGGACCCTCAGGCCTCACCTTTTTTGAAAAAGTAAAATGAGTGTTAAAATAGATAGCTTTAAGAGCTAACGCTAGTACACGTGGAGGATACGCCAAGCCAGTCAAAAACCAACCAGCACAAAACACTAAGTAACCCAATTATATTTCTTAATTACATGAGTTCATTGATAAAGACACTTACCATATTATAATTAGCTCTTTTTTTTAAGTAGAAGATCCCATACTTGGATTAATGATAATGAGAGTGAAAAATTGCCAGAATAGTTCCCCAAATACATAGTGGTGAAAAATGAGTGGATGATCGAGCAAGAGAGTGAGCATCACCATTCATAATGCAATGTATCCATCGAACTTAGATATCCGGGCGTATTTCTAATAATTTCTTGCAATCCAACACAATAACACCAAACTCAGAAAAGTCTAAGGATTGAGAGTTAAGTGCAGAAAATAAAGCTTGACAATCACTAAAAATGTAACTGCTTGATTGGTAGTGGGCTAAGATGAATTGCAATGTCATTTTTAACGCCAAAGCTTAAGCTGTTGTCGGAGATTTACACCCTACAGAATGGCTGGATAAAGCTTGAAGAAACCACCCTTCACTATCTTCAGAAACCACTCCACTACTTGTTGCATCTTCAACTTGAAACAAGGCTCCATCACAAAAAGCTTGCCATCTCAAGCTTTCAATATTAACACAAATAGGTAGACTAGAAGTACCAATGTTGATGCCATTTCCAACACTTATAGAATCTTGCAAATGTGAGAGAGACCGCTAGTTAGCAAGCTGGGCCGCGACAAGATTTACAATCTAGTTCGGTGGGACAAATTTTGCAGACCAACAAAAGTCGTTCCTTGACCGCCACAAATTCCAAGTTATGTAGGCAATGAACTTTGCTCTTTCCTGGCCATGGTTCTCCCAAATCTACATAAACAAATCAATAAAAGTGGCATTTATGGGAGGTGCAGGAAAATCGGCAATACTCCAACAAAGTGATGCTTTATGATAATGACATAGCACATGATCACCAATCTCAATAGATGAGCAGAAAAAACAAGTTGAATTCACATCAAGCCCTCTCCTGAAGAGATTAAACTTTGTGGGAAGCACATCTTGACAAGCTCGCCACATAAAATCACACCCTTTGGGAGACACATTAAGAGCCCAAATTCGTCTCCAAATATTTGATTGTACAGTATTTTAAGTAGCTCATGCATCACCTAAGCTCATCCGATAACCAAACTTAACCGTATACACGCCCCGCTTCTCAAAGTGCCACAAGAGAGAATTTGCAAAAGTTTGAATAGATAAAGGAATGGAAAGAATAAACTTCACATCTCTAGCAGAGAAAGATCGCATTAGTTTGCCCACATCCCACTCATTTTCCTCATCGACAAAGAAATCACAAACGTGTGACACTGGATTAAGACAAATAGCACCATCCTTGTCTTTGAAAGAATCCGACTTAGGAATCCATGAATCAGTAGTAGTGACAATACTCCTATCACCAACATGCCACCTAATGCCTTTACGCAGCAAAGCAATAGAAGCATATATACTCGACCATACAAAACTCAGGTTATTACCTTTTTGAGCTTTGAAAAGATCCCCCTCGAGAAATATTTAGCTTTGAAGATGCGATAAAATAGAGTATCTTGTGTCGTAAGTAACCTCCAACCTTGTTTAGCTAACATGACAAGATTGAAGTGTTTGAGATCCTTGAAACCCACACCGCCTTTTCTCTTCTGATAAGACATTTTGTCCCATGATAACCAATTGATGCCTTTAACTTGTTCTTTCCTACCATTCCACTAGAATCGATTCAGAGTAACCTGCAAGTCATGGTATAATATAGAAGGGTGCAAGAACATTGACATGCAATAAGAAGGAATTGCTTGACCAAAGAACTTGATAAGTACCTCTCTACCTGCTCTAGATAGGAACCTGTTGTTCTAATTATTCACCTTCTTCCAAAGTCTATCTTTGATAGGACTAAAGATTTGCCTTTTGTTACGCCCGATTAGTGAGGGAAGGCCAAGATAAGAGCTATTTTCGTGTTTTCCTTGTCCTTTGTTCATAACTGCCTCTTTTTTGTCTTTCTTACGAATAAAAAATGCTTCTAATCTCACCTCTTTTAGTTTGCCTCCAATAATATCCTTTTATAATAACAACTTGGATTTTTGGGATGTACATAGTCACTTACATTGTCGCGTATGTGACTGTATATCTCCAAAAATACCTAAATTCACATGGCATAATGACTTACACGACATACACGTTTGTATATTTTCATATAGCCATAAAAAATGTTTTTAAATTTTCACGTGTTTACAGTGCCTTATATGGTCATTGCACACAACTGTGTATCTTTAAGTTGCTTCAAATCTTTGTTTTATGCCACGATTTAATACGAATTCTTCTCCTTTTAGTCCGTGAAGGCATTTATCACTTACAAATATACTTGAAGTACCAATAATACTATAAAACTCTTAAATAACAAGCAAAACACACTAAATTGTATCCCACCACTTATAAGTAAATTAAAAAAAATCAAAAGGTATTGATATAAGGTTTTAATGAGGCTTAGGTTAGGTTATGATAGGGATAACAAAAAGGATGATAATATTGAAGTAAATTTACAAAAAAAAAAATATTACAAGAAACTTAGTTTTTCATAATTTAGATCCTTCACACCATAAGTCCATTGATACCATATAACTTTAACACCTTTTTTTAATCAATATGTACCAATAATTAAAGACATATTGGACCTTTCCAAATTCTTTAATATAATCAAAGTTTCAAGAAATCAAGTAAATGTAAATCCTTTAGGGTTCAAAAACAATGAAAAGGCGTTTAAGAAAAATAAGATAAAGGCTATTAATATGGATATAATCAATAAAGAGGCTGAATCTCAAAATTGGTTGTTCGTAGGGGATAACCCCTTTGTGTGTGAACCTTACTTATTCTACCTAAGCAAATGAAAGAGGTTTAACATGATGGTCTAAATGTGAGTTTATAAAGCTTAAGAGATTTGTTTTTAGCAATCCATGAAGAAGAGCACGTATGAAGTACATGATCAACAATTTTAGTGCTCAATTGTAAAACTTACAAATTGAGTTAGAGCTTATACTTTTAATCCTATCGATAGTTACCAGTCCTTTTTTATGACTAACCAAAGTATAAAGGAAGCCTTAAGGGACTTGTTGGGAAACTAGATCAACCTCTACCTTGTTATATATGGTTTGCCCTTGCAATGCAGAAGCTGATATGATTTATTAGTAAAAACTCCTAATCTGTAACCATTTCATTGAGCTTTGACCTCATCTTTTGGCTCGGACAAGTAATTTGGAGCATGATTCATTATTGGAGTAAAAGCCCTAATTCCACAATTCCAATTCCTAGCTTTTATCACTCCACTAACCTTGGCCTTGATAGGAACAATGTGTTTTAGATGTTGCAGCTTAGGTACATTATGCAAAGAATCTAGATTATTCCAATAATCATACCAAAAGCAAGTTTTCTCACCATTCCCCACTCTGATCTTAAGGATCAGTAAGATGCTTCCAAATCTTCTTAACTAAGAGCTATCTATTGACAATCCTTATAGAGGTTATCCCTAGGTCACCTTCAGATTTAGGAGAGTAAATATATAACCATTTATCCTTAGCACCAAGGTGGTTCTTAGCAACTCATATCTATAAGAAGTTCTTTAGCATTTTCTCAATGTTTAGGATATCACTTTGATTTCTATACAATCACTTTGAAAATCATTGTTTAGAAACCATTTTTAGATGTTAACTTGCTTTTTGTCTCCCAAGATAAGCAAGTTGAGTCTTGTTAAGAACCACACATAGGCTATTTGGGAGAGGCCCATATAAGAATTTGAGAGTTTTATACTTAAAAACTTCTGTAAGTGCTATGCAAATGAAAATTCCCCAAGCGATAAAGGGTTTAACAAAAAGTTACTGTAAAAAATCATTTGTTTCAAAAGGTCATAATACACATTAGCCACAATTATGAGTCCTAATTACTAAGGTAATTGAGGTTAAGATGTTACATTATCTCAACGAAAGACAATAAATGTATGAACATCCACATGCTTCTTTCCATTGAAAACTTCTATCATTTCCCCTATCCAATATTAACTTAAGTAGTGGAGGATGATTGTTTGGCATTCTAACGATTTTTTTGTCTTGACATAATTTCTACACAAGTTTCCACCCTGATCTAGTATTATCAATCTTCTATACTTTTGTCAATGATTGAAAAATTGAACTAGTACGATCATTTTAACCGTAGAAGCTTGAACTGTTCAACTTGTTAGTTTGGTTTACTTTAATATTTTTTATTAAAAATCAATCAACATATTAATTAATTGCCAATTTTTGTAAACTAATCGATTTTTATAAATCATAATAAATCAATTAGTTTTTATTTGATTGTCTCATTCAATTAAACTCCAATATCTTCAATGCATAAAGATAGTTGCTTCCTTTAATCATATTTTAAGTTCTTCAATTTTGATCAATTTTTGTTATATACCGATTTTATGATAGTGTAATACTGATTAAACTTTTAAATTTTTAGACATCTTATCTTGCTCATTTAATTTTTGGTCCAGTTTTAAAAATATTAACTTTTGTTGATTTTCTCATCAATTATCCTTGTGTTTCATTCTCCTTCTATGGTCTTCCTCATCTTTGTGACTTATTGGTTATGTTTTTATAATATTCTTGTTTGAAGATAAAAGAAAAGATTTCTTTCGTTGTGCTTATTACTTAAATGAAGAAGATTCCTCACAGTTTGCTTACTAAGAGAGCCAACTAATTTTTCTACGCATATAATGTACATGTTCTGTATCTCATGCAAGCATCTCACTCGTGCTTATTCTTTTCTCATATCTGTGATTTGTTTATACAAACTTGTGCAAGGAAGGTTGGCACCTATAGGTTGTACTTTTGTGAGTGAAAACAGTTGATCCAAATTTGGTGCCCAACCTTACAGTACAATTACATTGTTAAGTAACATCTGTTAATCCTTTCAGAAACCAATAGTAGCATCATATCTAGTTAGCTGCTTTAGCTAGTTCGTTGCCGTGCCATATCATATCATATTGAGTTAATTTTACATATAGTTCGCTCATATCATGCCAGGTCCATTTCTGAGTTTCCATCCTGTCTTATAAGTGACAGCCCATTGTTAGTAGCAAAAAACAAACAAGATAAAATAAACTAACGTTCCTTCGTGTTTAATGGCTGACCAGGAGTACCAAGTTCATTTGCAAGGAATGCAAAATCATGGGATTTCTTATCCTCTTACGGGAGTCGGAAATATCAGGCCCCTTATCTGAACTTCCACGATTTTTCTCTGTAGGGTAACTTACGGAAGGAAAACAGTAAAAGACAGGTGCTCAAACCAGGTAGTATCCGGCATAAGATCTTATTCTATATACCTGCAAATGCAGGGTAATTAAACCAGAGACCAAAGTCCAAACAGACCTGGCTAACAAAAATAAGAAAAGAAGTTTTGGGCCATTTCCACTGTATTTTGAGGTTGTCAGAACAGACAACTTCCAAGCATTATACGTTTTGCTCACGCATACATAATTCTGGTCCAGTCATTTAGTGGTAGTTCGCTTCATCTTCATTCCAAGAAGGATAAAAAGAAAAGCTATGACCGATTATGTGATGACATCCTCTCTGACCCATGCCTTTGGCGGAAGCCGCTGGACCTGATATTGGAATCTGAACCACTGGCAGCCTGATGGAATGTACCCCAACTAGAATCTCTGTCTATCTGATATAATGAGAATGAAGGTGGATGATCTCTTTCCCATGCCCTAAATCGAATTGGTGGAAGACTTTCTGCTTCCTGGAAGTTCCGACCTGACGTCGCTGATGGTACAAAATAGAAGCCCGTCTGATCAGATGATGAAGCCACAGTTCCTACTTGAGACAAGCTTCTGTGACTGTTGGATCTTTGGGATCCAGACACAGTGGGCGTGTGAATGGGTGGAGAATGACCAGGTTGATGATAGTATGCCTGAAGGGCTTGAACTCTCTCACGGGTTCTAGCATTGCTGCCTTGGTAAGGTGGAAGCATCGAAGAAGCAATTGAGCTCCTAGTCCTTGCAGTAGAACTGTTAGAATGAAGTGTATTCAGTGACTAACAAGTAAACAGATTGCAGGATCAACCTAAAACATTGGAATGGTAACCAATGTAAAGCGGAGAATAAAAACAACTCTCCATCGGATAAAAAAGAAAAAAGGAAATATTTAAACTCTTGATGGGATTGCTATTTTAGCATTACACTTCCAGAGTATAAATTCACTTTCGGAGTTCCTTGTGGTTTGGTGATCCAAAGTAATTTCCTGCTAATGGTTAAATACCATTCAATAAATTATCATTAAACATTTGAATATATGGTTTATTTAAGAACTATCAAAAGGAAGAACCTGTGTGTCAGAAAGTCACAGTGGCATCATAATCACCACAAAAACTGCTGGTACATTTAACCCAAATATATACCTGCGGCCAACATGCAATGGATGCATAAATGATCTGGATCGTGGAAGATCAGAACTAGTTCTTGCTGATCTTTGAGGAAGAGGAGAAATTGAAGGTTGATCAGTGCTACCTATCTGATTACCGGCAGTAGAGAAGGAAGGAGAATTGTGTTCCCAACTGTGATAATGTACATCCACGGCAGGAAAAGCATAGGAATTAGGAACCTCATTACGAAGCGATGGACAATTCCAATGATTGTTAAAATTCGAACCATCTGAAACTCCTCCACTGGAAGTTGAAGGAGATGGATGAATCGGTCCAAAGTAAGCTATGTATGGGCATGGATGACTAGTAGATGATAGAGCAGTATGTTCTGCAAATATAGTGTGATGGACCAGAAGGTCATGATCTGCATTTAAACATCAGTCCCAGGACATGAAATTGATTCGCTCGAATTTAAACCAAAAAGAGCCAATAAGAAAAATACAGATCTTACAATTGTTTGACGAAAATTCCCCTTCCCTGCACAAAGGAAAATAAGTTCATCCTTGAGAATGGACGTTAAGCACCAAGAAAAATGACCAAATCATAGCACCTCCAAGAAAATATAAACCTAACTACAAGGAAAAAGTTCTCTAAGCCTAGCTTCCTCAGACAAGATTACAAATGCAAATTTTAATTAGCAAGGCGATCTGCAGTCTCTTTAAACATTAATAAAGCAACAATACTTCCAGCTAAGCACAATATAGGGGCAACACAGAATACTGTCAACTATCTAAAGCCTGGGCAGCTATTACAGAGCATAATGTGCGAATAACCAAGAAAACTGAAAAACTCAAGTATACATATACAGCGATAACCCATGGGTTGTAAGAGAAAACTGAAAATCAAGTTTTCCTATGGTCTCTTCCTCCCTCCCTCCCTCTCTCTCTCTATCTCTGAGCTTCTGGAGATGAGGATAAAAATCTACATATCTGATCTGCGTTTTACAGTGTTTCAGTGTTCTATACATTTACCCAAGTATTTGGTATAGAGTATTTATTTTTGTATCATAAGGATCTCAATTTGCAATAATTAAGTTTTCTTAGTCAAAGTTTATTTTTCTGTTGAATCTTTACTTTCCCACTAACCATACGGTTCTCTGATTGGAAGCTAACGTGACCATCCACATTAGATCATGCATGCATAAGTTTAACAATAGAAAGTGCAAAACAATGAACAAGATTCTCTGCATAAATTAGATGAAGCAGCAACTTTAAAAGCTCTAAAGTGTTGGATAATATTTACTCAAAGGATGACGGAAGTCGTGCCAAGCTACCAAATGGGCACCAATGGGCTCCAAAAGACTGCCAAAACCATTTAGAATCACAATATACATAAGGCAGCAATAAAAAATTAAAAAGAACCTCCATGCTTTTTAAAGCACCAATAAGATAAAATGAGCATATTATTCCATGCTCAGAACCACATAAATCCATGCATAAAGGCCAGAAATGTGGGCATTTATGTCATGTAAGCACTCAGATATGCACAATAAAAATCCAACTAGGACATTTCCTAAACATACACATTGAAATATCATGAAGCATAATAATCAACAGCATGCACATGTTAAAGCAAGGAAAGCAAGGAAACAGATCAGAGGCTTTGTAACTTGTTGCAGTTACCATGCAAGCAGTAAGTAGGCAACTGAAGGAATTCTTTGAAAACATTCTAACGGGATATAACTTCATATAAGGGTACAGTGCTTCAAGCAAACCACAAAGCATAATATGGTAGCTAGTTCTACTGTAGAGGCTGAGTATAGAATCGTGTATTGCAATACATGAGTTGCTACAGTTGCTACCCGTGTACTATTTTTTAGAATAGACTGAAGTTTGCCCATCTACACCTAAATCATAAGGCTTGTGTGATTGATAAATGATAATCAGGCACTATTACATATTGTCTCTAGCAAAGTTTTCCTTGGAACAGAACAAGCAGGAATAGATTTTTATTTCATTACAGAGAGGATTGTAGAATTTCTACAGACGCAATTGGTTGACCTCTTTAAAAAGTTCAAGAGTTTTATATCTTAGTATGAACATGAATAGTGATAACATATATTATACATGTATGATAAGACTTTAATTATCTCAAGTTGTACCCTTTTTGAATACATCTACTATATATTATACTAGACAGAAGCCCACATTTTGAGTGAATAAGCTCAAATATATTTTTTATTTTCTAGAATTTTAGTTAATTTTTTCATATATGAAAGAAAATTTCTCCTCACCTATAACAGAATATCAAATAAACTAATACATATATGGAAAAATATAAAAACTAAAGAATATAAATACCCAGACATCGTTTTAAATATACAAATGATTTAAAAGTATTACTACAAATGAAGAACTATATCAACCACAAAATCTTATCTCCAACAAAAAAAGAGCTTTCTAAGTCAATTCAAATCCTATATGCTTATTAAGAAAGCTATCTTTCAAGGATTAGAAGTGACATGACCCTGAAAGTTCTTTATTCTTACTAAGAATGCTACCTTTCAAGGGTTGGAAGTGACACATAAATCAATGACTCGACTAACAATGAAAGGAACTGATACCTTATACTACAGAAGGATCAACAATAAATCCATGCTTTTTCCTTCATTAACTTGCATATTACTTATCTCTCAGGTTGACATAAATAAATAAATTGGAATTGAAAAGATTAATGTCTACTAATAAAGAGTGGAATCTGCTGTATGAATTGGAACAGAGGTGTTAAAATGGTTAGAATTTAAGAGGTATTTAAAATAATATATAGATAATACTACTATGTATTGAAAACCAAATTAATGCTGATAATTATACCATTGCCAAATATTTTTATAAATTCCCAATTTTAAACTACAACTATTATGATTAATGTTAATTATCAAAAGTAAAGATATTTAAGTTAGCTTTCACAACTTCTTGTTGACTCGTAGGAATGACAATAAGATCAATTCTCTAATTGATGATTAAGGAAATTTGTGCAGGTGTCAGGCTATGCTCAAGAGGTGAGAAGTCCTTGTGTGAGTCAAACTCCTTGAAAATTGATTTTAATAAAGCCTTTGATTCCTTAGATTGAAACTTCCCTTAACTGTCTCCACGTTTTCAAGTTTCCAAAGCTCTTCATAAACGAGATTCAAGCTTGCATAACTTCTACCTCTTATAGTATTATTATGAATGGAGGACCTACCTTGTTATTTAGAGAGGCTAAAGGCATTAGGCTCGGGGATCCTTTATCCCCTTATCTATTCACACTTGCCACCGAAATCCTTACTAGTCTCTTAGCTCGTTATATAGAAGAGAATGGTTCATTCAAGTCTCATTATAAATGTCATAACCTCAAAATCTTCAATTTGGCTTTTGCAGATGATCTACTATTTTGTGGAGTTGATTCTAACTCTCTTATTGTATTCGTTAGCTCCCTCTCCTCCTTCCCCAAGATGTCTAGCTTAACAATTAATGCAAACAAAACCATCCTTTATATCTCAACAAGCATTCCTAAAGCCACATCTCTCAATATGATCTTAGCCCTCTAAGTTCATCAGACACCTTTAGATATTTGGAACATCCCATTTCCACAAAAAAGCCTTCATTTAGAGGTTGTCTTCCTCTCTTGGAATCCATCAAGATTAGAACTTCAAGCTGATAGAATCATTTTCTTTCCTATGCAAGCAGATTACATCTCATTGTTTCAGTTCTAGCTAACATCCACATCCACTGAAGCTCACCCCTAACTCTCCCTAAAAGACAAATTAAAGATGAGCTTTTTGTGGTCAGGGGTTGTGGACAATTCCTCCTCCTCTAAGGTCAAATAGACAGATATTTACGATCGTAAGGAGGAATGAGGCTTGGGAATAATCTCAATTAAATCAATGAACAAGATGCTACATTTAAAACTAAATTTGGAGACTTTTCAATGATAAAGAAGCAACATGGGTTAAATGGATAGTTTCTGGGGGTTTGATTCCTAATAGAGAGCACTCTTGGACTCTAACTCAAATGCTTCGACTGAGGGATCAATGTAATCTAGTTTTCAAGAATTTGATTGGTGATAGCAAGGATACATGGCTTTTTTTTTTTAGAAATTAAAAAATTCTCATTAATGGATGGTATGTTACAGGTAGATAGCTTTAGAACCACTAGCTCCCATAACCCAAATAAACCAAACGATGATGTGTGCCCGTTACATGAGACCATACAACCAAAAGAGTAAAACGGTTTACACCTTTACACAAATTCTCCCGACATTGCCCAATTAGGGTTGGCAAAAGAAAGCAACGAGGGCGAGGAACACAATCGCTTTTCGACTTGTGGCGGTAATCATTGACAGGTTATGTAGGGTTGATATTTTAATGGGTATTATTTACTGAGAAGAAGAAAAGAATTAATAACTTTTAATGGTGTTATTTTTGGACCCATGGACTAAATAGCACCTGAATAATTTTTTACTATGAATTTTAAAAATTATAAATGAAGATATTTTAGTGGGATTAAATCCAACTAATGCATCAAAATTGAAAGTTAATTTTGGATCTTGAAAATAAAATAAAAGAGTGCAAATTTGGTATCTTGGATCAAGTTTCCTTTTTAGGAAAACTATTGGATTTTTTTAAAGGAAATTGTTAAGGGACCAAATTGCATTTTTGCCACCTATAAATTCTCTTCTTCCCCCAAATATGCCGAGAACAATCTTCCTTCTTCCATCTCCACTTTCTTTCATTTTCTTCCATTTTCAACCCTAATTTCCCTATTTTTAACTCCGAAATCAACAATTAAACACTAAATCATCAACCTAGGGTTTCTAAAATCATCATATCAACAAGAATTTTAGGAAAAAGATGAAGAAAAAAAGATGGATTTTCGTGATGAATAGGATCTGAATTTAACAAGATAAGTTAATAGATTTTTTGTTGTTTTTAGTACATGATTTTAGTGTAGTTGCATGCATTAATGAATAAAATGCATGAAATTGAATTTTTATGCAATTTTATGAAGATAAAGAAGAGGAATTGAAGGAGAGAGTGAAGGAATAAGAAATTGATGGTGAAATTGAAATTTATTGAAGCTTAATTTGAAGAATTGAACATCAATTGGGTATGTGTTCATGTAATTTTATTTTTCCTAAAAATTATGTATTATGTAATTTAGGAATCTTGAGATAAAATTGAGGGTTTATGAAATTGATGTTAAAAATATTTAATTGGATGCTAAATGTAGTAGTATATGTGATTAATTTGGATTTTGGACTTATAATTTATATTTTCCTCAATTGTCATACATTATGTTTGAATTTGGAAATTTGATATACATATTATTTTGACTAATTAAAACCCAAATATGTTACTGCTATGGGAGCATGTACAATTACAGGGGATGCTCAGTAACGATTCTTATAGTACTGTTCATAGAGTTGATAAGCTAATTCCTGTAGATGTCTATTTGTCAAGCTGTCCACCTATCCGGGTTTTTCAAATCCAAATTTGATTCTGTTTCGAAGTATACTGCGCAGACTCAAAAGAGGCAAGGTGCTCATATATGAAATTTGGTTTTTTGAAAAAAATCTTCAAGGACTTACTCGATTCCTGACCTCTAAATAAATCCAAAGGTAGAGGTTGATTACGCCATAGCTTTATGCCAATCCTTTTAAGTCTTCATTTATCACTTTTGCTTATTAAAGGACTTCTCTTTCTCACTTTCTAGCTTTCGAAATAGAATAGTCAATTCTTGTGAACGACTTCGATGCTCTTCCTACTTAAGAAAAAGTCGTTGGAGGAACAAGCAATACTAAGATCCGTAGTCGATTTTTTTTTTTTTTTAGCTCTTGAGGGAAGGGACAGAGTCTTAATTAGTCAAAATAACATAGATATCAAATTTCTAAATTCAAACATAATATATGACAATTGAGGAAGATACAAATTATAAGTCCAAAATCCAAAATTAATCACATATACTACTACATTTAGCATCCAATTAAATATTTTAAACATCAATTTCACAAACCCCCAATTTTATCTCAAGAACCCTAAATTACATAATACACAATTTTTAGGAAAAAATAAAATTGCACGAACACGTACCAAATTGATGCCCAATTCTTCAAATTAAGCTTCAATAAACTTCAATTTCACCATCAATTCCTTATTCCTTCTCTTTCACTTTCTCTCTCTCCTTCAATTCCTCCTTTATCTTCATATATTTGCATAAAATTTCAATTTCATGCATTTTATTCATTAATCCATAAAGCTATACTAAAATCATGAGCTAAAAAAAACCAAAACTCCATTAACTTGCATTGTTAAATTATGTTACTATTCATCAAGAAAACCCATATACCTTTTCTTCATCTTTTTTCCAAAATTCTTGTTGCTATGATGATTTTAGAGACCCCAGGTTCATGATTTAGTGTTTAATTGTTAATTTAGGAGTTAAAGATAGGAAAATTTGGCTTGAAAATGGAAAAAAAAAAAAGAAAGAAAGTGGAGAAGGAAGAGGGAGGGTCGTTCTCGCTAGATTTGGGGAAAGAAAAGAATATATAGGTGGCAAAAATGCAATTTGGTCCCTTAATAATTTCCTTTTAAAAAATCCAATAGTTTTAATAAACAGGAAACTTGATCCAAGAAATACCAAACTTTCACTCTTTTATTTTATTTTTCGAAATCCAAAATTAACTTTCAATTTGAATCCATTAGTTGGATTTAATCCAACCAAAATATGTTCATTTAATAATTTTTAAAATTCATAGTCAAAAATTATTCGGGTGCTATTTAGTCCACGGGTCAAAAAATAACATTGTTAAAACTTATGAATTCTTTTCTTCTCAATAAATAATACCCATAAAAATATCAACCAAACATAAATATCTTAAGTAATATCATTTATTTTCCATTAATATTTTAAGAGTTTGATTTTTACCCCTTTCTTGGGTCAAACTTTGACCACTGGTCAACTCTTGATCAAACCGTCAAAATGAGCTCATTTTGACCTCAAATTTGATCTTCAGGTTGTCCTTGAATAATACTATCCCATGCCAAATAAAGTGCAACTTGAGTCCTGGGTGTCACTATTCATCTTGGGATGCACTATTCATGGCCCAAAAAGTACTATTCATGAAACTGAGATTTTTGGGTCGTTCCCTTGCCAAATAAAGTGCATCTTGAGTCCTGGGTGTCACTATTCATCTTGGGATGCACTATTAATGGCCCAAAAAGTACTATTCATGAAACTGAGATTTTTGGGCTGTTACATTTCTTCCCCTCTAAAATAAAATTTCGTCATTGAAATTTACATATGTCAAATAGCTGTGGATAAGACTTTCTCATGATTTCTTTCGGATCTCTTGTGCTTCCTCGATCTTGTGATTCGTCCATAGTACTTTCACTAGTGGAACCGTCTTGTTCCTTTGCTATTTTGTATCTCTTGCTAGAATTTTCACTGGCTTCTCTTAATAAGTTAGATTTGGTTGTATTTTAATATCTTCCAGTTTTATAATATGTGATGGATCAGACTGATATCTCCTTCACATAGATACATGGAAGACTTCGTGAATCTTTTCCAAATCTTGTGGCAATGCTAATTTGTAGGCTATTGGTCTCACACGCTCAATGATCTCATATAGACCAATGAATCTAGGGCTCAACTTACCCTTCTTATCAAATCGAAACACTTTCTTCCATGGTGAAGCTTTCACGAAAACCTTATCACCAACAACATATTCAATGTCCTTTCTCTTCAAATCTGCATATGATTTTTGGTGATTAGAAGTAGCTTTCAAACTTTCCTTTATAATCTTCACCTTATCCTCGGTTTCTCTCATCAATTTTGGACCCACGATCCTGCTTTTCATTGAGTTCTGTCTAGCATAATGGTGTTCTACACTTTCTACCATAAAGATCCTCATACAGTTGCATCTGTATGCTTGCTTTATAGCTATTATTGTATGCAAATTTCTTCAATGGGAGGTGTTTGTCCCAGCTTCATTTAAAATTGATAACACAACTCCTAAGCATATCGTACCATCTTCCGTTTGAGGATGAAAAGTTGTACTAAAATTCAACTTAGTATCCAAGGCCTCATGTAATTTCTTCCAAAATCCTGAAGTGAATCTTGGATCCCAGTCTAATATGATGAAAGATGGTACTCTATGCAACCGCACTATCTCACTGATGTACAATTCTGCATACTTTGGAGGTTGGTAGTCAGTTCTGACAAGTAAGAAATGAGTTGACTCGGTTAATCTATCCACAATCACCCATATGGCATTAAGTTTTTTCCTAGTTTGAGGCAAACCAGCCACAAAATCTATCATGATTCGATCCCATTTTCATTCGGGTACTGATTTTGGTAGAAGTAAACCCGATGGAACTTGATATTCTGCTTTTACTTATTGGCATGTAAGACACTTGGTAACATAATCTGCAATGTCTCTCTTAATACCTGGCCACTAATAATGTGTCTTCAAGTCTTGGTATATTTTAGTACTTATTGGGTGCATAACATATGAACTACCATGGGCTTCCTTCATGATCTTTTTCAGCACATCATCATTAGGAACATAGATTCTATCTTTGTAATACAAGTAGCCATCCTCTTTGATTGCATATTCACCATCCTTCCCCTCTTGAATTTGTTTAAGAATGGTAACTAGCTTTTCATCTTGCTTCTGTGCTTCCTTGATTGTTGTAACAAGTTTGGTTTAACCCTCAACTCAACTACAATGGCTCTATCACTGTCTACCAATAATCTAGCATTCATTGCTCTTAAAGCTGATAACGATTTCTTGCTAAAGGCATCGGCTACTACATTTGCTTTGCCTGGATGATAGTCAATGATGCAACCATAATCTTTAATCAATTCTAGCCATCTTCTTTGCCTTAAGTTTAACTTTTTCTATGTATGCAAAAATTTAAGGCTTTTGTGATTTGAGAAATATTTCTCTCCATATAAGTAATGCTTTTAAATCTTCAAAGCAAAGACTATGGCTGCTAACTCTAAATCATGGGTTGGGTAGTTCCTTTCATGAGGCTTAAGTTGCCTAGAAGCATTAGTAACAACCTTTCCCCCTTGCATAAGTACATATTTGATTTGTGTTGTAGGCCGCATGGCTCCGAGAGCTCAGTCCTGATATGTAAATATAATAGATATATATATATATATATATATATTATGCCACTTGGCAGTGCAATTTTGCTGAATTTTCCTTGGGGCAATTACAGAAAAACATATAAATGCATAACTAATAATTAAAGAACTTCAATTGGAAATAGTAATTAGATATGAATTAATATAATAGATAATGCTTAAATTTCAAATTTTAATTTTAATGCCTATTTATGCTCATAAATAAATGAAGATATTTCATCATTATCAACACCTAGTTGAATCTCGCACCAACGCAGGGTCTAGGGAGAACTAATAGTACGCAACTTTATCCCTACCTAAGTAGAGAGGCTACTTATATTTATATTTGAAAAATATTATATGCTATGCATGAATGAATTAAATTGGATGAGAAATGAAATTGCTTGAACACCATTAAGCCTATAGCTTACCGCTTGCTTTTCTTTCCGCACGTAGGTTTTGAAGAAAATTAGAACAAAGTTGTAGTGGATCTACTACAAAGACTAGAGTCACATAGAGGATTGCGGAAGATTTTGAGGTGGATGTACTATAGAATTATATTTTGTTTTTCGTTATGACATATACACTTAAAGAAATGAAGGATCTTATATAATTATACTGTTAATTATATATTAAAGTTATGTATGAAATTTGGTTCAGATGAGTTGAAATGTATTGGAGAATGGGCAAATTATTTTGTCAAAGGAGTTTGATATGGAGATGGATGGTAGAGTAAAATGAATGAGAAGTGTATTTAAGTTTCTTGCAGGAGGTTCTAAGTAAATATAGAGGAAATTCTATCAAAATTTTTATAAACTGAATAATATTTGCTAGAATAATAAGGATTTAAATAGAAAATTTTGTAATTCGTAATTTTAGGTATTTAAGAATGTAGTAATACTCGATTCCATGGTTAATAGGCAATTGGACTATTTACATACTCCCTCATAGAAGCCCTTATTGATCCACCACCTAAAGTGACGTTCCTATTTGAAACTTGAATATGGGTCCCACTTCTACCATCTTAAAGAAACTTTTAGTCCTCCACATTCAGCCTCTTTATCACATGGGTCACCAAGTCCAATAGCACAATAAATATCCTCATCAACCCTGAAAAACAAATGATGGTCCTTCCTCGCAGATTTCCAATTCTAAAAGAGTGAAGGATTGGTCAGTCATTGAAGCATCTACCTACATGTAATTCTTCTACCACATTGAGAAGCCAAATGTGCATACTTCTAGAGATTTGTTCCCTAATTGATATGTTCTGTTACTCCCAATGCCAGAAACATGCATTGAGTTACTGGCAATATTTTCTATATACTACTTATGGAAGTACAAACTTGCAAATATCATGCTGCATAAGTATCACAGACCAAAAGGCCTACAAAAAGGGGTCCAAGTCCTTGCATCTCCTCTCACTTAACTTACTTTCTAATCTTTGAACACGAGAGAAAGAGAAGATGCCTTCATAAGGGAAAAAAATCACCATTTTGAATTTCCAAAAGAAAAGTAAAGTTCTCTGTTAGCTCCAACAGTAGCAGGCCTTGAATTTTAGCACCTAAAACCAGTTTTTATTTCAACTAGCATATATCTTTTGTTAATATAGAAAATCCTTATAAGGTGCAGCATGAAATAAGTTCTCTAAAGCCAATTCTACGTACCAATCAGCAAAGATACAAGGATAGTGTTTCTAGCGGGAAATGAAACATTATATTTGGTCCTCATGAAGGACAAGTTTTCAAATGTTTTAAGTTCCTCAAATCAGCCAAGATAAGTGGATAGTGTTTCTGGACATTCCTCACATCAAGCCCATACTCAGCCCCAAATCTTCAACTTTTCATTCTGACATGACTAAACTTTCACAACCCTAATCTATCTTGATACTTTAAAAGAAATTTACTATCGTACAATGGGCACATCTGGACCAAAATTCCGTCAAAAAGTCTATACTTGATCTCTCAATAAATGCATATACATCCAAATCTAGACGATGCACATAAGGGAACAAGGAAGCCACAACTCCTAGCTTTGCAGTCTCAATGACTTCCCATCCTATTATCTCATTTATATCCCAGATATGAATACATATAAAAAAGGTAGTACATGGGACGAAGAAATAATGCAATGTCCTAAAGCCATAAAGTGAGAACACAGGTCCTGTTATAAACCCTCTGATTAAGTTTTAGTTGCAAGTATGTTCTGGTCTAAGTCTCACGAGCAAAGACATAAATTATACTTGGTAAAAAGAAAAATACCAGTCAAAATGATAGAAGCTCAATGCATGACAATTAACCAGGAAAACTTACATGAACTGTTAAAAATCAAAATAAAGATCTAGTGCATTATTTTAAATTCCATACCATTTCTGAGTAGCTTAGATCATAAAGATCCTCATCATGGACCCAGTCATCCAGGCTAATCTCCGGCAGTGGACGACAACCATTTGCATACATCCATTCACCTTTTTCAACTTTACGACAATTAGGGCATTGCATTGCACCCTTCACATTAAAAGCAGACCCAATGCAATCTATAATGAACACCACAGAAAAAACTATAATCAAGCGGAAGTACTTAAAATGAGAATATGCAGATGGAGACTAGATACCACCCTCTGAGGATAGAACATTATATGTTATTTATTAAAAAGAGCCATGTATTGCTGCAATGAGTAAAAGGGCTGTGTATTGCTGAAATGAGAAGCACACACCATGCCCATTTTCATTGAATGAATCAAAGTTTTGTTGAAGATTTAAAGGAGGGGTTGACACAAAATATATTACAATACCTTAATCAAAGATATTTAAGAATATTAGTCATATGCTATTTTTTCAATTTCACAGTCAGATACTTAGGCTCTATAAAGTGACTAGCATCCAAACAGCGGCCAAAAATGTCGAATATCATCTTTAGTGGTATTTGCGTGTATACCAAGACATTCAAACTGCATGTATACCAATACAATATATCAAAGATGTCTTCACGTCCCTATGATGCATAACAATGTACCTAACTGTCACTACAACCCAAAAGTAAATGGTGAGAAGAAATCACTGCTCGCTGACAATAAAATCTAATGCAAATTGATGAGCAGTTAAGCATAAACAGCAACATCAAATCATCATAGAGGATGCTAGTATGCTAGTTCCATTAGAGTAGTTTCAACAGGATAGGAGTTTGAATAAGCAGAACCTTGCTCATGCAATTTTCTCACCCTTAAGAAAATACAGAATTGAAGACACACAACATTAAGCCTCTTGAATCCTTCTAACTGTAATTTCATAAAACAATCTTCATATAATTGACAATCAGTTGAATGTACAACTAATTTGCCATTAGTTGAACACTAAAATCCCACTCTCTAGCACAACGTATATGTGAAGCTACAATTTGAGAACATTCAAATCTATTAGCAATTTGCAAAATTCAACCATGATTTTGTATTCTAAATATTAAACCAGACATAAAAACAAATCACCCAAAATGTGGAAAAAGAAAAGGAAGAAACATTTTAGCCCGGATGAAAATCGTTGACCAACTAGTAAGTAAAAATGTAATGAAAGCATCATTCATTTCATAGGATGAACAAACAAGAATTAAACAATACCCATATATCCACATACCCAGCCGAAACATCAATTCAAGAAACCAAACAAAAAAGAAAAAAGGACAAATGAAAAGTAGAATCGGAATCCCAACTTACCCAGATGGAATTGGTGGCCACATTGGAGTTTGGCCCACGAGCGATTCCCATTGTCAGTGACCACCTCGAGGCAAATCGAACACGACACCGACCCAAACGACTTGCCGAATTCTCCTTCTCCACCACTTACGCCACCTACTTCTGCTTCATCAACAACCGCATCGTTGTCGCTGTTTCCCAACCCCATCACACAGTAGCAATCCCCCAACACTGACAAATCCCAATAAAAAAGGCAACACAGAGCGATTGATCTCCTCTTTTCTTTTTTCCCCCTCTGAATTCAAACTAGCTTGTCTTTACCATAAATTAGCTAAGTTAAATCAAATCTAACATAATCATTTATAGCAGCAAGGGAACTTATATAAGCATATAAATGGAAGGTGATTTCCTCTCTTTTATTTCTTGTTTTCCTGGGAGGTTTTGATCGAAATTTTCTTTCTTCTTCTTGTCCTCCTCCTCTCCCTCTCTCTCTCTGTTTCTTCTCTTTTTCGTTATTTCTCTCTCAATATCTATCGTTCCGCACGGAGACAATTTTGTGCCGTTGGATTCAACAGTTTTTGAGTCCTAAAATCCGCTGTCCGAACCGGGGGCCATGGACGGCTGAGATTATATTGGGGTGGAGGCTACGTGAGTGAGACCCGTCGAGCGAGTTTGTTTTTGTTTATGATTTATGTTTTTGTTCATGTTTATATTTTATTATTCCTGAATTGCCTAATCAAATAATTAATTATCTGACATATTTCGTTTTGATTTTTTTATTGCTGTGTTGTTTTAGACCCGTTTGGTGGAAGAGTTGATACTACAAGTATACAACGTAACTTTTTTTTTTTCCTGATTGGTTGAAAGTTTTATGATAAAACGAGAGAGAATGAAATAGAAGTGGAGGGTTTTATATTATATTATATTTTATTATAAATAGTAAAAATAAAAAATCTCTAATTTGAAAGGTTTAAGATGGAACATAAAATAATAAATATATATTATCTAATATATTTTTAATAATTTTTTAATATTAATTATGGCTTCTAATCCTAATTTCCTCTTTTTCCAGACTCATTTATTACAATCCATAAAAATTGTATATAATTAATAATATTTTTATATTATTTCTCCTTACCTTAATAATAATTTTTGTATATTATTAATAATAAATTATATATAATTAATAATAAATAAATTTTAAGATATTTTAAGAAAAATTTTTATTAATGAAAAATAGAAAATTATTCTTTAAATGTTTATATATATTTTATGTAAATAAAAATAAAAATAAATTATTTTAAAATATAAATCAAATATAATAGAATAAAATAAATTTTATTAAATAATTAATAATAATATTTTATATAA
>JANZLX010000006.1:18253479-18265057 GCA_025531955.1 Erythroxylum orinocense | reverse complement strand
AGTTGCTTTTTATTTCTTGTATCTTTGTTTATCATCAAAATTATTATTCAAACGTAAAGTCAGTTTCGACTTAACAGAAGGGAGTCGGGGCGAGGACAGAGGAGGGGAGGGAGAACGACGATTTAATTTAATTTTGCCGACGGAATTAATTCGTCGGTATAATTAAAAAAAACCGTCGTTGAATGTCGGCACCTAACCTACTTTCCAGACGACATTTTAAAATATACCGACAGAAAATAACCGTCGGTGAACAATTTCTCCACGACCCATTTGCCGATCGAAATTTTTATTCCGTGCCTATTTCCTGACGAAGTTATATTCATCGGCATATTTCTGTCGCTATAATTAACCGCGAAAGTTTCCCACCAACTTTCGCAACGGCTTTCTTAACCGTCGCAATGTTTTTATCTTTCACCAATGGAATAGGTCATACCGTCGCAATTTCCATGCGATTAACAGTCCGTCGGTAAAATACCATCGCTAATTAACATTTTTCATGTAGTGTTTATTTCTCCAATTAAATAATTTATAATCATAGATCAAGATTGGCGTCTAGCAACACTTCATGAATACCTAAATATTTATGAATGTCAAAGTGGTTTTGACTAACCTTTTCGTGCATAATTTTTTCGTATAATTCAATCCTTTCATCATACAATGTTCCGATTAGACATAGAGTATGGAATTAACGTCTACTTTATTTTGAGTCTAATCATATTAGTTCTTCGCCATTAGATATCGATTCAATTAATGACATTTGTGAACTATTTACTAAACTCCATTTCACCTTAGCCAAAGATTTCTTGAATTAATATTTATTGAGAACAACGAAACATTCTCTCTAATTATTTTAGGGTGATGAATCATATCTTGATTACTCAACTATCTTCATATAGTTCATACTACATCCAATTACTACCGATTAAACGACCTATGATTAAATAGATCATATGTAGGATCAAAACATAGCAATCCTCATACAAGATAATTTTGATGACCTCAAGTCAAATGATCACTTATACGATCATCCCAATGAGAATTTCATAAACATATAAGCAATATTCCAAATGGATTTTTCATATCGGATCTGTTCAGTGAACTTGTACTCTTGCAAGTATCCACACGTTTTTTTTAAGTTTTTGTATACTTTAGCTTACGAGATCGTCTAATTCCTTCATAAGAAAAAACAAAATGTGTGCTAGTCTTTTTACGTTCTATTAATGTCCAATCTTTATAGAACAATGACTAGGAATATTTAGGAATAATACATAAATGTAATATGAATCTCATAATTATAATCTCATTATATTATAATTTCATTTGCAATGTACAATTATCCATGGACTTTATCATATACATCTAAACATTTACAAAATAAATAATATTTTTAAATAATTTGTCACTAGACTACAATCAAAGCGATTAACTGTAGAAGATAAATCAACAAATAAATTAGATTGACCTAATATCACATATTATTATAGAAATATAAATATCATGAGATATATTAACCTGCTAGTAAACTATAAATCTGCATATCTACCTACAAATATCGGACACTTCTTGACGAACATAAAACTAATACATATATACAAATATCGGACACTTCTTGACGAACATAAAACTAATACATATATAAGTTTGCATGATTAGTTGGTCAAACCGGCGGTGAATCGTATACCTGTGGCCGGTAACCATGACATGCCATCAATGAAGTGTCCGACAGTAAAGAACTTGGCAGTGGCAGCATCTTGAATTATGTGATAACCCGGCCATTTGACCCTCCTAGAAAGTAACGCACCAGGGCCATAGTTCCTGTACTCACCATACCACAATGTGCTCAATGCAAAGTCACCATACCACTCGAGCCACCCTCTAGGTCGAACCAAACCACTCATGTACGTGTTCATGAAAACAGTCCTTGAATATTGTTTCCATGGTCTGCCCAAGTACGTTGGTTGTGTAGCGTAAATATAGCTGTCTTGTATGGAAAACCCTGTACTCTGATGTGGGTCTTTCCTGCCTTGTGCCGTGATTGTCACCTTCTGGAGTGGCAGAGGAACTCTCGTGAAGATTTTGCAGTTCTGAAAAACTGCTGCACCATTTCCGAATATGTAATCTATTGTACCATAGATTTCGCATTCTCGATAGAATTGGCGAAGAGAGTGAGCGTAAAGTGTGTCCTGGTATCCCTCCATACTGCACCTGTAGAAGACAGATTGGTCCGAGTCTACTCGAAGAGCAACAGCTTGATGGTTCTGGGGCCCAGCGGTGTTTCGAAACGTCAAATCTCTTGCTATGAATCCTTTCCCAGAGACCGCTGCAATAATGAAATCCATTAAATCATGTTAGCAATAAGCTCAAAATTCAAAACATGCAGCAAAGATGGTGCGTGTTCTACTAACCAACAGTAGGAGTTCTAAATGTAGTATATCCTTGTCCGAAATGGCGAGCACCTGTCACCACCGTCTGACCAATGCCATCTCCTATAAGCATGATATTGGTTTTCTTCTTTTTCATGTCAACATTTTCTCTGTAAACACCCTTCTTCACATATATAATGTACCTTCTGTTACAATGACTCGGAGCTTCATAGATCGCCTCTGCAATACTAGAGTAATGACCACTTCCATCCAAAGCTACAATAGCGTCGAAGTGCACACCAAGTGAACTAGCTTTTAGAAGCTCTTTATCATCTTCCGTCAGCCATTCTGGACTTCCTGAACTTGATTTTTTGGTGGAATTTTTTGGAAGCTTGAAGGGTAGGCTGTGTAATTGAGTATAGATACCTAATACATTGCTGATTAACTGAGTAACTTGCTTTAAGCTTCCTTTGATAAACTTCTCAAGACGACGGTCTGTTCCCTCAAAGCCTTCAAGACAGGTATCTTGGTTGCCCAGGGCAGCACTGAGCCAAGCTTTCAAATTTCCTTGGTGGTGATCATTTGTAGAACCTGCTCTGATTTCCTTCATCTCAGCTAAGGACCAAGCCAACTCGGAGACTGAGAAATCCAGGAGTTCTTTGCAATCCTCTATAGCTATTTGTTCACGGTAACTCACAGATAAAGAACTGAACCCTGCAATCATGTCAATGGTTTTCCTGGCTTCATTGAGCGTGGTCTTGAGGGATGCACTCAAGATTGAAGTTGCATCATGAGAGGCTACGGTTGATAGTTGGGATTTCAAGTTTAACGAGCATGAACCCTGATTTTCGACACCCGTGCAAACTTGATTTATCAGTGATTCTGTGGTAAAAGTTTTCTTATTTGCAGAGTTGACATAGGATAAAGCTTGGAAAGAAGGAAGAAGGATTACAATTATAAAAAAAAAGGGCAATGCCATGTTTCAAATGTTGACGGGAAGGAGAAAGCACACACGTTTGTGTTTTCTATATACCATAGTGAACGAACGGCATTGATTATGATAAAGTTAAAGCTTTTGAGAACTAAAGATTCTTTGATCCGTTTCCTTGGACACTGACCAAGTTATGCTTTCTTTTAAGAGCAAACGTTATGCATATATATGAAAAAGAGATTCTTTGATTCGTTTCCTTGAACATCGATCAAGTTATGCTTTCTCTTAGGAGCAAGGTGTTTTTTTAAACGAAGAGATTCTTCGGCCTGTTTCCTTGAACATTGACCAAGTTATGCTTTGCTTTTTCTATTATTCTTTGCTATTCCACGGCACATAGGATGCATCTATAAACTAGTTGGCTTCAAAGGTTGCGGCGCCGGAGGGTCTAACTGTTCACATTTATCCCATTGGCGACTTTCGCAACTTCGATTCTGTTTCCCAAAGGTTGGCAATTGGAGCAACTTAGCCTATTTCAAAGTGGGAGGCAGGTTTAAAAATTGATGATCACTACCATCTGCCCAGGGCCTGGTGGCACGACCAAACGAGAGCCCTAAAATATCCACATCAATGAAAAGAGTAACGGGGCCCATTTAGCCTTCTAGAAAATCAGGGTGGAAACACAAATTCCATTTGCGTCACTCAACTTCCGACAGTCTTTCTCCTCCACTTCAGCTCCTACAAAATCTGTAATAACCCCAAATTGTAAGAAAGACTTCCAACCATTTACACATTTCTACCAGTGAGACTGTAACATAAATGCAAAATCTAATTATCATTTCCAAGTTCACCCAATCATAGGCCTACACGCACAGAAACAAAATCAAATTACCACGAATGTATCAAGGAAAAGAGTAAAATCCTCTGCATCTAATATTTCAGTTAAAGAAGAAAGATCTTTTATTTTTTAGGAGACTCTGCCAAAGAACCAAATTATCATTAAGTACTTTCCAAGTCGTAATAGTTGTAGCTCTAGTCCCATCTGATTCTGCAACCACTGGCATGCAAAAGCTCAAGTATTTCAGAGGAAAACATGAACCTAAGAGCAGCTACCAACTTCACTTTCTTGATCCTGCCACAACAAGCCCTGAGGGCTAACTCAAATCCTTCGACAGAAACATTGCAAAGGTGCACCAGTTTTGCGTCTTGTAAGCTTCTCAAACTTCCCATCACCATGCATAATGCCATGTCCGAGACAGTGCAATAGCTCAAGTTTACCTGCCGATATTTACAGAGTTAGAGAACTTGTATAGAGGTCCAACCATTCAATCTCAGATGACCTCAAAAGAAACAGGCCAACCAAATGGAATCTTTACATTGCATAATGGAAAGACAGCATCCACTATCGCATAAAAGAAATTGATATTCATTTTACCTCTATTAAGAAAATAGCTCTACTATTCTCTAGAAAGGTTAATTTGAAGTTAGGATTTTCACAGCCAAGACAAGGGAGAAAGAAATAACTAATAGACTCCATCGAACAACTTGGAAGGAACTGTCATATTAGTCATTTGCATATTTTGTAAATGTGCAAATGATAAATGATGGAACCTAGCCACGGCTGTGCATCCAAGACCTGATAGATTTTCCTTGCATTGGGATCTCGTGAATTATAAATTCAATCAAACACTAAGAAAAGAATCTGCAGTGGCTCTCAAGTGTTCTAAAGGTACAATGGAAAAGTCAACATTGAAGGCATAACATCAGCAAAGAATTATATGCTGATGCCTCCAGAGGTTCTAGCAGATATAAAACCATGATCCTGGTGACCTTCATGGTTGTGTCTCTCCTTTTGATAATAGATGAGGATTCAGTGCAGAGGGTGAGTTTTTTCATATTGCAATTGCAGTAATTGAAACCTTTTTCGATGTGCACTCTCAATTCTTGTAATGCCCACTCCTAATGTGTTCCATCTTCCCCTTTCCGGATGTGCACTCTTGAGATTACTTCCCAGAGTTCCCCCAAAAACAAGGTGGTATAATATTGTAGCAAAAGGAACCCTATACACCACCCAAAATCGGAAACCAATACCTGTCGCAAGTTTTGTAAGTAATACGCAAGTGCCAAGAACCCTAAATCATTAATTTTCTTGCAATGTTTCAAATCCAAAGTTGTCAGACTTTTACACCTAGCTGCAAGTTCTGTCAGGCCTGCACTGCTGATTTCTGTAAGCCCTCGCATCTCCAAATCAGAGAGTACACCCATATGGCTAATATATACCATCCCTATGTCTGTAACCTTGTCACAATATGATAAGTTCAGCTTTTTCAACTTCTTGCAACCACTAGCTAAAGCAGCTAAGCCATCATCTGCAATACCCTTGCAGCTGCATCCACAATTTAAAAGATAAGGAAGGCTTGCAACTTCTTATGTACTGATATATCAAAATAGAACCTTCATTTTATTGATAGGTCCAAATTACCGATATAGGTCCAGCTCAAGAAGCATTGAACAATTAGTCGATATATGTAACAGTCCTTTGTTTGATACGTTTGTGCAAAGGCCTAATTTTAAGCATAAGAGTCTTGAACATTTAGAGACATATTCAAGTCCTGCATTAGAAAGAGGCTTCACGTAAGTCAAGTTGAGCCAAAATATAAAACAAAACAAAAAGCAATTCCATTACCCAAATTGGAAATGAATATCGGAGTTATCAATGAGCTACTTCAACAATAGAGCAACTTGGGGTACTTCACAAAGCTTACCTCTGTCACTGACTCCACAACAATCAGTCAGATCAAGCTCTTCAAGTACCAAGCAAGACTTTCCAAGTTGTTCAAGACTTTTCTCAGTGATCATGTTGCAAGACTCTAGTTTCAAGCATACAAGATTGCGACAAGAGTAAGCTACAGCAAAGATTGCAGCATCAGTTGTGGAACGACAGCACGTCAAATTGAGGATCCTCAAATTGACACACCCAGAAAGTAGCTGCACAATGCCTACATTGGTAACCCTCATGCATTTGGTCAACCCAATTTCTGTCAAAGACTTACAATAACTGCTCATGGTACACAAACCAATTTCAGAAACAAGAGCCCCGTCAATTATAATTGTCTTAAGATTCACCAACTCTTTCATACATTGAACAAGGGCAGGGGAAAGTTCCTGCACGCAAGGATTGAATTTTCTGGATAAACCAAATGAACCAAGTTAACACTGAAACACAGCATCTTGTTAAGACTTACTCACCGAAAGGATGTAACCAGCATTGATGCGCACAAGTCCTGTGTGCCCCCTGATCACAGAAATCAATCCAGATGAACTGACACGATCACACCTAGATAGATCGATTTCCTGTACCCATTAGAAAATACACGTCCCATGAAATTTAAATTCATTTCTTTGAAATATACGTAAATAGTTGCAATATCACATAGAAAATATGATTACTTGTAGTAAGGGGATTCCATTTTCAAGAAACCGCAGCCCAAGATTGTCCACTAAAGGGCATCCCACCATAGCCAACACCTCCAGCTTTGACAAAGTAGCAATGGCACGTAATGATTCATTTGTAACCTGAAAGCAATCCGCAGAGGTACATATCCAAGTCAATTATGAAGAACAAGCACATTAATATATGCTCCTCAACAATTCAAATTAACCAAATCGAACTAATCACATCACTATACATACAGAGATAAACGGAAAGTGACTCACAAACCTTGAGATAAGACACGTCAAGATAACTCAAGTTCATACATTTCTTGCACAACAGATCAATACCCAGATCAGAAATCTCTATGCACCACTTCAAACTCAACGTTTCCAATCTTCCACACGCCACAGCAATCTTCGCCAACCCAACATCAGTCACCCCTAAGCACTTATCCATCCTCAGTTCCTTCAACCCTCCAGCGAACGACAAGGCAGCAGCTTCCCTATCACCAAACCCACAAGAAAACGACACATCGACACGTTCCAACGCCGGACATTCCCTCATTAGAATCTCCATCCCGGGCCACCGCAGGCCCGCAGCTCTGCTCAAGTTTAAAGTTTTCACCTTCCATAAGCACCCTTGTGATTGATGACCAACTAGCAACGACACAATGACGTCGTCAATGCGGGGACACAAAGAGAGGTCGAGATTGTCGACGCAAGTGAACTTCTGAAGAAGGGTGAAGAGGAACTCGACTCGGAGCACACGAAGCGTTCTACGATAAAGGAAGTCTATCCGTTGAAAATCAGTGCAAACGAGTCGCCAGGTCCTGCGATCCGAGTCGCAAGTCAGCTTTTCATAAATTTTGACGAGTAAATCCTCTGTGAACACACAGAGAATCGAGTAAGAGGACATTGATCTAAGTTATTTGCACTAGTTGGCTGTAAAAGATTGAATTTCTTTGTCTTGTTTTGATGAAAATGAGGTCAGTGTTGTTAAAACAAGTGCGTAAGTGAGCTTGTTCAGGTAGGGACAAACAAGAAGAGGAGGCGGAGGCGGAGCAGAGGGTGGTGGGTGGGTTTCGAGAGTCGCCGAGGAAGAGCGAGAGTGCAGCAGTGCATCCGATTCATGTTTGTTTTTTTGCTTTCTAACCGAGGGCGTGCTTGAAGTCGGGATGTCTAAAGCCTCTTGTTTGGCAATACAGTTGCAGAGTGAGGGAGTAGAATTGAGATTGGGAATGTAAAAGGTTGAGCAATGATTCCCTGTTTAGGGTTTGCATAAATTCCTTTTTGCCAAAGATTTTATATTTCATTCACCATCACTGGTACAATTGAATCGTTCTCAACCGAGATCGCGATCTAAATCGTAAGACGCTTCTTCACTCACGTCATTAGAATGTCTTTTTACACAGAGATTGTGTACCTGTCCGGTAGGAGTCTTTGCACGGACCGTACCTATTTCTGCTGATGTGGCGATGAAGGCTAAGTGGAACCTATTCCCTCCACATCATCGGCCTTCTCCTTCTTTAAATTAAGAGCCCCGTCTTGTTTACCGTATGACAATCCAAAGGAGTGTTGGCAGTCATTTTTCTGTTTTTGTAAATCCTAGGATTTTGCCAGAGGAAGCAAGAGCAACACAAAATTTGTGTTAGACCTATATTGGTTTAGACACTTTGAATTTTTTGAAGTTACGAGAGAATAAAAGGCTAGATAGGAACATATTGTTGTGGACATAAATCAATACATTTTGAGACAAGGACGGAGGCATTTTGAAGATAAACAAGAGAATTCCATCAATATTCAAGTGGATACATCAAGATTTCAAGATATTTTAAAATGAGTTCGTTTCTCTTGATTATTATTGGGTGGTTTCTTTTTTCTTAACATAAACTAAATTCGGATAAATCTAGATGGGAAAAAAATTGAAAACCTATTTAATGGATTGATTCTTTGATTTAGTGAAAAAAATCTATTTTATTATGAATTATTCATAATTACTTTTTATGTTTCAATTGAAATTGTCTACCGTTGTGATTCAATTTCAAATTGATATCACATGCATAAATAGATTATGGCATGGATAATAAGAGTTATATAAAATCCTAAAGATAGGGTCATATAAATTTTCTAAATTAGAGACAAATATATCAAGAGAATTAATAAAACAAGTTAATATATTCTTTAATTAGAAAGATATTTCAATCAGTCCACTTAAAGATAGGAGTTGTAAGTCTTGATAAAGAATATGGCTTTAAATTTGAAATTTCTATTGGTATAAGAAACTCGGATTAATATTTGAAATTAGATCAATTTAAGCATAAAAAGGTTTTAGGAGGATTCTACACCTAGGTCTTGTTTATTAATTAATTGTATCATTCTTGTTTATTGCTTTATTTTGTTATTTTAGATTATTTATTTTAGCTTTGCTAATCTTTTCCTTTAAATAATTCATTCATTTATTAGATCAGATATTAAAAAAAAAGATTGTTAGTAATATTACTTGTAGTCAAATTAGAAAATGGCATCCTTTTTTCTTGTCTATAATGATAATGATCTTAATGAGATCATTGCATGCACTTTTTAGAGTGACCTTATCCATATTCTTACTTTGAGGTCCCCTTTAGTAACTAGTAATAAAGGAATCGTAATTAAAAAAAAAAGGAATGAGAATGAAAACTAGGAATCGAAATGGAAATGGAATTGTTGATTATGTATGTTTGATACACAAACACTAGGAATTAGATTATAAAAGTTAATAGTTATACTAATGTTTAGTATCAAATATTAAGAATGGTAATGACAATTTTTTTAACTAATGTTTAATTATTTTTTGATTGATTTTGTAAATGATTAATTAAATATTTTATATTATTAATTAATTAATACAAAAAATATATTTAATAAATAATTAATTAAAATTATTTGTAATGATTCAATAAACTAATTAAATAATTGTGCATGATTTTTCTTATAAGAATAAAATTAAAAAAGATAATGAACTTAATTTATGATATAAAATCATTAAAATAAAATAAAATAAAATAATTATTAAATAAATATTTAAATAATATAATGTGCAATGTTGATAATAATATCGTAATAAGAACCAATCAAAATAATGTATTGTCTAAATAAATAAACTAATATTAAACTATCAAATATATATTATAATATCAAGTGATCATTGAGATGACTCTAGTACGTCTTGGGCAAACAACACTTTGTAATAATCAGGCATACTAAAAAAGACCTCAACCCTTTTATCATCTTCACCGATCGGTCTTGTTGCTTTAACCAATTTCATCAACGACAGTCTTCCAACATCTTTCAATAAATCAAATATTTGAGTTCTTTTCTCATTAATATCCACAAAAAGAGTAAACGCTTTTTTCATATCTTTTAAAGATGAAGCATATTTATGTTTAGATTCAACCAAGCTTTTTATACTGTTTGATCGCTCCAAAAGTTCTCTCTGAAGTGGATCCATGCTTTTCTTGAGCTTCTTTTTCCAGGTTTAGATGATGATGTTGAATTGTTTTTTGAGTCACACATTCTTCATCATTTCCAGCATTTGATTGTACGTTATTCACAATATTGCATTCTTCATCATTTCCTTCCATACTTTCTTCGATTGGACCTTGAGCCTTATTTCCTATTGCCCTATCTTTTGCATTACTTTTAGTTAGCTTATCAAAATGGATAAATGGTTTCATGTATAAAGCTGATGCTCCTTCAAGACTTTACATAATAATAACAATATTATCATAAATAATAATGTGCACAATAATAAATTTCAATATAAATAAATAATAAAAAGATAAAAATTTTATGTATACCTTTGCCCAGGCTTTATAAAAATGTCTTTATCACCAATCACCACTTTTTGCTCATTATCATATCTAAATTCGCTACCTTTTTTTTTTTGAACATCTAACATGTATCCTAGTAGCTTCTTCAGAATTTAAACTTTGGATTCAATATGAGGTTTTGCTTTAAGATCAGTTTCAGGCACTCTTTCTTTAAGATGCCTCTCAATTTTAACATAGTATCCATTCTTGTAGTTGCAATCTATCCTCCAATTGGTGCCTGCTAAATCATAAAGTATGTCGACAAGCATTTTTTCCTCCATATTCCAATATTTTTTATTTTTTCCTCTTCCTTGAAAAGGTACATATTACATAATTTGTATTTTCTTCACGAGATTCCATCTATAAGACACATGCAGTTAAAATTTTATAACAAAAATGAAAACAAACCAAATAATTAAAATATTACATACGTAAAAATTAAAAAAATAAATAATATTCATGAATAACAAATAATATTCAAATATTTTGAAGAAAGCAAGAAGTATGTAAACTATATAAATTATTGACAATAAATGTCAACGGCCTCTTCTAACTCTCCATCACATAAACATTTTCCTTGCCAAATTATCTTTTCATGCAGTCCATTTATTAGATGTTTCAATATCATCAACGTAATCAACATGGACATTATTTTCTAGTATATCATCCAACTCATCTTCTAATGGATCTTTCCTCATAGGTAGCACTTACATACCCACTGAAAGGATGTATGAATGCCACACAAAACAATATAACAAACTAAAGCATACAAAAACTTTCAATAAATAATCTCGGCAAATATACATTAAATTACATTGTAATTAACACAAACTGACTGAAAATCTAAACCAAACTGAAGTATCATTGTTACAAACTTACAAAAAAAATCCACATATACACATCAGATATAAACCCAAAAGTCAAACCAAAAATTCAACATTATTTTCAAAACAACACTCAAACTTCATTGGCCATTGCGGTTGTCTTGTCCCAGTCTTTATAAA
>JANZLX010000006.1:18198429-18219610 GCA_025531955.1 Erythroxylum orinocense | reverse complement strand
AAATGTGTGCTTGGCAGATGACGATTGTGAGTGGTCATCCAAACTAAGTGTTTTCTCCACTAAGCTTTCAAGCTTAGTACGAGTATTAATCCTTGTAGTCAAAGTTATAGAAGTGAGGTACAAGGAATATCTGCAGGGACCAAGGCGAATAGATAGAAGAAAAGATACTTTTGGAATGTGTTTTAAGTTACAGATGATTGTATATGTAATAAAAAAAAAATTTATGTTTTCTTTTAGATTACCATGTAAATGTAAAGATGTATTAATACTGTTAAATGATAATATTAAGTATTGGGGAGTTTAGTAATGTATATACGTATAGCTTTAAATAGAATTGTATACCTTGAATGCGTGGACAGGAATTTAGTTGCTATATGTGTGGATGATTGTAGGTTTCATATAGGGGTGTTACATGCAAAGTCCTCATTTAAGTATGGAAGTCGTTTGTTTGTTGAAGATCTTAGGGCTTAGTATTCTAAGTGTCCCCACGCATGTGTGTGGTTGAAGTTTATTTCACTTGCAGTGCTCGTATTATTTGGTTTAGATGTGTCGTGTATGGTTGTATGTAAGTTGGTCAAACCTACGATATTTGTACTTTCTCTGTAATTTTCTCAAATTTATCAAATTAATAAAATCTTTTAATTTGTCAAAGAAAAGGTGAGCCCATCTAAATTAGGCTAACTTTTGTTGAACTCATAATTAATGTAAAGCCATTTTAGTCATTCCCCAAATTTCCTTATATCGAATTTTGTCAACCTAATTATGATACTAATATTAGGTTTTATGTGAGCTTGGAGAGAGTTAAACTAGATTGAGTTAGATATCTTAACAAAAAAATTTAAAATAATGAATTATAAATCATATCTTTATATATAACTCAGAACATTTTCATATCCATTTTCAAGGTTGAATTTCCAACATTTCCCTTAAGAAGCGAATCTATTCATTGAAATCATTTCATAAAATTAATGTTCATTAGATTGAATCTAATGAATGGTAAGTTTTGACCAAGTCTAAGAAAAAGTTGGATCAAGTTCAAGTGAATAGTAACATCTCAGTTGAAAATCTTAGGGTAATAAATTATATTTACAATTTTTATATATAACTCTCCTTATTTTTATATCCTTTTTAGTAGGAAGCAAATTTTCAAGATAAAATATTATTAAAATTAGCAGCACAATTAAGTCAAATTATAATTACAAATTAATGATATAATTCGATTTCATATTTTTTTAGTTAAATTCAAAATACTCGAGGATCAAATGCCTAAGACAACGTTTAATAGGATCCTATAAATGTGAGTAATCCCAGCTTTTTTTACGCGGGACAGGTGATAGCATCCGTCCGACGTTCCACTAACATTTTACAAAATAAGCATGAAATCTTCTTGTTGAAAACTCAATAGAAGTTATGAAATGATTTTAAAAATGGGTGTTTATATATAAAATTGGGAGTTTTTCAAGTTGATATGTAGTGTGGGCCTTTCCGTGTACTGAAAAGCAGACTTGTGGCCCAGTCCCATCAATTAAACGGAAAAACAAGGCGAAAACTAGGTTAGGGTTTGGTATATAAGACCCTCCAATCCTTTTTTCACCCTCTGTTGCCGTCTCCTCCTCCTCCTCCTCCTCCTAGGTAATTCCTCTTTCTGAATTTCGATTCAGTTTAATTTATTGGATATTATTAGTTGTGAATTCATGGATTTTTTTCTTTGAAGCAGGTAATTTGAGCTTAATCAGTTGGGCAAGATGCAGAACGAAGAAGGACAAAACATGGATCTCTACATTCCCAGAAAATGGTACTGCCATTTAGTGTTGTTTTAAAAAAAATTTCTTCTGTTTACGTGTTTTTAAACTTGTTGGTTTTGGTTATTGCAGTTCTGCGACGAACAGGCTGATCACCGCCAAGGACCATGCATCTGTGCAGATCAATATTGGACATTTGGATGGCAGTGGTCACTACACTGGCCAATTCTCCACTTATGCCCTCTGCGGTTTCGTCCGCGCCCAGGTCTTTCTTTTTTGCCCCCTTTTCTCATTATGACTTTAACTACTTGATTTGATTTAGTTTTTGTCATATCCTTATTCTATGGTTGTTCTTCTGACCATGAATTGGTGGTATTAGTTCCCAAGTTCCATTATTTTCATTGAGGCTTTTTGGTTTGTGCATATCCACTCCCATTGATGCATATTTCTTAACAGAAATGTTTTCTGTAGGAGCTAGGTTTGGATGATTAGCTTCTGCTTATTTAAAGTTTTATATATCTTGTGTAATAATTCAACATGATGGTGTTTATAACTGTATCCTCTCTCTTCTCTAGCTCTCCTTTTTTTGTAATAATTTGTGTAAGATGTGTTGAATGTTTTAATGCTCATCTTGGTCTTCAATTTGCCAGGGTGATGCTGACAGTGCCCTTGACAGGCTCTGGCAAAAGAAGAAAGCTGAACTTCGCCAATGAGAAATTGTGGCAAGCTTGTTAAGGACCGGCTTAAGCCATCGTCATATTTGTGTAGAGAGAATAGGATATCAATTATTCGAATGCGTTTTTCATTTTTGGGAATGGATTATTCTATTGTGGTTAACTTTGCATCTATTTTGACCTTTTTTCATGTTGGAGCCACCACCTTTCTGCCACTATAATACCTCCATTTCTATTGCTTTTGAAGTTTTTGAAATTTGGGCTGCTGTAATTTTGCTTTTAGCTTCTTAAACTTGCACCTGCCGACTCCTTTCGCAGCGAAATATTAGATGAGGTGATACTGAGAGAATGCGTTGGTTGCTTAAGCTCGGTAAAAAATAAGGGAGCCAACTAAGCGGAGCATTCTGTGCTTGGTTCCCATATAAAATCCCCTTGTAGGATAAGCTGTTTATTTTGATTCCATTATTTAAGGGGAGACCTGATTATTGGTTTAGCCTTTAGACAGCGCAACCAAATCTCAGCTTGTTGAAAATGGGCGAATCGAGGTTTTAACTAGTTTTAGGGATGGCGACGTGATTGATCTGGTATGTGCTTGAAATGTTAAGCAGAAGTAAATTTAGGTCACCGAACATGAACATGAAATTCAAGTCCTTGGTTTGTGTTGATCAAGTTACGCCCTAATATGGGTCTACGATAAGATTTAGGGAATAATTCTTGTTATAAAACTTGGATATACGATTCATTGGCGGGGTGAAATGCTTACTTCTTGTTTGCCGGGAATAATCAATCATCTAAAGAGGTCGATTATTGGGCTTAAGAGTAGAGAATATGGTCTTTACCCAAGTAAACTGAGGATGGTATACTCTACTCTGATTTAAAATGGACATTACCTAAAGTAAACTAATTACTTGTTTAGATGGACTTTTAAGAGATCAGTAAGTATTTTTTTCCGCTATAAAATTTTTTTTTTAAAAAAATGAATGTTTGGCTGTAAATATAAACATACTTTTTTAATATATGTGACTTTTTTGTCAGTTAAATACAGCTTCTTAAAAAGCTCAAATCTGGAGTTTTTTAAAAAAGCATTTTTTTCAGGTAGATTTTTTAGATCTTTAGTTCCTTTTGTCCTTATGATTTATACATAATTTCTATAATACTCACAAACTCATTTATTATGTATTTAACTATTTACTCAACTTGAGTATTTATTTTGAGATTTATATAATAGTATTTGACTTTTTTATATGTTTTAATATTTATTTTAATATTATTTTACTTATGTTATAATTTATATAAAAGATTTAGTTAGATATATTTTAATTTATGTTTAAAATTATATAATAATTAATATATTGTACTTTGCATATTGTTTAATATACTTTAAATAATTTTTATATGCATAAATAATTTTAATTACAAAATATAGTTAAAATTAAAATTCATTTTTATTTTTATGTTGCCAAACAGTTTACTGTATGAAGCTTTTTCAAAAAAATTTTTTTTTAAATGACAGTTAAACAGTCAACTGGCTTCTTAAAAAAAATTTCTCAGGAAACATGTACAAAAAAAGCTCTGCTTGTATAAGTCTAACCAAACAGAGGCTAAGGATGGTAAACTCAGCCTACTCTAATTTAGAATTATCTTGTGGGTTGATTATATTTTAGGTTAAGCTTAAGTTGAAGGTCTGGTCCAATTTAATTATGCTATTTTATTAAAACTAGTTTAAATGATATTTTAGTCTACTAGTTTTCTAACGTGTTATCTAAAATAATGTCATTTTTTGTCTATAGTTTAAAGAACTCACATACTAAAATAATGTCATTTTAATTAGTTAACCTAAAATGACATAATTCTAGTTTTGACATAAATTTGATTAGGCTGAGCTCAAGACTACAAATGCAAGGAATTAAGTGGTGCATCCTTAAAGTAAATTACCATTAGGCTTAGTGTGGGTAAATTACAACAGATAACTAGAAAATTTGTCAACTAACCTTTTTTTTAATGTTAGTGTAGGCAAACTTGTTCTTTCTTATATTTAAAGACAAAAAGTGAAAATTAGACTTTTAATGTCTCCATCAAAATATAAGTTTAATTTAAAAGTCTAATTTTGACATTTTGAAGTGTTTAAAGTAAACTTTAACGTTTATAAAACGTTCTAAATAAAACTTGAGTGGAAAGAAATAAATAAAGTTAAATTTTGATTTATTATGTATCATTTATCACAAGTGGCTCAAATTTTAAAATTTTGATTAGATATATGGGGCTCATTATGCTACATGGCATAATGGACCTCACAAATCAATATAAGTTAAATTTTCTAAATTTTTATTTTAAATTCATAATTAAAACTAATTAATCTTAATTAACTAATTGATTTAATTAAACAAAATTCTCTGGCAAAGAACCCTAATTCTTAATAAAACTTAGATCCTAATTTCTTCCAATCTCCAGGTAATAACCCAAAGAGCAAATAAGAGAAAGAATGGGCATTTGATTGTTTAATGAGAGAACCAACAAATGAAAAAAAAACGATTAAGATAGAAGGAATAAAACTGAAAAGGAGAGAATATATGAGAGGGACAGAAAAAGCAATGAGATAGCTAGTAGAAGCAAAAAATTGTGGAGAATAGAGGAACAAAAGAGAGAGAAAAAGAGCATGAAAGGGAGAAGACTTTATACTTTTATAGATGTCTCCACCGTTTCCTTGAATTGCCAAGAACACAAACATTTGCTTTACTTCCTACTACTTTCTATTTTAAAGTAAGCTTCTTCAACTCACTATAACACATGAAACAAACACTTGTCCATTACAATATCTGCTTCTAAAAATCTTGATGATTTATCATTTTTGTTCTTATGCTCGAGGTGATAATTTCGTTTATTGTTAGGGGAGCAAATTAGGGTTTGGTTTAGATTGGAGAGTCATCACAAGAATAAAACATTTTTTTAAAAGTTTAAATGTAATTCAGTTAACTATGAACAAAATTGTGCACACAAAATGCTCTCTTGCTGCAACATATTACACATGTCTTTTACCTCTTTATTAACTCCTTTAGCCTTTGAGACATTATCTTCTTCAAGCTACCTAAGATCAAAAATCATTTTAATGCTTATTTCCTAGTAGATCTTCATGTTAGTGTGAACAATTTTAGGGCTTTATGTCTTTCTTGTGGTTGCATGGTTTCTTCATCTGTGTTCCTCAAGTTCCTTCAACACTCTATGGAACAGTTAATTCGTTCCTCCACTGCATTACTGCTATTGTAGGTGCTGTGTATAACCTTTGCATGTATGGCTAGCTTGTATGATACACTATTAAATGACGCTTAGTTCATGTTCCTTTACTGAATTGATGTTATGTTCAAAATCACTTCCTTTGTAATCTTTGCTTTTTGCTTTACCTACTTCCTACATGACATGAAGGGCTATGGTATTCTCCATTTATGTATTATTTATTTATTGTATTTTGTTTGCCTCTGATGTTCTATTAACTACTCTCTTATGATGTTCACAATTGCAATCGACAAACTTTATGTATCTCTTGATTTCATTTTGAAAATTCTTCTAGTTCTCTCCAACCATATGCCATATACCATATTTCTTAGTGTTAGTGTAGACGTTGTCGAGTCCACATATTTATTTTTATGATTTTTGTTGCACAAATAGATGAGGTCTTAACAGTTTGAGGACGGCATATGGACATCACATAGGCTTTTGATTTATGCCTATACTTAGGATATGTATTAGCATTCAAACAATAAGTGATTTATTGTTTCCTGCTTATGAATACACATAACATGAGGAACTTCTTTATCTATGTGCTTAATTTCCCATTTATGGATAGTTATAGCACAACTGAACTACTAGGATAGGCATATCTATACTAGACTACTCTATGCCACAGGACCTCCTTTCTTGTACTCTTTAAAAGCTCCCTATAGGATTTATTATTAAAGTTTCTTTGCCTATTGTTTTTCTACTTGATCTGGGATTAGCTAAACCAATAGGGCTTAATTATAGTTCGACATTGCACGGGCATTTCAATGCATGGTTAAAGCTTGTTTAACTGAAGTGTCTTCAAGAATTAACTTCCTAAGAGAGTTGGGCTCTTATACCTCATTAAGAGGCCCCAAAATAGTCCATCTGTAAAACCAAAAGGAAGTATTGTTACCATATCATTCATTATATGGTATTCAAACTCTCTTATGAACTTCTCTTTTAGTTTGAATAAGTTAAGCATGGTTTATAAACACTTAGGTTTAGGTTAGGAGAGTCAAAAGTTTTGATTTTTGATGTACTATTCAAAAATCCAATGTACCTGTAAAGAGTTTTTACCCACTAGAATCCTCCACACTCTCTAGAGTATCAATGCTTGATTTATGATTTTGATAGGTTAAATGCCTAACCCTTCCTCCTTTTGATGATTGCACACCTTACTCCATTTGACTTTTGCCATATACTTTCCCTCAACACTACCTTTCTACTTCTTAATAGTTGTTCTATGCTCTTTTTAGATGTTTTTTAGTAACTAGATGTGAGAACACTAGCACTGTAGGTTGTTAAAGATTGCTTTTATATATTGGCATCTACTAGTTATGCAGAGGCATTGAGAGTTCCAAATAGAAATACAAGAATTTATCATCTATAAGAGTGGTTTAAAGTCTACAAATGAGGGTCTTTTAGTAATTATTGGGACCGCCTAGATAGGGGAAAGGAGGTTTAGAAGTCTTGATCCATGTTAAGCTGGCTAACCATCCTATAATTCCATTTACACTAGCAGACACAACAAGGGTACTTCTCTATCTATTAATGACCATCTTAAATAAAGATTTGAATGTGTTAAAAGCTATCATTAGTAAACTTATAGAGCTAGGATCAACTTTGGAGAAAAGAATTAAATCATCAGCAGAAAATAAACTCACAATCCTCATCCGTTTGCATTTAGAATGAAATCTAAAATTGTGATCCTTATTGGTCATGTTTTTTATTAACCTTACTAACACCTCTATTGCCAGTATGAAGAGATAAGGGCATAAGTGATCCTCCTATCTCAGACCTCTTGCACCTTTCGCTAACTTAGTTGGCTCTCTATTGACTACAACTCCGTATGATACAATAGTGAAAAATTGGGATATCCACTAAACGAACTAATTCGAAAAGCCAAATGCTTGTAGTGTGTTAAGCAAGAAATTTTAATCTAAGAAATCATATACTTTATGAAAATCTATCTTCAAAGCATAATTTGTGCTAGATTTCTTCCTTGAGTAGTTTTTTAGAAACTTCAAGACATTAAGGATTTTGTCTCTTAAATATTTACCCTTAATATAAGCATTTTGAGTGGAATCCATTAAATGACTTAAGGCTGATTTCATTATTTAAGCCAGTACTTTTGCAATCACCTTGTAGATAATGTTAAAGCAAGAAATTGGATGATATTCTTCTGGGGATTTTGGAGATTGTACCTTAGAGATGAGGCATATGTTGTTTTGTTGAGCTCGTTTAGCATTTTTCCATTTTTAAAGAACTCGAACACAACATCAATCATCATTATTTTGGTATGGATACTTATCTTTTAAAAGAAGTTTACATTGAAACCATTTGGGCCTAGAGCTTTATTAGGGTTGGAAGGATAAGATCTTTCCACCTCAGATGCATCAACAGGTTTGACAAGATCATTCTAGAGATGAACAGGTACCTGATCCTCAATAAAGGACTTAAGGATGGATATTGATGAAGAATCCTAGTAATACATTTTGTTGAATTAATGAAAAAGTTGTCTATCTCTTGATGTAGTTCCTTTTTGGAAGTTAGATATCTAACATCTTATTTTCTTAAGGATGTAATTTTATTATTGTTCATTCTTACCTAGATTAGACTATAAATGAATCGTGTATTCTTCAGGAGTGCAGGTTACTTTAAAAAAACTTATTTATGTCTCGTTCCTAAAACTCATAATCTAACTAGCCTCAATGACCATAAACCCATTTCATGTTGTAATAATATCTATAAGATTATTTCAAAAATACTAACAAATATGTTGAAGCGGTCTTTGCTAAAAGTGATAAATGAATGTCAAGGATCCCAAGTGTTTGGAAGAAATATTAGGGACAATATATTGCTTGCTTAGGAGCATTTTTGAGACTATAACACCAATTAGCATATCAATAGTTTTGCCCTTCAAATTGAATTTCCTAAGGCCTTTTGACATAGTGAGCTAGAAATTTCTCATTCCTTCTCTCCAAGCATTATGATATTTTAGTAGATTCATCAAATGGGATTATGCTTATATCTCCATAGTTTCATTTGCAGTGCTAATCAATAAAGAGCCTTCATACCTATTCAGAGCAGTTAGAGGTTTCAGACAACATGATCCATTGTCTCCTTACCTCTTTATAATCACCATGGAGGTATTATATCGGATTACTGACTTGAATATTGCCAGATCTCCTGAATTCAAATTTCATCATAAGTGTGTGAATCTAAAGATTTCAGAGCTTTCATTTTCTAATGATCTATTGATGTTTTATGCTAATGATCTCATATCAATTAAATTATTAATACAATCAATAGAAACTTTCAAGGAAATCTTATGATTAAGATTTAACCAAACAAGATTTCTACCTATTTTCCTACACATAATAAGTCAGACACTACATCTTTGATATCCATAATTGGCTTAAAGCTCCTGCAAGTCCCCTTCAAATATCTTGGAGTTCCTATCTCAACTAAGAAGCTCAAAGGGACAGATTGTAGACCGTTGATACCATAAATTAAAAATCGGATATCTTTATGGTGTAACAAAAACCTTTTTTATGGAGATAGATTACAGTTAGCAATATCAATTCTTGTAAACTCGCATGTCTACTAGTGCTCCCATCTTGCTCTACCAAAGAGTACCTTGAAGACCATGACATAATGATTAGGGAATTTAACTAGAATGGTAAGAATACTAATCATGGAAAAGCCTTTGAGGTTAAGAGGAGTATAATTTCTCTCCCAAAGCAACATAAGGGTCTTGGGATTGTCTATGCATACAGAATGGCTAATGCACTTATAACTAAGATGCTTTGAAGAATTGTATTAAAAATCTCACAGTTAATTTCTAGTGCTTAAGGGGATATGTCCCTGTAAATACAAAAGTTCAGGCACTAATTCAAAATGTTAACTAGATATGGCCTTTCCACTCACTAAGAGGTTTCTATAATATTGTGGAAAGTATTCCAAAATACCAACCCAATTAACTTCACAGAAATAGTATGCAATGTGATCTCTCAATGGAATCATACAATCACTTGTTTTTTGAATGTCTATACCAACCTCCTATACAATCAACTCTTGTTGCTATTTAATCTACATGGAACCAATCAAAGATGGATCTCTAAAGTACCTTAAGCAACTAAAACCAAATTTAATGCTAAATGGGATCATACGCTATTCAAGGATGGATTTGCTTTCCTTATCCATCATATATGAAGATTGAGAAATGATAAAATTTTTAGAGATGCTAGTGTTGAAAGCGACTCCAGCTTACATGATTTTTAACCAAGCTTAGACTAATTGCTTAGATATGTGCATACAATGATGTATCTCAATGAATTTAAAATATAAACTAGACTTGTGAAGTATGTTAAATTCACTTGTAAACTTTTCAAATTAGCCTTCCTATAAACTCAAGTTGTTAACTCCTAATCCAAATAGAGTTGGTCTATTTGTTACATGTGATTTGTTAAATCCTTTCCATTAATGAATTCCATTTATTACTCTCAAAAAAGAAAGATTATAATGATTAGATTCAGACTTAATATACTTAGTTTCTCCTTGTTCTTGGTTATTCAATTGAATTACATATATGCTCTACTTCATCATTCATATATTGTTTGATTTATTATAATAAAGTTGCTAATACCACTAAAAATAAATTCATTATTAGTAATATATTTTGTTATTTCAAAAATCATATGTTTAATACCTTATGTGTTCAGACTCATGTTCATAATTGACTTGATGTCCATCCAATTCTTTGACTTGTAGAAAAATTGAAGTAATAAAATTGGAATTCACCATACAAAAATGTTGTAAATATTGTACTAGACTTAATACTATATTTAATTCTGGTACAAGATAATATCGGCACTAGTGAATATCAGATATCGTTTTAAATAATTTTATAAAATTATAAAATAAATTTTAATTTTATAAAATTACAAAATAGTCCATTAATTTACGGAACCAATTATAGCTAATTAGGGTTCTTGCAAAAATCTATTTCCTAAAATTTAAACAGTCAAAAAATGATGATACCTAATATTCACAAGAAATTGACTAACAAAATGCATGCCACGGCATGAACATCATAAGTTCCAAATCCCAAAATTTGCCGCTTAACCTCATAATCCATAATTATATAGTTGCTGCATAAATCACAAAATTTGTCACAATAACCCATGTCAAGAATTGCTTTAGCCTTCTGGACGTCTAACCCCTAAAATCGTTTAGAATCGTTTTTACATTCATAAGGGTACTCTTCAAGAATATGCTCTGATCACTATGTTCAATAATTACACTTTTAGGCTTTTTGTGGAATATCATCGAACACATTGTGTGCGTTTAATATCTCATCACACCCAACACAAAAGTGTATCAGTTCCGCGTGCCATGGGATACAGCTGTTGAAGTAAAGCAAGTGGTGTAATCTTGGAAGCTCAGAATCTTCTGAAACTTCAAGGGACTCCCATACCATACCACATGTGAAGGCAACAACGAAACGCTCTCCAAACGCGAAACTGGAGAGGGTGAGTTGAGATTGGGAGATTATGCTGAGTTTTTCATATTCAACAAAGAAGCACAAGCATGCGTTGGGGAGCAGAAGAAGGTAAATAGATTGTTTTTCTTCAAGTTGATACTTATTTGGCTTGATTTTACAATTTAATTCCTATATGTCACTAATATTTCGGGTTATCAGTAGAGACTGGCTGATACCAGCTGACATCACCGGTACCACCGAAAAATTTGAATCTAGTACTAAGATCTGGCACTAATCATTGATCGATGGACGATATGAATATCGTATCATTTTTGCACTGACAAAGTAATTCCATTGTTCAAGTTAGCTTCATTAAATATCTTTAAGTGGGTTCGCCCTGAGATTAACAAAAATATTCTGTTCTATTACATTTTTTTAGAGGGCTCTAGCTCCCTGTTACTAAGACGAGTAGCTTTTAATATTGGAGCAATTTCTTTTAATACAAGCGTAAAGTTGGGTTGGTGTGGTGAATCCCTTGTTCACCAAGATGCACAAACAATCTTTCTTGATTATATGTACCACCAACCGCAAATCATTCCTGTAGTTGCACCTTTATTCTTATTAATTTCTCCAATACACAAAAAAATAACTATTTTCCTCATAGCTTACTACTTTTATCCTATTTTTTCTTTATAATTATATTTATAAACATGATTTCCAAATCTTAATCACTTTAGTTAGAGAATTATTTAAATCATTATTAATCAATAATGACGGAAGATTCTTTCTAGTTACTTTATCTTTTGTTAACTTGCACAATTGTCTCATACTATATTCAAGTAGTATCGATTGAGGCACTCTACAAGTCATAGGTTATAAGTAGCATCAAAGTATAGTAATTTTCGTATAAGATATATTGGTAATCTCAAATTTAACAATCAATTATATATCTATCATAATGAGGAGATATAAGTAGATATGAGTAATGTTTCATTCGAAGTCCTTATAATTAGGTCAGTTTATTCCCTAATAAATACTCACACTTTTATTTAAATATTTTTACATTTTAGTTTTTGAGATTGACCACTTTTTTCATAAGAAAGAAACACAATTTGTGATAATGTTTCTACTTTTTAATATATAATTTTAATAGAGCAATGGCTAAAGATAATATAGGAATAATATATAAATGTAATGTGAATCACGATATGATTATAATTTTATATGCAAAATATATTTTTCCTATGAATTATATTTTATACACCAGTTACACTTAAAATGAAAAATACCTGTAATTAATTAAGTAATAGAATCTATAACCAATCAATTACGTGTAGGTATTATCAATAAATAAGTACTTTTTAAAGTTTTTGGAGCTCATCAAAAGCAATAATATGATAATTTAGTTCATTGTTCAAGACTTAATTGCATTTATTGGTGGAGGAACAATAGCATAGATTGGGTAGGAAGATAAATTGGATTGAAGGAATCTGGTTCTTGATAAAGGGAAATTGCTGGGAAAATAATAGATAGGAATATGTGGTAGTCATTTGTTTTGATTTATGGTGAATTATGATTCTCTCATGAATCATTTTCATCTAATGGAAATGGACCAAAAACTCTACTTCTTATGTCAACCCCAATTTCAAGTTTTTAGGAACAGTCACAGCTTTATTTAACTCCTATCTAATTTGCTTTCTATGTCAAGTTGAAAGAAGAAAACCGGAAAAGAAGAGCCTGAGCAGAACTAGAACTACCAAATGAAAACTGATCTAGTTGGTTTGCAAGGCAACATGAGGGCTTTTTAGGCACAAAATTAAAAATATTCTGCAGTTTCTTCAACCGGACACCTCAATCAAGAATAAGAATAAACACAATCAGATTCTCTTTATGCATATAAAAGCTTGGAATGTCAAATGACCTTCAAGTGCGCAAAAGAACAAAAATAAATATATAAATAAAAAAGATTTTTGACATATTCGTTTCAAGGATTTTGTAGTCTAAAATGCCTTTTCCTTTTGTAGTCTCAATGTGAATGACCTTGACCTGAAAATATAATTGCGTTCTATTCTATCCGTTCCATAATGAATCAAAAAATAGACAATCAAATGATCATTGACCTACAGTATTTTCTTTTTTTCTTTCAACCTCTTACCATAAGCTAATATGATATACAAAATCTACTTCTATAAATTACAAAATTAGTCCCCCATGGACTTACAAATTACAATATTATTACATTGCTGAGCAAGCATTTGGGTTTTCGTCGCTGAAAATCTCGAACGAGTTGCACGACCTTGATGAGTAAGAGTCCAAATCCGTCGGTGGAGGCTCGCTTGCCGTACACGGATGCATAAACGCATGTAAATAACATCGAGCGCAGTATGATGCATTGTAAGACGGACTCGGGTTACGAGCATTATAATTTACAGCATATGCTGTTGGGGCATCTTGGTATGCATACGCATGGTAACTAGGAGGTCTATGATTGGGTGGATATGTAAGTGTAACCTGACCTTGACCATGACTATGTGATCCTGTGCTTGCGGATGCATCGACAAAAAGTTCACCCCCTTGGACATTGCTGTTCCCTTTCCCTTTATGCCCTTTCTTTTTCTTCTTTTTACCTCCACCGCCACCACAACTCTTTTCAGCTCCATCACTTTCAGCAATCGCAACCTTGTCGGTCGCTGGAGAAGGGTTAACAACCGACGGGAAGGTCACTACTTGCTTCACGTCGGCTTTCAATTCCTTTACTTGTACGCCAGGTTTAATGGTTGTTGTTGTTGTACCGACTTCACCGGTTTTGTTGATGACCTGAGGATAACCATGACCACCATCGCCGCAGTTTTTAGTGGGGTGGCAGCCACCATATGCGGAGGGTTTAGAAGGGTCGTGTCCTCGTACCACTTCAGTTTTCACAGTTTCTTTCTCTTTCTCACCGCCACCAATCCCAGCTTCTTCAGTGGTTTCTTGGTTGCTATGTTTATTCTTCCCTTTCTTTTTTTTGTTTTTTTGATCAGATTTTTTATCGGGCCATAACTCTGCATGCTTCCCTGTCTTCACCAGCTTCTTGATCAAAACATCTGCGTCTACGTTTCCTACTACTGTCACCTTCTGTTGTCTCAAATCAATATCTGTTGTATAAACACCTGCAAGAGGAAAAGATCATTGGCCAAGGAAACATATAGAGAAAATCCAGGAATCGTGTTCGTGACACGGTTGGATATATATTGGCAAAATAAACAACACCCAGATGGGAAAAAAGCAGTCTTGAAGTTGTAAAAGAAAAAGAGGAGGGAAATTGACACTCTAGAAAGAGTGAAGCTGAAATGAAAAAATGTGAATAAACTATAAAGTACATACCATCTATGTTAGTCAAGATCTTTTTCACTTTCCTCTTGCAGCCTTCGCAGTGAATGGAGACTTTCAAAACCCATGTCTAAGGAAAAAAGAGAAGATATTATTCGAAACAAAAGCAAATCTCCCCAGAAAGATGACATCTTTAAATATAGTAAGACGATCGTGAATTACCTTGCACTTAAGAGGACACTCTGCAACTTCTTCATCTTCTTCTATTACAAGTTCTTTGGCTTCTGGTTTAGTACCTTCTGTTTTGTCCTCTATTTTTACTTGCGTAGCCATTAGCTAGAAGCACTGAGGGTCTGGGTGGTGCTTTGAAACAGGGGAATATAGGATTTGGGAATGCGTGGGGATTCTGGGAAGTGGTTAAGAGAGGAAGGAATGCATTATGAAAGAGATGGGTACTTGGTGGAGGAGGAATGGCGAAGCTGCCGATACTCATTCTAAATTTAACTTATAATATGCCTTTTCTCCCGACTGAGTACCTGTACCTGTACCTTTCACTTACACTTGTTTTTTCTCTTTTTTTTCTCCGAATAAAAAAAAACAATAATAATAACAAAAACGAAAATAAAAACAGATAGGCCTTAAGAATTTTAGCTTTACCTTTTTATTCTCCTTTTCAAAATGCTTGATAAAAGCATTCATAAACGTTATGTTTCTGCTTACTCGGCAGGCATTTGATGCTTATGCAATTTTGGTACAAATTTAATTAAAAAAGTGAAAAGAGGCCGAGACAATAAGAACTTAGATCAAATAGATGTCTAATTGTGTTTTTAATTTGTTAGGGACTCCTTTCCTTCTTCGTTTGAATGCTTTTCTGCTTTCATCATGATATACTCTTTCTAGACAAACTTAAGCACCGAATTCGCCCGAATAAGGTCGACAAGACAGTCTGTCTTTAATTGAAATCTCTGAGCGATTATTAATTTTTCATAATAAATTCTAACTATATGTATACACAAATTTATAGGTGAAGGATGTGATCAATAGCAATTTTTACTGCAGAATCAAGTCAAAGTTATTTTTAAGTAAATAAATTGCATTAATAATTAACCATAGTTTATATGAAATGTACAAAACAATACATCAAATACAATCTAAGACTATTAAAGTTCATTAAGGTACCAAATGTGTAATATGTTAAGACTATGACAACTCACTAGAACTCATTAGAGGAACCAATTTAATTTCAAAAGTGAGAAAAGTGACAAGTTTTGACTTCTAGTTGTAAGCAGCTCTCTAATTTGTCTAATGTTGCATTCATTTACATGCTCTGGAAAGTTGAACTTGCCCTTAAAGATCCTCTGGTTCCTTTCCCACCAAATACCATAAATCATGTTGCGAAGAACCAAACTATACAACAACTTTCATAACCTTGCAAAGGGAACATAACCATTAAATTATTCCCAACAAGCTTTTGATTTATAGATCCAAGTTACAAAAGCAAGTAACATCCCTACAAATAAAAAGAAGGGCAATTAAACAAAAGATGCATATCGGTTTCTTAGTCCATCAAACACAACATACAATTCATATTAATTAATGCCTCTTATTCTATCTAAGGTAGTGGGCCTTTCTTTAATTGTAAGCCACAAAGTAAATGAGAATCTTAGGATAAGAAGCTTGTTCCACATAAGAGAACATCAATTTACAGTTATTGCTGTTGATATAAAGCCCATAATAAGCACTAAATTCCTCTAAAGATCTCATTAAGCAAGCCATTGAGGCTTCATTAGCTTTATAGAATAATAACAAATCAATAGCAAAGGTAAGATAGGTGACAACTAGCTTGTTAAACATTTTATAATTCTTAAAGCCACGACCAGCAAGCACAATTTTCTAGACAATGCAATTAAGTATCTCAATGCATATAGTAAAGAGATAAGGGGAGAGTGAATCACCTTACCTTCGCCCTCTAAAACCCTTGATAAATTGACTAGCTTCCTTATTTATCAAATCACTAAATGAAGTAGTGGTTATGCATTAGGAGATCTAAGTAGTTAACCTGTTAGGGAACCCAAATACTTGCAAAGGAAAAATCATAAAACCTAATTAATTGAGTAAAAAGCCTTATGAATATCAAATTTGATAGCATAATTAGCTCTAGAGCACTTGATATGGCAGTTCTTTAATGATTCCTATGCTAGCAACACATTGTCTTCATTACTTCTACCTTGTATAAAAGGAGCTTTGATATTGGCTAATGAATGAAGGAAGCACATATTTTGATCCTGTTAGCTAACAACTTGTAGATGATTTAGTAAAATGTGTTGCAATAAGAAATTGGTCTAAAGTCCCGCAAAGAGTTTGGATTATGTGTTTTTGGGACTAAACATAAATGAGTGCAATTTTTTACCTTCAACTTCTTGGCATTATCTAAGAATTCATCAACAACTTTGCATTTATCAAACTTAATGGAGCTCCAATTTTGTTAATAAGTGAAGCCATTAAACCCATCAGGGTCCTAGGATTTTATTGGGACTAATAGTGAATGCCATCGCACTTATATCCTCATTATAGAAACTCCTTTTAAGAAATTCATACTACTCAAGAGAGATTACCTTAAAAATGAAAATTCCATGAACTAGGCAAGTAGGATTCCTAACACCTGGAGTTCCTAATACTTTATTATATTAATCTCTAGCATAGATTTTGCGATCATTCTAATCAGTGATAATTATATCCTCATCAATGAGTAAATTGGACATTTTATTATGATTTCTCCTAGCAAACAGTGATCAATGGAAGAACTTAGAATTAGAGTCCTTATCTTTTTTTTTAAGAATTAACATTTTATTCAAAGAATACTAGGTAGTGTATAACCTTAGCTAGGTTACACTTGGCATTAGGACAAAGCTTGTTCTAAGTTAATTAAATCTTTAATTCTGCTTGATCAATTTAATAAACATAGGTGGAGAAATATCAAAGAGCCACGCATTGTTCAAGCAAGTGAACACCATTTCCTTGCTTTATTTGTAGGTTCTAATCCTTACTTCATCTAAGAGTAGTTGCTTCATCACTAAGGCTTAGTTTCCCTATTAACCATCTTTTACTTCCTACTAGTTCTAGTAGCCTACTTCCTTATACTTATTGTGTGGACTATATGTAGACTTCACCTTGCTTCCACAAACCAGTCCCTCCATGAATAGAGAGACTTAGCACTTCACATCAGGTTGCATGTTAGATGTCCACCATGACTAATGTTCCAAGTATCTAGCATTTTGCTACTGATTGTGTGTTTGCCTTTATAAATGTTGATGTACATTTTGATTTTGTTCATAGTGCTCCATGTAGTCTCTTGTGCAATGGTCAAGAAGGATTGGAAGATTCTATTATTTCTTTTAGATCAAATGTTGGCAATATGGTAAGCTAATGCAATATAAACTGTCTATCTATTTCCTTCTTGCATGTGAGTGTGAAGTATACTCCATTTTATTATAAATGACCAGGATGCAGGTGAATTATTAATACCAGACATTACCACTATAAATCTCCAAATTCTATTAGAGTAGGGACATAAGAAGAAGAGGTGATCGTGAGATTCACCATAATTCTTGCTTAAGGTACCCAGTTAGGGATATGGAGGAATTTACCTACTCTATCCAACGTGGCTAATCTTAATTTTAGAGCTTCCCATAATATGTGTGCATGCCTAGAACTGTAATTTTTTCACCATACAATCTGATGTCAATTGACATAAGGATGATTCACATTCTAAATAACATAGTTGACCAAGTGGAGAATCACCCCAAAGCCTCTAACTTCCACTTAACCTTGTCTACTTGCCTTTTCAAATTTAATTTGGATAGAAATTAAACCACATTTGAGGTTAAATCCCTATTAGAGCACTATTTTAGAATGCTTAAACTACAAGCAACATTAACATTTTGTCTGATGGAGCTTTTCAATCCCTCTAACTCAAGGATATGATAAACAATACCATAAGGGAACCATGGATTAAACTAGAAATTGAAGTGTTCCCTATTACCAACTTGGTATTCTCAACGTGATTTTTGTTTGTTTCTAGTTTTTCTAATGTGTTATCAATATTGAGGCATTTCTAAGGATTTTGAAGCTCTATAAGGATTTCCCTTTAATGTGCTACGAATTCACCTACTTAACCTACTTAGATTGTTTGTCTTGAATCAACCTTTATGTCTTTTTAGTTAGAAGGCACTTGTTCAATATTCTTGAAGCCATAATGCCTAGCCCCCTTACTTTTGTTGTTGGCATATTTCAAACCACTTCACTCAACTTCCTTTGGATTTTAGCTTGTGACCAAACCATAGGAAAATTTTAAGGATTTTATTTATGTTCTAGGTGATACATCTAAGCAAAACTACATGTGATCCCTAGTGAATTGCCAAGCATGATAAAATTGATTTAATTAACTAAAATTTGCCTATAATGGAAAGCTCTTTATCGCTCTAGTTATTAATCCTATCAAGGATTTTATCAATCAGGGGTTTGTAGTCACCCTAGGTAGGATTAGCTTAAGAGAAAGGAATTTTTAGATATTGGAAAGGTAGATGTTATGCCCTGTATCCTGTAATAGAAGCTAACAGTGGTTTAATGTTGTTTGCACTTCTATATATGAATATAACACTCTCCCCATTGTTGATAAATAGTCCAGACATTTTGTGAAACGTCTTAAGGGTTAAGTTGAGAGATGAGACCAAGTATAATCCTCATTGGAGAACAAAAACAAACCATCAACAAAACTTAGGCTTATGATTTTTAGTTTCTTACGTTTCCCATGGAACTTAAAACTTGGATTTTTCTCCACCAACCTGGCTAGCAGCTTGTTAAGAACTTCGATTTCTAGTGAAAATAAGTAAGGGAGAGTGGATCCCTTTGTCTGATCCCACTTGCACCACAGATTGCTTTGATGGTTCACTATTAACAAAGATTTTGAAAGATACAGTGCTTAAACATTGTTGAATCCTTGTTATGAAGAGTGGTGGAAGCCTATGGGCATATGGTACATTGATTAAGAGAGACCAATCCACCATGTCATATGCTTTTTGGAAACCAAATTTCATGGCACAATTCTTGTGACCTCTCTTTCTTGTGTAGTGTTTGAGGAGCTCTTATACAATGGATATGTTTTCACCAATAGATCTACCAGGGATATAAGCACCTTCTATATACTCAATGTGATTTGGGAGTATAGCCTTCAATCTTACTAACAGAACTTTGGAGATGATTTTATAGATTATGTTACAGCAGGCTATCGGTTAAAAGTCACTAAAACTGGTATGATTTTTACCTATAGGGACTAGTGTGATCAAGGTGTCGTTGATTTCTTTTCGTAACTTGCCCTTATAAAAATTTCCAATACTGCCTCCACTACTATTATATTAGTGATATGTCTTGGTTTAAAAAAGAAATTGGCATTGAATCCATTTAGACTTGGAGCTTTCTTTGGATGCAATGATCTAAAGGCCTTATTAATCTCTTGAGTAGATAAAGGTTCAAAGAGGAGCTTGATTTCTTAAGGGGTTAGTTCCCTCCATAAGGGAGATCAATCACCTGAATGTCCTTAAAATAATTCCTTATTTTCATAGAAGTATTTGTAAGCTATTCTACCTTGTAATTCTTCAATACATATTGTAGCATTTAAGTCACCCAAAAGGAGTTAGGGATCCTTTATCACAGAAGCAATGCTTTAAGCTTAGTCCATAGAGCAACCCTCTAAGATGATTAGTTACAAGCATTTATAAAGGATAAATGGACACTAACTTTCAGTTCTACCAGTTAAACCTCTAAATGTATGATCTGGTCCTGAATTATGGAATTGAGGAATGAAACTCTAGTTTCATTACACATTACTAGTATTCTCCCATAGGGATGTGCATCATACTTGTGTATTAACTTCCATTAACATAGAAAAAAATCCCAAAATATCATGATTACATTGCTTGATTCGAGATTCCAAAATACCTAGTAGGATAGGCTTATTCTTCGACATGAAATCCTTTAACAAAACTTTTTTTTTTCTCAGAGGAATTGAGACCATTGACATTCCACACTGAGAAGATCATAAGGTTTGATCAAATGAGGACCTTTTCCTTCTCCTTGACCTTATCTTCCTAGCAGTCATGAAGCTTGTTTCATCATTACTGTTGGTGTTCATTACTATAATTGTTAAGTCAAAATGACTTTACGTATTTAATAGTTTTGATGACAAACAAAAAGAGGATAAATGAAAAGCAGACGAAGAATAATTCACTTAGCAGAAAATCAGACGGAAGCTTAGTTAAAAAGTAGACGCAGAAAATCAGATGGAAGCTTAGTTAAAAAGCAGACGCAGAAAATCAGATGGAAGCATAGTTAAAAAGCAGACGCAGAAAATCAGGCGGAAGCTTAGTTAAAAAGCAGATGCAGAAAATCAGACGGAAGCTTAGTTAAAAAGCAGACGCAGAAAATCAGACGAAAGCTTAGTCAAAAAGTAAACGCAGAATAGTAGACGAAAGTTTTGTAAAAAATAGACGGAATGAAAAACAGACGAAATCTTAGAGAAAAGCAGACGGAAGCTTTATGAAAAGCAGACGAAACAAAAATCAGATGGAAGTATCAGTCTGAGTTAGTTACAGAGCTCAACTGAATAACCGTTTCTTTGAAGATTCAAGAATCAGTTATCAAGAAGCAGTTGAAGA
>JANZLX010000006.1:18149465-18163057 GCA_025531955.1 Erythroxylum orinocense | reverse complement strand
CTCTAAGCCTGGTCTGATGGGTGTGCCTTTGCTGATCACTTAAGTCCACATAAGTTGGGCTTAAGTGAATTAAAACAGCCCATTCAAGCAAGTCCTCAAGCCACATGCATATCTGACCCAAAGACTTGAGTTAAGTGGATCCATTTGAGCTGTGACCCAAATAACTCTCCTCCTATAGGATTAGCATGCTGCATGTCTTCCATAAGTGAGCCCACATGCGCATACAAAGTCTCCTTGATCCTCTTAGCCCGCGCCCTAGTCATTGGCCCAATTGGTATGGAAAGCTCTCTTCCTTGGCCTTGATCACGCAAGCTCCTCTTCAAGTCCAAACCTCCATGCACATTGTCATCCATGCCTTTGCTCACATCAGTTTTCTCTAAATTTCAACCTTAGATCTGACGTTCTTTCTGCACCAACTTAGTCTCCATAGCAATTGGCTAGTCAATGATTACTTACCACATTAAAACCGGGCGGGATCTTTTATCCATTTTATTTTGTCTCTACTCTGTCTCATAAATTTTAGCCATTTATTTATGTAGGGATTTTCTGTCCATTTTACCATGTCCCTACTTTATCCCATAAATCTCAGTCATTTACCCACATAAATGAATGATTGAGATTTATGAGACAGGATAAAATGAACAGTAAATCCTGGCTCATTTAAACCCTTGTTGATTATTTAATAATTTTGGCTAGTCAGTAATTTTGCTTGTAAATATCGACCATCAAGAAACAAATGTCTGGTGTATTATTAAGTTTCATAATGTCATGAAGATGTTTACATGCAAGTCAACAGAATGCGGCTCATTCAAAGGACCGATCTGAATTGAGCTTAAAATTCAGTTGAGAAACAAAGAACCTTTATTCAGCTGGTTTCAACGCTTTCTCATGTATAATATAACATGGTTTCAACTCTTTGTTTTACCGCAAAGAGTAAGATTTTGTATGGTAACTTCATTTGCAACAATCTAGAAAAACAGCTCGATAACCTTTACTAAACTGACCGTACGTGAAAAAATTCTCAATTTTTCCCAATTAATTTGGATTAAGACAATATATATATAGTAAGCAAGGAAACGTTTTGTCTTTGTAAACATGATTGAGGGGAAGACATGAGGCAAAGGACTCCGGAGAAAGGGAAGATCAGTGGAAGGAGCTACACAGTACATACACGTTGGTTGACTGCGTCGCTGCCGCTGTTTTGTGGAATGGGATTTGCGAGTCAATGCGGCCGGTAGGTGTAAAACAAACGACTGAAATATCAAATCAAACAAAGCAGCAGCTTTTGCCAGTGCGTCCGTGGTTATTCCATTTTATATTGAAACTTTAGCGTTAGTTGAGTTTTGTTTTTTTTCTAATAATAAATGAAATTACAAAACTACCTATCTATCTTTAACCCCAGTAAAGGTAAGCACCATCGTATCGACATAAACTGTAAAAGATCAATCAAACTTTTCCAGTAAAAAATGGAATAAACCTTAATGTTATTAATAGAATTTAAATTTACAATTTTAAAACTTTTTAATATTTTACCAAAATTTAAGTTAGACTCTCAATATTTTAGAGTGTATAAAAAACTATTTTCAAAATTAATCGATTCAAACTCTTAGGATGAAACCTTTAATCCTAATAGTTAAGTGGTCATTTATCTTTTCATTTTTTTTTTTTTTTGTCTTTAATGAGTCCAACAACACTAATATGGAGCCTGAATGATATTTGATGGGTCATATTGTTCAAAATTGAACATAAAACCCCTGTTCCTAATTTATAGAAACTCTAATTACCCTTTTATTCATATATTAACTTCATCACTAGCTACTACTTGATAACATCTCTTGCTATTTGGAATCATCTTCATTGACCAGTTTCATCTCCATCTTCATTTCCCAAAAGGTTTTGGAGGTAAACAATTCACTATAACTCTGAAGCATTGTAGGGTGCAAAAGAACAGAAAAAGAATAGGAACAAATAAAACATTTGGAATTCATTTATTTGCATTTGTTCTTCTGCTTTATAACTGTCAGGCGATTAATCTTAGATATGTTTGATTCTCTTTGGTATTATCAGAAGTGATCTTGAAAAAAGTCAAACAATGTAATCATATGTTCAACCTCTACAGGGCATTTCTTGTAGATAAGGCACCTTCTAATAATGGAGTCCAAATTTTCTGTTCAATATTATGGTGTCTTATTGTGTTCAATAAATCCCATCCATTCATTTATGTGGGACCCGCATAGGCCTTGCGTGGGGCCCGCAACATAAATGACTGAGATTTCATGAGACAGAATGAATGAGACAGAGCAAAACTGGACAGAGGATCTGGACTCCTAATAATGGTGTCTTGACCTTTGTTTAACATCAAACAACTTTTATCTATCTACTCAATCATTGGCCTGCATTTTCCAAAATGTTTGTTCAAGCTCTATAAGAACTTCCAACTCTTTATACAATTGAAAGATTAATGTCATAAATCTCTCCATTTTCCTAACTTCCCTTTCCATCTTCTTTAATCTATATCTCTATCTAGACAATTAAAGAATATTCTTAATTATGTCATTTCCAAAAATCCCTAAAATCATGGTAAAATGTATCTATAAACTTTGTCCCATTCATAGCCATAAATCTTTCTAGAAGTAAAGAATTGTCCATGATCTTGCTTAGAACATGTTTCATAAGGTCATTATTATAATTTGATACAAGTTTTCTGATTCCTATTGAATTTACATAATCCTTCCCTATTATCACTCAAGTAATGTCATAAGTTATCTTAGAAATCAAGCCCATAAATTCAAAGGCCAAAGTTTTAATTTTCACCTTGATAGTCTTTATAATGCCCTTCCCTGAATGCTTCTCTAGACTGGCAGGATTTCCAAGATTCCACTCCCTTAAGCTATAATCATTTGTCCCTTGTTGATTAACCCAAATCTCTACAAATGCCAATAATCCTTTAAATGCACTAAGCTTTGTGAAATCACGTGAAATTTTTCACCTAACACTAGGAAGATCATGTAGGTCTCTGTTGAGCATCGCTTTTAACCCCCTCTATAAAAACCACGATCTACTCACAAATAGGTTGATATATGATAAATAGACTTTATTTTAACATGATTTTAAAAGCATTATGCTTGTGTTTGTATATATTTAGAGGATTTGATATTCAAAATGAGTTATAATTTGTGCCAAGTTTTGTTTGTCTTTTTTAATGAAAAATAGTGAAATTAGAGAAGAATCAATTCGATTTGGAGTAACTTTGAAATAAGTAAAAAGGACTCAAGAGCATGGTGGAACACAACACTGTGATACTAATAATATTCTATCACATCCCATTTTATTTCTCTTAGAAATCTATCTTTAAGGAACACGACACATATGTAGTCCATTGTTAAGAATGTGTCCCTCAAAAGAACATTATGTTTCTCCTTGCTTAGCTAACATGCCCTCGTGTTTTAACCTATGATCAACAATATAGGGAATATATGTTTTTGTGTTTAGGCGCATGTTAGTGATAATGATTTACATGAAATTTATAGAGTATAGTGAAAAGCAACATCATATATACATGACCTTATTTTAGGATCATGTTCAACAATAAAAATTATGGTTTGAATTATTAAAAGAAGAGGCAACAAGAAAGAAAGGAATTTTTAGCCATAAAGGAGTTTGAAAGAAAAAAGAATTAATTAGAAGTCGAGGACAATAACTAGAGATCAAGAAAACACGAAATCTTAGAAGAGGATCAATGATTTAAAAAAGATTCATCAAGAATTTAAAATTCTAGATTTATGATAATGACTTCTTTTTATTTTGTTCTTTCTTGTTTTCATATTGTTCTTTCTTATTTAATCATGAACTGATTGGGATATAGATTTAGGTGTGATGGCCCTTAGGATATAATAGTTTAAATTGATTTTTTGATTTAATGAAATACCTAGTTTTCTTAAGATTTATCCATGTTCTTATATTAATTGAATTGAAGGAATGAAAGTTAAAAGTTCATTTATTATATTCATATATTGAGATTGAGAGATGATGTTTATGATTTGATCATAATATGGATGATAAGGGATAAGTTAATTATTAGAGGAAGAACTGTGTAATCTTTCTAGGTCAGGGTAAAACCTATCACAACAATAAATAAATCAGATCAAAGCATTCCTGGGTTATCTTAATTAGAAACATATTTCAATTAATTTAATCTCAGAATGGCCATATTACTCAAAAGAGAGCACAATTGTAACTTAAGAATTCTTATTGATTAAAGAAACTAGAGTCCATTAAATCAGAGTTAAGTTAAAACATAATGAAGTCTTAAGGTATATCTTACCTATATCTAGCTTATTCATATATTCATTTTTACTTTATCATTTCTTTGATTTGTTGTTTAGAATTTTTTATCTCTTCCCTTTTCAATCATTCATATTTGATAGTCTAGATAATTAGGTTTGTGAATAATTGGTAATTAATAACTTGTCCACTTGGAATTTACCCGTACTCTCTAGTGCTAGCTATAACTATACATTGCGCTTGTGATGTAAAACACACACCAAGTTTTTGGCACTATTACTAGGACTAGGCATAGTTAATGTTGATTTAATTTTCAAACGGATTAGGCTAGACCTTTTGTTTTGTTTTCTTAAGGTAATCAGAATCTGATTGAAAGTTGAGATAAGAATTCTGCTGAAGCTTAAGAATAGTCTAAAATCTTTTGAGTATAATTTTCAGTATACTAAACCAAATTGGATGAACTTGGTATCTTTGGAAACCTAAGACAAAGAAGGAAAAATTTCTAGAAGGAAGTGTTACCTAATTACCTCACCTTCCTAATGAGAATAATTGGACAAAGTGGACCTGAAAGTTGATTGTGAAATAATTCTGGATTGAGGAATTGAGTATGGTTTCACATGATTGATAATGTGACAAGATTAAGGATAAGAAACTCAGATTTTGTCATGAACATGCACCATATATATTTAGTATACATGAATGTGCATAAATGATTTCTTAATTATGCACAATAGTGATATATGTTTGTATTCAATGTTTTAGAGGAACCCTAAAGCGACCGATTCCAAATATTGCTAGGACTTTGGGGCAATAAGCAACGAGGGAGCAAATGTAAGTAATTTAGACGGTAATTTTTGTAAGTGATCTAGTAACAAATTTTGTAAGTAATCTTTGATTAATTGTAAGTAATTTAGATGGTCAATTTTGTTAGTAATTCAGTAAGCAATTTTTGATAGTTTTGTTTTGACTGTTTTGTTTGCTCCTAATTTTGATCCATTGAATGATTTGCAAAGTTGTAAGAATTACATGAGACTTGAACCATTGGATTCGTAACACATTTAATTATATCTCCACCAAAAATCGTATCGATATGAAATTATTTGAGAGAGATTGAGTGATAATATTAAGATGGAAATGATGAAGAAAAAGATGAGAAAAAGGGGTTAAAATGTAGTCTGAAACTTCCATGATTAAACTATATTGATCTAGGAAGATTTTGACAAAATTGTCTTCACGAAAGTTATAGATCTTTCTTTTACCTTTTTAATGATATAAAGTTTGAATTTTTGGATTTCTAAATTGAAAGTTATGGGGGTTCAAAGTGAGGGTGAGCAACTAGGAAAGTCGCTCAACTCAACACATTCACAACCAATTCCAAATTAAAACACAAACATTAAAATATAAAAATTCACGCATGTTCTTCATATTTATTGCATTTTTCTTCATTTTTCTACTACATTCTTATTTTCTGCTCATTCTCCAATTTCTTCTCTAAAATCTATCTTTCTCATATCCAGACATCATCTAACATCTTTTCCTTAACTCTAAACTCATTTTTGTTCATTTCTAAAAACATCCAAAAATTCACGTAGAAACCATGAAAACAGAGTATACTCTCCCTATACACGCTTTCAATGATTTTTGTAACTCAATATTATTTCAACAACATCTTATAATATATTGATCATCAAATGTGCAGGACATCACATACGGCATACCCAAAAATCCATACTCACGTTTCAGCAAATCATATTCAAATTTATAAAATATAATAATAATAATAATAATAATAATAATAATAATAATAATAATAATAATAATAACTTCAGAGAGTTGGTGGTTCTTCATGCATAGAGAAGCACTAACTCCATGCACGATACGTGCATGACTACTATAAGTGGCTAGTGACCCCGTGACTATCAATACTTCAAAGCAACATAAATATAGTGAAGAGTAGTGAAAAAGTAAAGGGTAGAATAGTGATCATCAAATAAACATTTTAATATAAGGGGTATAGTAGTCATTTATTATACATTTCATTCCATTTCATCCATCTTTTAAACAACATTTCACTACATTACATTATAAACTGTTTCATCCCTTCCAAATAACTTTTTACTGTATTACATTTCATTCTATTATAAACCCTTTCGTTTCGTTTCATTCCAAATAAACTAGTTAACAAAATACACACTCAAAATTTTATTAATACTTTACGTTATACAATGAGTTGGGTACCTTACAAAGCGTTCACACCTTTTTTGCACTCACTTTTCTTTTGATTTTTTTTTTTACAATGCATGTAATGACCAAATGAAAGCTGATAATAACCAACGATAACGCCAGCTTCAATAAAGTTGTCTAATGGAGTTCAAAAACAATTTAGCTTAATATTTTGATCAAGTCAAATATAACACTTTACAACTGATAATCTAGAATTATGGTTAACTCGGACTTGGTTCCGGCCGAAAGATGTTAAATGAGTTTTAGGCTTCCCGTGCCAATAAAATTAAAAACAACGATTTCATGTGAATTGTGTTTCGTTTGGTCAAATGATGTTAAAGCATATACACTGTCCAAATACTCATTGATTAGGCTTCTGCCACTTGGGCCGATCCAAAATTTCTGCAAGTGTTGTTTTGAGGAATCTGATAGTAGGTGGAGGTTTAACTGGACTAGGGTTTTAGACAATTGCGATAAGTATTGCCTCTCGAACAAATGAACCAGTTTCTGGTAGGTGCGCTTTCTTCGCCTCACAAACAAGAAATTTTTTTTTTTTCCCTCTTGGAAACAATTGGTGTTATCACTTTACCTCCTTTGATGAGTAGAAAAGGGTTTCAGCTGCATGCACTAGAAGTTCTGTCTTGCGATTTGTGTCAATTGCTGCCACTGGATCGACAGTTTTGTTTTTTTGCAGCGACTCTGATTTCAGTAAGATTCTCCCCCTTCTCTCTTAATTCTTGCGGGTGAAAAGTTGGAATTAAGTTTCGGGGTACATTAAATGATGGTGTTTGTGAATGTGGTTGTCACCCAACTTTGACGACGCCTTGAAGTTGGCAATTCATGTCTGCACATAATTTGACACCCGACTGAAGTTCGGTTCGTTTGAAGTTAACAATTATCGATTCAATGCTTTAGGTGGAAGCATAACTTTTTCAATTCCTGCACAATTGCGCCAACCACCCTCACTGCCATGGAAAATGTCAAGGGACTTGGTCCCTCCGTTTAATTTACTGGATCGGTGCCCATTCGGTATCTTGTTTTATTTTAGGAAATGTTTTTATCAACTGGATTTTCTTTTTATTTTTTTTTAAGTAATGAATTTCAACTTTACAATTTGTAGGGACTCTTTCATTGTTCTCGCGTAAAATTAGCCCAATTTCATCACATGACTTTGGGAAATTAAGTTCTGGGGTCGATGGGGATGGTTCAAAACCAAGTTGTGGATGTCTTGGCAGAGACAGTCTTGCCAATGCTGCTGCTAGTGTCAGTCCTGCTGTTGTCAATATATCAGTTCCACTGGGTATAGCTTTTAAAAAATCTTAAGTGTTTTTTTTTTAATTTTAAAAATGTTAAGTTACACGCATAAACTAATCAAAATTTTGACCAAGGGGTTGTTTCTAATTCACTTTTATAGGTTTCTATAGCATTGCTGCTGGAAAGAGTGTGGGATCTGGAACTATTGTTGATTCCGATGGTACTATCTTAACATGTGCTCATGTTGTGGCTCACTTTCAAGGAATAAGACCTTTATCTAAAGGGAAGGTTAGTGATCAAGCCACAATGAGCATATTAATTATTCTGTTTGAGTTTCATCTTTTTGGGTAATTTGCATGAAGCTCTAATAAAAATTACTATATATTAATTGGATCATCCATCTAAAGTCCTAGAAGTTTCCACTTGTTGATAGCCAAGTATTTTGGCAACTGGTTTGTCTGCGTGAAGTGTTTACTGGTCTTGAATATCTCTTATTACTTAATGTGGTGTTCCTATTTTGAGGAATGGATTTACCCTTATTATTGAAAAGCATGTGCAATCTTATGATCCAAAATTTAGCCTTCCCTCAAATGTGAAGCTACAGAACTTTGACTACTAAATAAACTACTTCAATCAGGTTGATGTTACTTTGCAAGATGGTCGGACATTTGAAGGTACACTGGTCAATGCAGATTTGCATTCTGACATTGCTATTGTGAAGATCAAGTCAAAAACTCCATTGCCAACCGCTAAACTTGGTTCTTCAAGTAAGCTTCGCCCTGGGGACTGGGTGATAGCTATGGGCTGTCCACTTTCCCTTCAAAATACTGTAACGGCTGGGATTGTAAGGTAATATTAGCATATAACAAATATAATGGTTGGTGTTTAGTTGTCTGCGGTTAATTAATGTAATCATTTTACAATTTTCCTACGTACTTTTGGATAATGTTCTTGTCATGGACATTAGTAATTTTTATCATAATATATTCTGTTTTAAACGGCCAGGTAATTATTCGTGATGCCTTCTGAATTTCTTTTCTCTTCCTTCTGCCAGCTGTGTTGATCGGAAAAGCCGTGACTTGGGTCTTGGAGGAGTGGGGAGAGAGTTTTTACAGACAGATTGTGCAATAAATGAGGTAGTCTCTCCTTCATTGTGGAAAAGTCATCACTACTTTGGACATGGCATCCATATTTCAGTGCACAACAGTGTAGGTTGATGTGCATTTGTTTTCCTGTATTTGTGGTATAGGGAAATTCAGGTGGACCACTTATCAATGTTGACGGTGAAATTGTTGGCATCAACATCATGAAAGTATTGGCTGCAGATGGGTTGGGCTTTGCAGTACCTATTGATTCAGTTGCCAAAATAATAGAGCAGTTTAAGAAGAGTGGGCAAGTATATTTTGAGTTTTGAAAATGAAGTCTGACACATAAAATACAAATATTTTCTCCTTAATGTCCAATAGACAATCTTAGGTTGTTAAATGCTAAGAGGGTTTAGTCAAGTTGAATAAAGAAAAACATGCCTAAGAGAAGATGAAAATAACCTTGGTAGTTTGGTTTGATGGACGATACCTGATACGCATTTGAGGGCAGTAGTGATGGGCAAATTGTGGATTTCGTTCAATATCTAAATCTCTGGAGTTTTCTCTGACGTTATTTTTGTTCAGGAGAGTTGTTCGGCCGTGGCTTGGGTTGAGAATGATTGAGCTTAATGAGAAAATCATTGCTCAATTGAGAGAGAGAGACGCTGCATTCCCCAATGTTGACAGAGGTGTACTTGTGCCTATGGTAGGCCTTTTTAAGTGACCCTTGTTTTCTCGTCTGGTATGCATGTTTTATAATGAGTCCGTTTGATGTTTGATGTTTGATGTTTAAGCGCAGGTAACTCCGGGCTCTCCTGGTGATCGTGCTGGGTTTATTTCTGGTGATGTGGTCATCAAGTTTGACGGGAAGCCTGTCAAAAGCATCGACGAGGTAAGTGTCCGTGTTTGCATGAGATTGATGTGCGTATTTATTTATTTGAAGGACGGGGTGGATGGAGTTTCCAGGTCTCAAGCATTCACGCTTGCAAATGAAATAATCAACTCGCCAATTCCATTTCTTATTTAGATCATCGAAATCATGGGGGATAGAGTTGGAGAACGTATCAAGGTGGATGTGAAAAGATCGTATGATACTCGAGTGAGTTTGATCGTTATTCCAGAGGAGATGGGGACGCATCCGGACATGTAACACCTTGTTTTTGGGAACCCATTTAGTTTAAGCACACTGAATTTTGTTATCATACTAAACTTGTAACCAGCGCCATAAATTCCTATACTTTTGTTCCAATGAATGCTAATGCTTACGTTCTCATCCTGTATAATCTAAAAAGTAAAACTAATTAATCATCAGTCGGTATTGAAAATAGGAAGGACTGTAATACTCGAAAACTTTTTAAAGCTTTGGTGCAAAACAAAAGAGAAAGGAAGGATTGGAGCCCTTAGTGTCACCAAAAAAAGTCAACCTCATTAATTAAAACAATGGAGCTTCAACCAAGATATATATCCCAGAAGAATCCTATCCTATATCATTGTGTATCGGTGGAGCGGAGTCAGATCACGAGTTAAACAATGTCCATAATTCATATATATAAACTCTATTCAGTACCAACACAGCAGGTTCAACATAAAGATGCTTAAAAGTCAAAACCATCATCGAATCCGGCGTCGTAAGATACAGCGTCACCGATGTCCGACACCATCTCTCCAACCAGCAACCCACCAAGCAGCCCAGCACCCAATCCCAGCGCTAACTTGCCTTTCCCACTCTTCTGCGGCTTTTGTACAACTGGATGGCCTCCGTACCCATACCCTTGTTGCGGCGGATACCCACTGTAGCCATATCCTTGTTGCGGCGGATACCCACTGTACGGTGGATAGCCACCCTGTGGAGGGTAGGCGTATTGCGGCGGATAAGGCTGCGCGTGAGCTTTCCCAGTGTCCATATGATGAGGTGGGGGTGGAGGTGGTGGGTATCCTCCCGGTAATGGATAACTTGCTCCGGCACCGTTGGGATATCCGGCAGGCGGATAAGCCATAACGGGCTCCTCAACTTTCTTGGCCTTTTGTTTTGGTGGTGGGGCGTTGTGTTTGTCTCCAAACTTGTAAGAAAAGTTAAGAGTTCCTTTAGCTTTGCCAGATGGTGTGCTGACACTGTAACTCATGTGCTTGTATTCTTTGGGATCTCCGGCGCTGTCCAGGAGCTCTTTGATTGGCACATAGATTTCTCCGATGTCTTTGTCTCCTAGGCTGCGGTCGGATTTGAGTTTGATGTCGAGGGTGAGGCGGTTTTGTTGGAGAGAAGCCTCGTCGAGGTTGAATTTCATGGTGAAATTCCAATTGGGGTTGGGGCCACAATCCTTGTGCACATGGGTCTTCTGCTTTTGGGTTGAATATGGATCCCCGTTGATTGAAACCACCGCGTAAACGTCCATCTTAGTGAAAAGATTAACGTCTTTGAGGTCTTTGGCAGATGCAATCGTGATCTCCAACGGCCTACACTCCATGGTTGGGTCTTGTGGATCGAAAGATGAGAGGAACAGAAAACCCAAAAGGATTGGCTTTTGGAAGATATGAAGAACTGGGGTGTTGCAGAAAAAGAATGGTTGGATGAATTTAACGGATACTATTGGATGAGATTTAGCAAGAGAGATGGGTGGTTGTTTGGCTATATAAACAGGTAAGGTTTTTGACAAAATTTGTGTAGATGTCAAGGAAAGAGCGAGATTCGAGGAAGCCGAGGTTGCTTATAACCGCCTTCGAGAAGAGAGAACAGCGTGAGGGTTTCCTTCATTAAATTAGAAAAAAAGTCTTAACGTGTAAAAAAAAGATTCTTTTTGTATTAAAAAAAATTAATGGCAACGCGTTTTCATTTCAGCGGGCATGTTGGTCCATTCCACTCGGTGAAGAATAAAGTAGCAACCGAAGGCTCTAGATCTTCTATACCTATCCTGTACCTACCTAATTTTCCTTGGGTCTTAACTATCGAATGCAATAAATTACATGGTCCATAAAAAGAAAAAAATAAAAGATATAAAAAATAGTTTAAAATTTTTATCTAATATTGTGATATTTTATTGTATTCAATAAATCTAAGTTATTTATTTATATAAGTTTTATATAAATTTTATATAAATCTTGCAAAATAAATATTTAAGATTCGGGATAAAATTAAAAATAATAATAACATACAGAAAATCTAAACTCCTAAATAAAGGTTCAAATGATCTGTTCCCGCAACCGAATGCTTGACCCTTCCACATGAGGAAATTCTCACTGGTCTAAATTCCAAAGCTTCATCTTGATGATGTCATATGCAACCAATTCGGAACCTTTTCCCACCACGTTCGTTCTTTAACTTCCAGGAATGGCTTGCCGTCTTGTATTGTGAGTTCAACCGTTATCTCGTCGTTTTCAGTTTGACCCAACTTCATCACATGCAATTCAACCAGTGAAACAAACAAAAGAGGAAATTTTAGCATTGGAATTATCAAAATTATGCTAGTCTACTGCCAGTTCAGTAGGAAGTGGATTATTGGGATTCCCAAAGTTGTTATAAAAAGATCTTTAAACACCAAATTATATTTACGCTTTTCCTTTTTGACAATTTCATTTACATCCGTTTAACTAAGACAACTTTTTTACATCATCTTCGTTCAATGCTAACCTTTATATGATATCTCCATCTAAATAAGATTCTATTTTATAGAATTTAACTACAACATAACTAATAAAAGATTATATCTATGTAGGAAAGATATATCATCTTCTCACTTTTAGAATTGATATCTATCTGCTATGATCTACATCATCCAAAATCTCTCAATAATCTTTATCCATTAATAATAAAATATTTTTGTAACACACAATGAGCAAAACTAGCCTTGTTAGTAAAATCATCTCCAATACCACCCACCAATTGCTCTCCGCAAATGCTATCTTCCCCAACTTTAACATGAATTTTACACGTGATGTTGCCCTACCACTATTACCTCTAGGTACCTATCCTGCATCATTGCTTGTACTGCAAAAAGAGGCTAGGGTAGTGTTGATTCAGGTAGCTCAAATGGAGAATCTTTTACTCTTATTGTAATAACCCAGACTATCCGTTTATAGATATTGTCCATTTTGGGTTGCTCTCGAGCCAAACTCCTCACGGTTTTACTCTTCCCATCTTTAGGAAAATGCTTCTGAGGGAGGAGGTATCTATACCCTTATAAGGCGTACTTCGTTCTCATCTCCAATCGATGTAGGATCTCACAATCCACCTCCTTTAGGGAGCAACTCCCCTTAAGACCCAGTGTCCTACACTAGCACATCAGGTTGGGAACCGATTCTGATACTATTTGTAACAACTCAAACTACCCATCCACAGATATTGTCGGCTTTGGGTTGTTTCTTGAACTAAACCCCTCACAGTTTTACTCTTCCCATTTCTAAGAAAATGCGTCTTGTGAAGGAGAGGTATCCATATCCTTATAATGAGTTGGGCCCTAAGAGGGGGTGGGCTATGAGATTTCACATAAGTTAGAGAGAGGAACGAAGTACGCCTTATAAGGGTATGGATATCTCTCTCCTAAGACGCGTTTTTTCCAGAGGGGGAAGAGCAAAACCGTGAGAGTCTTGGTCTAAAAAGCAACACAAAGCGAACAATATTTATGGGCGGATAGTCTATGTTGGGCCTCGTTCCCGAAGCCCAACGGTCGAATCAAAATCGAAGCACAAAAACCTAAGCGGAAATCCTAAACTCCTTAACCCTCACGAAAAACCCTAATTCTAACCACAACT
>JANZLX010000006.1:18136293-18148753 GCA_025531955.1 Erythroxylum orinocense | reverse complement strand
ATTGATTGTCCTTTTCTTTACACATGACTAATCATCCTTTAATAAGCCTAGCTTATAAAAAGGTTCGGGGTCCAACAGTCTAGGTTATTAAAAGTGGTATCAGAGTCAGTTCCTGAACCGTTATATCAACTTAGGACGCTAGACCCTAAGAAGAGGTGGATGATGAGATCCCATATCGGTTAGAGAGGAGAATGAAGTACGTCTTATAAGGGTATGAATACCTCTTCCCCTCATACGCGTTTTCCCAAGAATGAGAAGAGTAAAACCTAAGGGGTTTGGAGCCCAAAGCGGACAATATCTGATAACAGCCCAGACTACCTGCCCACAGATATTGTCTGCTTTGGGTTGCTCCTTGGGCCAAACCCCTCACGATTTTGCCCTTCCTACCTCTGAAAAAACGAGCCTTAGGGGGAGAGGTGTTTATACCCTTATAAGGCGTACTTCGTTCCTCTCTCTAACCGATGTAGGAATCTCACAATCCACCCCTTAGGGCCCAGCTTAGCTGGCACAACGGTTCGAGTACTGGCTCTGATACCATTTATAACAGCCTAGATCTCCCTCCCACAGATATTGTTCGCTTTGAGCTCCAAGCTCCTCACGGTTTTGCTCTTCCCACACCTATGAAGACGCGTCTTACAGTGTGAGATCCCCACATCAGTTAGAGAGGAGAACGAAATATACCTTATATGGGTATAGATACCTCTTCCCACAAGACGCATCTGCCCAAAGGTAGGAAGAACAAAACTGTAAGGTGTTTGGCTCGCGGGGCAACCTAAAAGCGGACAATATCTGTAGACGGGTGGTCTGGGTTGTTACAAATAGTATCAGAGCCAGTTCCTGACCCGATTTGCCAGCGTAGGATACTAGGCCTTAAGGGAACGTAGATGATGAGATCCCACATCAGTTGGAGAGGGAAACGAAGTACATCTTATAAGGGTATGGAAACCTCTCCCCCACAAGATGCGTCTTCCCAAAGGTGGGAAGAACTAAACTGTAAGAAGTTTGGCCCGAGAGGCAACCCAAAGCAGACAATATCTGTGGGCAGGTAGTCTGAGCTATTACATATTGCTATAACTTTGGATTGAATATACATAATAATCAAGACATTAACATCATATTCATTTACCTAAAGCACTTGTAGACATAAAATAATAATTAGTAGTCAATTAAAATTGAACTATCACTAAGTAACTTTTCATAAATATTCTTGTTATTTTCAAATAATTGGTAGGATTTATTTATCGAAACAACATTTTTTTTAATTTTCTTTAATGTTGATCTATTCTTTTGACTCGAAGGCAAATATTTTGTCGTAATGTCCCTCAGTTACTCAACTAGTTCACGTTTTATTAATTGGATTGATTGGAATGACATTCGAGCCTTTTGACGCAAAGACAAACATTTTGTAGTAAATTTTCTTGATTACTCAGCTATATCACATTCTTAACTGACTACTAGCTCTATTTATAACCCGGAGGCTAGTATAGTAGTTATTTACGAAAGATATACACTTTTTTTTCACATTTCATATAGCCTACCTCATTTATTTTAGCTAATCGTCCTCGTGAAAGATGACTAATGATGCTACTAATTCAATTGACTTATAATTATAAATGTGTATGATAATTTTTTAAGGTGAATAAACTGACATCATACCTAATTAACATGCATATTTAACCAAAGAAACTTAGAACACAAATTCCACAAGCTAATATGCCTTTACAATTTTAATGACTATGTTCTACTCCATCAAGTTATAGTCATTGACACATTAACACAATTCAAACTTATGCTCACACCATGTCAACCTAATCAAAAACTAACAATATGACATGCAAAATTCACACTCATGATGACAATAACAACGCAAACCTTCCTATATTTAGACAACACATTGTCTTCAATATGAGGAGAACTAACATCATACAAAGGAAACTAAAAATGATAAGAAAACAAAAATTAAAAGAAAAAGGTTAGAGCATGAAACCCGTTACAGTGATTGAGGTGATGATGGTGTTGAAGATGGGATCTAAACGCCTTGAGAAACAAAGTATTTATAGATCCTCTTAATGTCGTGGTGCTACTGTTGTGGTTCTTACGCCATCTCCTTCAACAAATTTGTTGTTTGAAACCAAATTCGCTTGACCCTCGAGCTTGCTTCTCTATCTTATAATTGCTTAAAAAAAAGAGAATTAGCAATCTAAACCATTTCAAATTGCTAAGAACTTATTTTTGTAATTTAAAATAAATCCAACTACATAACAAGTTCAATCTAACTATTGAATGTGCTAAGTTATGATTATTAGCTTGACCTTGCATCCTTCAAAACTCAGCCTGGATCAATTATAGGTGGCTTGCTTCTACCTATTTTGGTCAATATCAGTTTAGTAACTTGTAAATAAGCTACATGTTGTGAGATAATCAAAAGAACATAATTAATCAAATCAAGAAAACCTATTAAGTTCAATAATGCTTTTTAAGTAACAAACTATCAATAAAATAGGGAATAATAAAACTCCCTGAATCATTTATCAAATTCAACTGTTTGACTTCTAAGAAGGTTAACTGTTCTCTTTCTTTTTTAATCACCTTCATCTTCTCTTCTTCTTTCGCGTCGTGAACAGAGACGTCTGTATCTTCTTCAACCTCTATTTTTCGCTATCATCTGTTCGTCATTCTCTTCTTCATTAGCTTCTTGAACAGAGACTTCCTTATATTTTTCAAACCCAATCTCTGCTTTCATCTATTCTTCCTCCTCTCGCTCCTTTAAAGATTCGACTTTATCAATTCTCATGAACGAGCTACCCTCCTTCGAATTTTTCAATACCTTATTCATGTTGAATTTCACTTGTTTATCTCTAATCTGAAGGATTAGGTTATCTTTATGGACATCTACCAAAGCTTTTTTAGTGTTAAAAAATGGCATACCAAGTATAGACAGACAGTTTCGATCCTCTTCATGACAAAATCTATAGGAATGAATAACTCATTCACTTTTACAGGTACATCCTCCACCAAGCCTAAGGTCCACCAATTGAACAAGCAAAAAATTGGCTTTATATCTTTTAGCCTCAATTTCCTAAACATAAACAAAGGCATAATAAGGTTTATACTTGCGCCTAATTCGCATTAACATTTCAAAATCTATAAATTACTAACTACAGAGGGTATCGTAAAGCTCCTTGGATCTTTCAACTTTGAGGGCATATGGTTGGTAATTAAGGAGCTACAAATTTCGGTCATGACTACCATCTGGTCATCTTCCCATACCTACTTGTCAGATAATACATCTTTAAGGAACTTCGCGTACTTAGGCTTATGTTTCAACGCTTCCATAAAAGACAAGTAAATTTGTCATTTCTTTAGCTTTTCCATGAATTGTGCGAATGATACATCTAATTCGTTCTTCTAAAGTCTTTTTGGGAATGATATATTTGGTGAGTAAGGTGGAGGAGAAGAATAGAGAGGGTTTGCGTTCTTTTCTTCATCCTTTTTCTTTTTCTCTTAGTCTTCTACAATATGGTTCTTAGCTTGTCTTTCCGCTGATTCTTCTAGCTCTTTCCCACTCCTAAGTGTGATAGCCTTAAATTATTGTCTTGAATTTGCTTCCATATTGCTTGGAAGGCTCCCCACACTTCTTATAGACAATGCATTGGATAATTAGCCCAATTGAACCTCTAAGTTGTGACTAGAAGAAGCTCAATTTTCTGCTACTTGATCAAATTGCCCTTTCATCCTCTTCTAGGCCTCTTTCGTGTTTATGAACTTGTCCATGATCTTATTCAATTTAGAATCTCATAAACTGGACTTATCTTGCTAAAATCTTAGTAGGTCGTGATTTTCTATTTGAGTCCTTGCATTGTTAGACCAAAAGAAATTTGCGTGAATCTGTCATCTCGAATTATACATATTCAAATAAGGATGAACAATTTTCTTCTTCTTTCTTTTGTCAGGAACCTTCCTCTTCTTTGATTCTTTCCTTTTTCAATTCTTCTTTTTTTTCCCGAAATTTTTCTCAAATTTCATGTTTGTTCTTCAACTTCTCGTTAGTCAATCTTTGACACTTCTCAAGCCTCTCATAGTTTTCTTCTCTGAAATCTCATTGCGCACGAATCAATGATTCCTCCTGTCAATCATTTATTACAATTGCTTTACTTTTTCGAAAAATTCCTAGACTACTGCTTATTCCAAATGTTGTTCGAGGGTTGCAGAATGTTGTGATTATTCTGGAACTAAGTAGAGAAGTGGCAGAATTTGGTGGAGGGGCGATGATTAAGGACTAAAAGGCTTGAAAAATTGATGACAATGGAGAAAAGCTGAGTGGAGACGGTTCAAGCTTTGGACGGGACAGATTTCAAGTCACTTGAAACTCAATTAAATTCAAGATCAAACAACATAAACTAGAACCAGTCAAATCGTAGATTATCCTCGAACCAACTCGCCCCATTATCATCTCTACATTTAACTTAAACTGGATCCGTAAAAAATAATCATAGAAAAGACCGTGTATCATGTGTTCCGCTTGTATTGATAGTTGATCCGTCCATGCTGAAATAAGTAACTTCTGTTTCAGAAATAGAGCTAACCAAGCAAATCCTAAATTGTTTCAGGGTTATGTAACTAAAAGAAGAAAAGAACAAAGGTTGAGCCACAGCAAGCTCTCCAATAACTTCGATATCAATCATAAGCTTTTTCTTTTTTATTGTCCCGCGAATAGGAGATAAAGAATTACATACTTCAATTCAGTAAATGCTAAGTGCAATTTCATTCATGAAAAAAAAAAGAAAAGAAAAAGACTATACTCAGACAATCTTATGGGATGAAAATTTACAGGGCAGGCAAAATGAAACTAGAATGCAAGTATTCCTGCAAAAGCCCCTCAAGGGATTTTGCTACGGCCAATAAAAGCTTGATATTCTTATTCCCCTTTTGTGAAAAAACCCAGACAAACATACAAAAAGTAATCAGTCGGGATGAAATCTAAGAATTCCTAATTAAAATATTTTGACAAAATTCAGGCCTCGTTTCCCTTTTGGTCGCCAGGTGTTCCAGCAAGCCAGCCCCAGACACCGCCTGAGCCCTGCCTCTGTTTTGCATTCAAGGCAGCTTTCTCTGATGCAGCCTTTTGTCGTTGGAGGAGTTCAAGTTCTTTTTGCAGTGTCTCCATAGTTTGCAGCTTTTGTCGTAATTCTGCAACATCAACCTGTTGATTTCGAGTAGAGAATTAAACAGGCACATATGATTGTAATCTCAAAAACTTATTTCTCATCTTCGTCCATTAAGCAGTATGCCATAGAGACAATTCAGCAGGCAAATACCATTTCTCAGATAAGTATTGCATATACAACATTTAACTGAATTAATAAAATAATAGATGAAAAAAAATTCCAGGACATACCTCTAATTTGAAACATCTCGACTGTTCAGAAGCTAATTGACCACGAACAGATTGGAGCTCCTGCAGGGTTGAGAACAATATTAATGGGAACGCAAGGAAAAAGAAGATGCTAATCTGAAATGGCCATCTGCATCTTACTTATAAGGAAATTAAACCTGCTAAAGCAACTCAAGTAATTACCTTATAAAGATCTGTGTTGCGAGTCTCAGCTTCACCTAACTCTGTCTTCAACTGGAGATTTTGCAACTTCTCCTTGCTTATTAGTGATTCCAGTTCTTCATTCTGTGCCTTCGAATTTGCTATAGCCAGTTCTCTGCTTCCCTGGGTTATAGAGTTCTGCTCCAAAATTAAAATGTTAACTAAGCAGCATCTAAAAGCTACACAAAACTATAAACCTTGAATTCTCTAACCCAACCAACGAATGAACACAGCTTTCAATTCTTATACCATGGCCTCTGTGTCCGCATTAACCATAACAATTTCCCTTATTTTTCCTTCTTTGCCCACTTCCAACTCAGATTCCACATCTCTAGTAGCATTGGCTCCATTGTGCATAGCAGAAACACTGTCAGGCACAGGAGTCTCCATTATCTTTGATTGCAAGGTAGATTTGAGGCTTGGCTTAAGGACATTGACCTACCAGTGAGTCACCAAAATCAGTAAGAGGAAAAACTATAAGAGAGATAACCACACAGAGAAGTTTAAAGTACCACCAACCTCATTGCTGTAATGCCCATTATATCCTCCAAAAGATACGAGAATATCTTCGCCACTGTAGGAGCTCGCCACCAAACTCAAGCCCTGTAAAGAAAACAGTTAAACTATTCCCACTAAAATGTATAAAGCTTTCCAATGTGTAAGAAATACCTCACTAACAACAGGAACACGTCCTTGAATGGAAGTTACAACAGACCAAACAAGTGTAGACATGTTGAGAACAATAGTTTCTGAGACACCTGTAGAAGAGTCGACAAGAAAAGAAACTTGTGCTTATGAAATTATAAAGTAAAAGATAAATTAGACAAATTTCTTCCCCTTTTCTTCCAGTGAGACTAATAGTCACATAAACTGAGCCTGTTCAAGAATTGCATGTCAAAAGTAAACAGAAACACCTGGTAAAAATCCCGTTGACACGCGTGGTCTAAGGAAGCCCAGTAGTGCAGTCATACCTCTAACTAATAGAGAGGCTATTTCCAAATAACCCACATGAAGAGGGAAAAATAAATAAATAATAAAATTAAAAATTAAAAATAAGTAAAAAGATAAATAATAATAATAATAATAATAAACTACTTTAAAAAAAAGTTTAGGCTAAATCCCTAAGAGATAAGTACTGCCTCTTGCATGTCGGAAGTAACAAAAGTACGAAAAAAAAAAAAAGAAAGGAACCTTCTGAGTTATTTATTCCTTGTCTTGTTTTTTTGTCACTTTTCATTCAGGGTGCAAAGATAAGAGAAATTCATAGCTGCAAAAGTACATACCACTCTTGTTGTCACCCCCACCAACAATAAACCAATTTTCCCCAACTGTCACACCTGCATGTCCTGCCCGTGCAGTTGGTATGTCCCCCTGTTGTGTGGGTTTAGTCCATTCCATCTGCAATCAATTGAAGAGGATGTATTACGGAAATTCCTGAACCATAGGAAAGAAGGATCCAAAGTATGTTAATAGATTTTCAATCTTACAGCTTGCAGGTCAAGCACATGTACATCATTGAAGCAAATAGAATGTGAACCCCCACCAAAGACAAAAAGGTAGCGATCCGCATGCACAGCAGCAGTATGATCAGACCTTGGAGATGGAGGTAGCCCACTATAAAAGCATGTTATATATCAAATTCATGATCGATTAGAACCCACTTAAAACCACTATGCCAACATATAAATTGCTTCAAAGTTGGATGCCATAACAATAGTTTGTAATATCAAGAAATAGAGAATTCGTCACTTACAGGAAGACCACTCGACACAAGGAATAAAATTTTAATTCAAATAATTGACCTCCTTACCAAATAGAAAATTTGAAGTTATTATTCATGCACCAAAGGAAACTAGTTCATTAATGCCCAAGATTAATTTCACATCGTTCCTAAGCGCCAAATATTACTAAGAACATATCATAAAAAACAAAATGGATGGTAGCTTCTCAATTTTGTGGAATTTCCTTACACAGCATCAATTTCATCCCAAGTCATGGTCTCCAGGTCTAGAATATGCAGATCATTCAAGAGAGTTCTCTTAGCATCCTGACCACCAAAAATTACAATGCTTGTACCAACCAAGGTAGCTGATTGGCCTCTGCGTGAAACCTACAAATTGTGATTAAAAGTTCTAAAACATCAGAATAACCTATATAGCACTGACAAACATAATCTGTCTCACTAGATAAAAGGGTTAAAATTGCACTTTTAATAGCAGTGCTATACAGGTTCAGAAAATTCCAGTTTGAAGCTCATTTAAGTTTAATCAGTAATAAGATGTTCACGAAGTTTTAGCTCAATATCATGCAGCAACATCTGCAACTAGGGCAAAAGAAGTAACAACTTAGCCTCTAAGACTCTTCAGTATCTTGGGCTATCAAGATAATCAGAAGTTAATTTTCCTTCTCCTGCTAGTAAACCGACCACAGGTTTGACTGTAGAGAAGAGGCATATACTTCATTCATGATAACATTTTCCAGTTGACAGACTCAGATCGCTGACAGATTAAGAAGGAAAAAAAAACACATACTGGTGCTTTCCCATAAGTCTTTAAGGTTGACCAAGTAGAAGTTTGTAAATCAAAAGATTTCACTGTCGCAAAAAATGAAAATGCATCAGTGAGGAGATGTAAATTACAAGAAAATAATCAAAATTATTGTGCTATACCTTCGATAGTTTCAGAAGGATCCTTTCTGTGTCCCGCAATAGATATGAGCTTATTCTCCCATGGTATCTACAAAAATAAAAATAAGACAAACAGTCTTATTTGCACAACAAGGCAGACATACAATATGATATCACAATTGTCTTATTATCCGAGAGATATTTTTTGTCCAAACTTAGACTTCTAAATGATAATAGAGAATAACAAATTAATCTATAGACTAACCAATGTATGACCCGCACAAGAAGCCAACGCAGTTGGAGAAAAATCCTGTAACTCTGCTCCAATCTTAGCTTCTATCTTAGACCAAGTCCAACATCTCAAATCCAGTGCCTGTTTGTGCTCCAAATTTACAACTTCACAGTAAGTCATAATGTAGCAATAAATAACATTGAGTTAACCTTCTCCAAAGGTAAAACGTGAACATGTGACAAGGAAAAAAAAAACAAAATCCTCATAATCATAGAGGTTTGGAAACATAGAGATAATTGTTAGTGCTATCAAAATTTCCAAGCGAATGTGCATGTACCATGTCAAATATCCTGGGACTAGATCATAAAAACAAGATAGAACAACATATGAAGTTGAATTCCAGGGATTTATGTTTAACAAATCACATTTGCATATATGCAGTTCCTTTGCTTACATGAAGATCACTTAGATAACGACCATTGTGGTTTCCTCCATATATATACATCTTATCTTGAAGAATGGCTGCAGCATGCTGCAAAGGAAATAAGACATTAAATGAAAAAAAGAAGAAGAAAGTATTAGAGCGAAAAAGATAATGACAAGAACAGGAATAAAAAGAAAGGACCAAGAGAAATCCACTAAGAAAAATATGCACCTCATAACGGGCTTTAGGGCGTTGGCCTGATATTGGAGGTGCAACCCACTGATCATAGACAGCAATTGCTGAAAGGCCTTCCAAGACAACATCTTTGTCCTGTGTTTCCACATAGCTACCATTCTCCGTTGAAATGGTTTTCATTGCAGGGAACAAATTACCATTCTCAACAACAGGGTCAAGTTCTGGGACATGCTGCCAGTGTCAAAAGCAGAAAATTGATAAGATTGACCAAGCTTACCACGTAAATACAGAATGAACTGCCTAATATTTCATGATTCCATACATGCAGCTAAGTGGCATAAAAAGAAGGTGAACAATAGCATCAAAAAGCCGTCATTGGAATATAACAATTATCCACCTAAATTTACTCCACGTCATCATAGATCAAGATATAGGTAAATATTGTTGAGACTCTTAGTCTTAACACAACACTGAGATGTACTGCATTATGTTCAATATATAGAACAGAGTGAACTGGCATAACATTTTTGGCTATTACTAACAGAAAATTTTTGACATGATAACCAAGATGCTCACATTGATTTGCATGTCCATCACAGGCTCGGATACAAAGTTAGATGCTCGAGAATACCAACCTGGCTCCTCTTCCTGTTGATGAGAAATGAAATTAATTAGTTTGTGAAAATCATCCATTACAACATGAACAGATATTTGTATCACTGTAGACCTCTAATATCTTCACAAACAGACGCATTGCTTCTGTGGAGGCCATGTTTCCAAGCCCCTGCCAGCTGCACAAGCACAAAAACATTCAGAGAATCCATTCTTAATGGAGTCAAAGGCACGAGAACAATATACAAGTCTACCCTAAAGACTTATGAAATAACCTGAAACAACAAATAACTTCGTATACCTCACTACAATTACTCTATTATGTGATTAGAGTTTCACTGGAAACAGGGAAGAGAAAAGACCCAAAGGCCCACGTATATGGTGAATATAAAATTCAAAATTAGCAAGAATATCATCAATAGCCTCCAAATCCTGAATCAATAGGGTCAATGCACTCAACATTACACCACACTGCTGCCCAAGACTACTAGAGAAGATAAATGAAATAACAATTGTTCCAGGATAAGAGATCTTTCTTGTTTCATTTTCACACTACTCACTCCAACTTTGAGCACTTATATTCGCAGAAAATTATACTGCAAGAATCATTGATCTCCAATCCCTACAACTACGACAGCTGGGGAGTCGTAAAGCAAATGTAAACCAAAATAAAAAGTATATGATCACATCTTTTAAAGGAAACACAAGGCTAAAAATTTAAAAACTAAACCAAAATAAAAGGCATGTAATCACATTTTAAATGGAGAAAGAAGGGGAAAAAATTAAACAACTCGGAGATGTATATGCATATGTGACCACACGAACCTTTTCCATTTGCCTTGTTCCACAGCATTCCAAGCACTAGGTTTTGGCACACTGCAAGGTCCTACTGTTGCCTGGAATGAAATTTGCAACAAGAAAGCAACCGCTCTAAGAAAGACTATCACTAATATCCCAAGATATTCGATCCAAAAAAGTCAGCAATTAGATGAAGGAAGAAGTATTAGCATCCCCATAAAAAATTTAATAAAAAACAACCAAGATGCAGTTGCCGACAGCAGTGGTTGAAATGAAGACAGGAACTCGTCAATGATCTTGATAACCCCTAGTGATAATATGAAAAAGATGGGCCATGGATTGAATAAACAAACGGTTCAACTTTAAGATCGATCAAGTGAAAAATATGTCAAAACTAGTATCAGATCCATCCAAGCTACACACCAAAGACTTAAAACTAGCAACTCCTAATAATGCAGGTCAAATCGATATGTTTAACTATGACATCCAAATCAAATGACAAAAGTAGATAATTCAAATACAGGGACTACTTTTCTGTAATCAACAATTTAATGAGAAGATTCAACACCAATATATTAGAAATGGAAGCTTAAATTTATCAAAATTCGAGCAGGTTGGCTCCTAAACTTGCAATAAGTCACAGGAATGAGCAGAGAAAAAGATCGCGCGAGGGATCACCTTAATTAACTGGATTGAAGGTAAAAGCCAAGGGAGTTTGCAATACTAACCTGCTGGTACAAGGCGTAAAGGAGCAAGGCGGCTTCGCTTTTGAACCTAGAAGATACATTGTTGGCCGCATTCGGAGATCCGTCGAATCCGGCGTAGGTCGCCGCCGCATAGAATCGCTCCGGATAAGCGAGGCCAGAGCTTACCCTCGCCATCGACGCTGCCATGTCTCTCTCTCTCTCTCTCTCTCTCTACCTCAGTTATCTGTGCCAGCGAGAATTGATGTAGAAGATTGGGAATGAGAAATGAAATGGTTACAATACAATTAGAATTTGGTTTTTCGAATTCTGAATTTATTTAATGATAAACAAAACACTAATGTTCGGCGTAATGCTTAATGCCTAAACGCAACTTTTTCACATCCCTCCTCTCGCGATTCATTTCTTTTGTTTATTTTACCTTTCGAGCCAACCTCCGATCCGATGCGGAGATTTTGTAATCGCAGGGCTTTTCCTTGTCGTATTTTCGTTGATTATTGAAAATGTGTGGAAGATAGTTGTTTTATTTGTCCTTTTTTCTTCTAATATTTATTTTTTCTAATGACCATATGAAGTCGTATTGAGATGTGCATAAAATAGGAGTTTCATCGAAATTTTGGGTGCTTTGTTCTGGGATGTTTATGAGTAGTGAAATTACAACTATATTGGTAGGGTACTTCTGAATACTTTGAACAACATAATTGAGAATCTAGATACCGCATTTCCCAAGCTTATTAGAAAGCTTATGTCCTAATCTCCATTTTGTAGCACTAATTCTACCTTTGAATTGTATGGAAAAGTTTTCATTAGATTATGTAGATGTGTATTGTAGGTTAGAGAACCTGTTAATGACTAGTTGTCATACCATAACTAGGCAAGAGTTCATTTCCCAATTATTCAGAATATGACATCTTTCATTGGACTTCTTAATGCTAACAATTGCTTCATAAATCAAGAATTAATTGCGTTGTTTTTAGACCTGGCAAAACGGGCGGGTCACCCGTTTACCCGCCCTAACAGTCCGGGTATGAGTTTGTATGTTTTTTTACCCGATTCATATTTATTCGTACCCGACCCACCCGTTGATTTTGCGGGTGGGTCAGGTTCAACCCGTGGGTATCTGCAAAATTATTTAAAAATAAATAAATATAAATATATATATATATATATACATATGTAAGTTATTAGGCACACAAAATTATTTTTAAAAAATTGAAAATAAAGAAAGAAAACATAATAGATGCAATCAGCTGGTGGAGTAAACAAAATGCTG
>JANZLX010000006.1:18112938-18125277 GCA_025531955.1 Erythroxylum orinocense | reverse complement strand
AAAAATCCAAAAAGATTCTTTTATACTTTTCTTTTCTTTAATTTTGATCGACTTATTCAAACCCCCCTTTTAATTGCATAATTCGACTTAGGCTAGTTTTAAAAATCAATTTCCATCGGTTGCAACAAGAGAGACGACCCGAGGTTCAGCTTGCTGCAATCTTAAAATTTAATTATTTTGATCGGTTTCCAAGGTCGATTTCTTAATCGAACGACAGAGCCGCGATTAATATCTCTTCTATTGAATACCATTATAATCCTTGGAAAGGAAGAAACAACAGTTTGGATAAACACAAAATCAAAGGAATTTTCAAATAGGTTAGCAAAAAATCTATTTTGGAATTCTAAACCAGAAGTAGGATGGCATGACTTGTTATGGTCCAAGCTAGCTCAACCACCTGCTTCGCACATCTTATGAATGGTAGTGAAAGGAAAACTCCTAACCATCAATAAATTAAGCAGATATCTAGGAATCCTTAATAGATGCTACTTGTGGGAAAGTGAAGAATAATCAATTGAGCACTTATTGTTCCAATGCACCTACTCAAATAGGGCATGGAAAGTAGTGACTCAAAAGTGTGAATTGGTGAATCCCTCAGATGTATGACAGGAAATCATTGCATAGAGTATAAGATTAATACATAAAACCAGAGAGAGGAAATGGGCATACACAATCACCTTATCTTTACCTGCAAATGGCTTTGTGGCATAAAAAGAATAGGCGCTCCAAAGATGTACCCAAGAGCATCAATCACTTAATCAAAGAGGTAATCGAACAAATCATACTCCACAGCTGGATATATATACGTAAACAAAAGAAATTAGTAGACAAACAAAGCAAAATTAGAGAAATCTATGAAATAAGGAATTTAAGGCGACAAGCGCGTTAAGAGGTAGAAGCAAACATATGGATGCAAAAAACAAGTGGCATTGCCCGTTTTACATAGGTGAACGTGTGTTACAGTGTTTGTCTCACTTTCATGTTAAAAGAATATGTAGGAAAGAGGTAAGAAAGAATATGTCGAGCAAAAGGTTTTATGCTTGTATACGTGGGATACCCTTTTTGGAGTCGCTTGTTGGTTCCTCTGGCAGTGGTAAAATAAAAGTATCTTCGAGGACGATTTCACATAGCCAAAAGTTGGAAGTTGTATTGTGATGGTCTATATTAACTGGATCGAAAAGGCAACAGAGGTGGATAATCAAGTTTTTCTAACCCCAGGTTTACCAATGGGAGCATCAGTTGGTTGGATGAAACTGCAGGATGGTTAGGTAAAATTAAACACAGATGAGGCGGTCAACAAAGACTTTAGCATGGCGACGGCTGGCGGACTAATTAGGGATAACACAGGACAATGGTATGGAGGTTTCACGCAATATATAGGGGCATGCTTGCCACTAACTGCTGAACTCTGGAGGATCTTTTTAGGACTACAGCTGGCATGGGATCTCGGTTTCTAGAGAGTAGTCATCGAAGTGGATTCTTTGGAAGTTATCATCGAAGTGGATTCTTTGGAAGTTATCAATATTCTCTCTTCTTTTACGCAAGCGTTGATTGACAACCGTGCTTTGGTGTTGGGAATCCGCGAGCTGCAATGTTGACAATGGACCTCAAGATACAACACGTCTATTGAGAAGGAAATAAGAGTGCCGACAGCTTGGCCAAGCTGGCTCCACGATCATATCCTGGGATCTATATTCTCCAACAACCGCCAAGGACGAGTCTTGAGTACATTCACAACGATCAGCAAGGGATCTTATACCGCAAACATCTGCATTAGTTTGTATTAGTTCTCCTTTCCTTTGTAAAAAAAAACTTTTGTTATTACTTTATGGCCAATGAATAAAAGAAAAATTATATCAATTAGTTGTGGTCATTGCAGGCATTTTTAGTTAGTCCAATGGAACTTTATTACTTAAAATTGTTCTGATACATTTCCAGTTTTATTAATTTTATTATCATTTACTATTTTAAAAATATTTTTAACATGGACAATCTTTATATTACATAACAATTTCAACACAAATAAAAAGTAACATTTTTTAGATATTTTATATCTTTTCTATCTTAAATATTTGGTATTTTGTATATTTAGATTACTTTTATACTTTTGCTAGTTTTAAAAATAATTTTTATTTTTAATATTAGTATCCTTCTAATTATTAGATAAATTCTTTAATGTAGATTTTTGTTGGAATCCAATCGTGATCGAATTACAGGTGCAGTGAAAAAGTGAAATTTTTTACATATTTTGAAGGGATCCCGACAATTGAATAAATTTGAATAAAACATGAATACGAACAACAAATTGTATCTTGTTCGTGTTCCTATTGAAAATCCTTTGAAACTTTTTCCGATTTATCAACCACAAGCTGTTAAATTATCTAGCCCCTGATAGTATCTATAAAACAATTTCTCAAGACCTTTTGAGATAAAGAAAACAAAAGTGCTAGCTTTTAAATGTTCTTCCTATTTATAGAAAAATCATTAGGATTTTAAATTTTTATTAAAATTAAATTCTTTAATTATAATTATAATTAAAACCAAAATCAAAATCAAAATATAATTATTTTAATTTTAGTAAAATCAAATATATTATATTTGATTCATAAAGTTTTTCAAACTTTATAATTAAGTCCAATTTAATTAAATTGATTTTTCTTTCATAAATTAATCTTTAATGTGTGACCAATTAGGTTCTTAATATATTGACAATGATTATAAATTATAAATTCTAATTACAATTCACAATTAGACTTTTTAATTTATCTTTAATTCTTCATTTAAACAATTTATAATCATAGATCAAGATTGACGTCTAACAACATGTCATGGCCACCCAAATATCATAAATGTCAAAGTGGTTAGCTTAACTTGTTCATGTATAGTTATGATGTATAACTTAATCCTTTCGTCATCTAATTTTTCAATTGGACAGAATATGAATACATTGTCTACTCTTTTCATCAAATCATATTCGTTTTTGCTAATTAGTAATTGATATTTGAAAACACCTTTTCAAAATTCAATTCATTATAGCCAAAGAATTCCATAAATCAGTACTAATCAAGAACAATAGAACATTCTCTCTAATTACTTTAGAGTGACGAATCCTTTATTGACTTACTCAACTATCTTCATATGGTTCATATTGCATCCAATCACTACTGAGTGAATTATCTTAGAATGGTTTATAAGTAGCATCAAAATATAGTAATTTTCATACAAGATAGCTTGGTAATTTCAAGTCTAAGGATCAATTATATAGCCATTATTATGAGAAAATCCACATACACATAAGTAATATTCTATTTGAGATTCTCATTATAGAGTCAGTTTAGTGACTTATTCTCTGATAATCACTCACACATTAATTTTAAGTATTTATATGCTTTAATTTATGAGATTAATTACTTTCTTCATAAGAAAGAAACATAATGTGTGCTAGTTTTATCATTTAAACAATATCCCGTCTTGATAAAACTACAACTAGAAATATTTAGGAATTTCACAATTATGGTCTCATCATAATTTCAATTACATAGTAATTATTTTATGGATTTTACCTTCAGTATTAAAACATCAAATGTAATTAAGTTAATACCAAAAAAATAAAGAATGCCTTTTTTATTAATTGAATAATAACGACATACATAAAATTGTATCCAATAGATTAGCAGCAAGGGCATAAACTAAAAATTTTAACATTCTTTTGGATAGTTTTAAATTTTAAATTATATTCTATTAAATTTTAAATGGTTTTTTAATCTCCTAAAAAGGATAATATTCCATTTTAATGTAAAATTTTACTTATATAAGATTTCACTTTGTTATAATTTTTATGGTTAGTCTTTAATATAGTAATGATGTTGTGTCATTTATATTTTACAAGATACATGATTGAGTTAGCCACTTATTTTGTTATTGAAGTTTCTACAAGGACCACGTGAACATTTAACCGTTTTAGAGGAAACTACTTCTGATATTCTTTTATAAATTTGTTATTATTTTTAAATAAAACGTGCACTGCCCTTTAGTTTTCATTTTGTTATGTTGTAAGCGAGATGTTTTTTTTTTTTTCTTATTGATTTTCTGAAAGAATGTATACGGTTTGTGTATAGAGACGGTTGCATACGCAGTCGTGGAGAGTATAGTCATTCATAGATTACATGTATGTCCAAAGTACATACGCAGAACATACAATACAAAAGTAGATACATTGCAGAGGGTAACAGAGTTGAGTTTGCTGGGTGACTGGAACATCATTCCTCGGGCCGCTGTTGTCTGATCTGAAAGACCTTAAAAAAAAAAAAACAGAGACTTTAAAAACTCCTTTTCTTAAAAAGAAAAATTATGGAAAAAGCCAAAACAAAGACAAAGAAACACAGAAAAGGGGATTTCGGCGAGGAGCGAGAGGCGATCTCTTTTCTTCGAGTTGGAGTTGGACTCGGAAAATATACACGGAACCAGCTCTTCGAATTCGCTGATTATCATTATAAGAAATCCCATGATCTGTTGTTTCCTTTTAGTATTGTCCCCTTGCATTACCTAGTTATAGCTCATCAATCAAACTCCAATTCTCAGGTAAAACCCCTTCTTTCCTTCCTCTCTTATTCGTTTCAACTTTTATGCTTTCTTGATCTTTTCCGCTAGCATTGGTTGTTTTGGATCTGGGTTTTCTGACCGCAATTATTTCCCTCCTTTCTTCCCTCAAGACTTGTATTACCCACTTGTTCTGCTTTCTTTTGCTTTTGTTATTCCCTTTTGATCTTAGGTGTTTCTTTTTCTGGTTGTTTAGAACGTGACCAAAGGGTTTGTTTTAAAACTAAAGAAGGACACTATTATAATTGAGTCTATTGTAATTGGTTTACTAATCTTTCTCCACTTCTTGCTGGATATTGTTTAACTTCATTCTCTGCATTTGTCTAGTTCCTTGGAATGGATTTGTACTTGTCTCTTTACTGCCTAGGTAAGCTGTAAGCCAAAGATAGACTGCGTTGTTCTGGCTGGCACTATTAACATTACTGGTAATTTCGGTGTTGCGACTTCTTCTTTTTGTACACGTACAAGTCTGTGCATATAATACCATGTTAATGATTATAACTGCAATTTCCAATGCATCTCCAGATAAAATGACAAAAAGGGCACGTTTCTCTCTTAGTGGCAGCATAGCTAATTGTTCCCAGCTTTGATATCATATCTGCGTTGTGACCTTTTGTGTGTTGTTAGGTTATGGATCGATGCTATCTTTGTAACATTGGCGTTCTATTGTTGTTTCATGAGCATGTGGATGCGTTCTTGTTAAAGTCGCAGAATTTCATCAAGGGAAGTTTGTTTGTTTTTTTGGGGGAAATTGAATGGCTAGGCAGGACCTTTCTTTTTGGGATCTTCTAATTCGAGTCTTCTTTTATTGGTTAGCTTCATTTACGTGATGTTTTTTTCACAGAAATTCTTCATGAATTGGTGGTTGATCAATCTCATGTACTTTAAATGATTTCTTCATCTTAGTTTCTTCTTTTCAGTATGATTTCTTTAATTTTGTCACTGGTTGTAATTTTATGTTTTTGTTTGGCTAGGTGCCTACAAATCTGCTGTCTTAATTTTCTTCTTATCATGGGCAATTGATGTCCTGTAACAGGTGGCTTAGTAACAAATATCTGGGAGTGCTCATCTCCGTCTAAAATTTGGCACTCGACTTCAATGGATCGCCTGCGATCCTCCTCAGGTAATGGTGAGGACAATGTTGGGATTCCAGATGATTTACGTTGCAAAAGGTCAGATGGGAAACAATGGAGATGCACTGCCATGTCTATGCCGGATAAAACAGTTTGTGAGAAGCATTACATCCAAGCTAAGAAGAGGGCAGCTAATTCTGCAATGAGGGCTAGTCTCAGGAAGAAAAACAAATTAATAGGTGATTGTGATATTTATTTGGAGAGTAAGAGTGATGAATTTGACATACCCCTAGTGAACAAGAAATCTGAAGACTATCCTCTCTTAGCATCAACAAAGAAGCACAAGGAGAAGGCATCAAAGGGTCAGGTTCAGTATTCACCTGAAACACCTGTTAGGAGTTTGTCTGTTCGCAACTCTCTCAATACAAATGTTGATTATCAAAGAGATGTTGAATTTGAAGAGAACTGGGAACCTTATAGAACGCCACCCCTTTCTGCAGTGGATTCATCCAAGAGTAGATCACAGAGAAGTTATGATGCTAGTGCTATGACAGTGAGTATATCTTGACAGCCTTTACGAGGTTTTAGATCAGCTATAATAATATCGTGTTCTATTTTTATTTATTTGGCTACTTCAATGGCCCATTGTATTCCTTTTTGCTCCTCTTTCTGCTGTCTGATCCTATGGGTGCTGAGATGTCCAACTTATTGTCAGGAATACTCTGATAGAAGCACGGATTCATCTGAAGAGACTGGTGGGCAAACTTGCCACCAGTGCCGAAGAAATGATAGAAACAGAGTTATTTGGTGTCAAAGATGTGATAAAAGAGGTTTCTGTGATAGTTGTGCTGCTGCATGGTAAGAGTAGATTACTTGGCCAGATACCTATTATTTTTCATTATATGATACTCAGTTTGTTAGTTACCATATCTAGGTATCCAGACATTTCATTGGGAGAAATTGAGAAAATTTGTCCTGCATGTCGAGGTATATGCAATTGTAGGGTGTGCCTACGCGGAGATAATATGATAAAGGTAAACTTTTACATATTGGTACTTAGTGTTTGAATAAACCATGGATAACTTGCAGGATGATTCATACCAGATGTTGAGCGTAATACTTTTTATGAGCTGCAGGTAAGAATACGGGAGATACCAGTCCTAGACAAATTGCAATATCTCTACTGCCTATTATCATCTGTCCTTCCTGTAATTCAGCGGATCCACAGTGAGCAATGCTCTGAGGTAGAATTGGAGAAAAGCCTCCGGGGTAAGATTTTGTTGATATTCCTGTCACATATGGAATTAATTTCCTCCCATAATTATTCTTTGAATTGATTTTTTGAACTTTTTTCAGGAAGTGATATTGATCTTGCTCGGATAAAGCTGAATGCGGATGAGCAGATGTGCTGGTATGATGAGAAGCTTACTACTTGCTGTTTTACCATGTCCTGTGTATAGTTAATCAGTATTGCCATAATGAGAAGAGTTAGCTCGTCCATCTAGTTGGTCCTTCTGTTCTAAATGATGTCTCTCTGAATATATTGGTGATTTTTATTCAATTGAATTGTTTTTATGGCCAATTTCTTATGTTCCTAAGTGGCTACTTTGTGAGGATGTCTTGGTCATTCTTAGGCTTGTTTTTTTCTCTAGAAACTAACTATGAAATGCCTTTCTACAGTAATATTTGTAGAATACCTGTTATCGATTACCACTGGCATTGCACAAATTGCTCGCACGATCTTTGCCTTCATTGCTGTCAAGATCTCCGGGGGTCAGCAACACTTGGTCTTAAAAGTCATGTGACTGAAGATCATGCTGATGGAGGTAGTCAAGAAAATAAGACCTCTTTAGAGCTAGGGCAAAAAGCCAGACTAAGACTTCATCTGTCAGATAAGTATCCTGGCTGGAAAGCAAACAGTGATGGCAGTGTTCCATGCCCACCAAAGGAATATGGTGGCTGTAATTTATTGTCATTGAATCTTAGTCGCATCTTCAAGATGAATTGGGTTGCAAAACTGGTAAAGAATGTGGAGGAAATGGTCAGTGGCTGTAAGGTCTATGATACTAATGCTTTACAGAAGTCTGGGTTAGGTGATTCTGTGCTCTCCCAGTTTTCTTACAGAGAGGACAGTGAAGATAATTTCTTGTATTGTCCATCATCTAAAGACATTAAGGTAGAAGGAATAAGTTACTTCAGACAGCACTGGGTCAAGGGAGAACCTGTTATTGTGAAGCAGATATTTGATACCTCATCATTTTCGAGCTGGGACCCAGTGGTTATACGGAGAGGGATTCGGGAAACATCTGATGAGAAAATGAAAGATGAGAACAGAATAGTGAAGGCTATAGATTGCTTAAATGGGTCTGAGGTGAGCTCCTGACTGTTCCTTGTATTTGAACCTGTGAAATTTATTTTTATTCTGATTTCTGTTAATTGTTTATACTGAATTCTATCTCTTACAAATGTGAATCTTTGTGATAGCAGGTTGAAATCAAACTTGATCAGTTCATGAAGGGATACAAAAAAGGACGAATCCGTGAAAATGGTTTACCAGAAATGTTAAAGTTGAAGGATTGGCCTTCCCCCAGTGCTTCGGAGGAGTTCTTGTTTTACCAGAAACCTGATTTTATTAGTCAATTGCCCCTACTTGAGTTTATCCATTCAAGATTGGGTCTTCTAAATGTTGCTGCAAAGTTGCCTAATTACTCCTTGCAGAATGATGTGGGACCTAAGATCTATTTATCTTATGGGACCTATCAAGAGCTCGGTAGTGGTGATTCAGTGACCAATCTTCATTTCAAAATGCGTGACATGGTAACTTATTTCTTTTAAGTTTCACACCAAAATTCTTTTAGGTTCTTTTCTTAGTTATTGAGATTTGAAAATATTAGAGATTAAAGATGTATCTTTGTGGTGAGAGAATACTGTGCTCTTAACATTGGCTGTGGCAGGTATATTTATTGGTGCACACTTGTGAAATCAAGCAAAAGGGTCAGGATGATAGTGACTCAGATGGCAGTCAGACAAGCTTGAATGAGGGAAGGTTACCTGATTTTTCTCTTGGTAAACATAACATACTGCATGGACTGAAGATAGCTACTGATAACAATGTAAAATTGGAGGATTCAGAAACAACTACCATTCTTGAAAAGTTCGGGACAAATGAAAATCAACAGGTTCAAAACACCATTGAAGAGGGTGATAGGTTGGAGGACCCACATTTACAAAATAATGGGGGTGACACCTCTATGGAAACCTGTGCTGGAATTCACTGGGATATCTTCCGTCGGCAGGATGTTCCAAAGTTGGCCATTTTTCTGCAAAGACACTGTCAGGAATTTGGGCATGCTGACAACCTATCTAATGATTTTGTAAGTTGTCCGTTTAGCATCAAAATATAGTCCTTTTTATAGAAAATAATGCCACTGATCTTATTATCTTGGCTCCCAGTCAACAAGACCACTTTATGATGCAGCATTTTTCCTTGATGGGCACCATAAGAGAAAATTGAAGGAAGAATATGGTATGAAAATTTGCAAATATTCACTTTTCAAGATAGTGTTTATATGTTGGGAAATTAGGCTTCTCGTGTGAGTAGCATAAGTGTACCTATGCCGTTTGCTTTGAAGTTTGCTGTCTTTGGAAAATGTACCTGCATGGGAAATTGATTTGATATGGAAACCTATTCCTTGTCTTCAGGAGTGGAGCCATGGTCATTTGATCAACATTTGGGGCAAGCGGTGTTTGTCCCTGCTGGATGCCCTTTTCAAACAAAGAACCTTATGGTAAGCTGATGGTGATTCATTTGCTTTCCATCAGGTTAACTATAAGATTACACGTCTGAAGTGATTTTTCAGTGAAAAAAAAGAAGATAAATTCTTGATCCTAAATGATCACTTTGTCAAACATATCTGTTTTGAATATTTGGCTTTTAGATTTTATGGATTACTCATGAAAAGAATCTCCATGACTATCTTGTGCTCATTTGTCTGCATTAGAATGGTCATTCTTCGGAAATGGAATGAAATATCTTTTGTGTATGTCTGCTCAGAAGGAACTTAATTGGTTTTGATCGGCGGAGAAATCTTGATCGTGAGAGAATAAAACTTCTTTATAGAAATAAATAGCGTTTGTTGGACAAATTATCCTCCACCATACAGCAATTTTTTGTGTGTTATTTGATGACCTGGTCATGTGGATGGAAGTTTGGACAGTTTGGTGAAAGGGAAGTAGAAGGAAGTATAATTTGTATTTCTGTCGAATTTTGCAGTCCAATGTTCTGGTGGGACTTGATTTCTTATCTCCTGAAAGTGTTGGTGAGGCTGTTCGGTTAGCTGAAGAAATCCGCTGTTTACCAAATGACCATGAAGCAAAACTTCAAGTGTTGGAGGTGAGGCAAAGAATCATTGCTCAAGAATGTTAAGCACTTGTTTATTTGTAGCTATTTGTATTTGCACATTTTCGTTTATATCACTTTTTCATATTATTTATGCATTTAAGATTGGGTTTTTTAATTTCTTTTTTGGGTTTGGTACAGGTTGGGAAAATATCACTGTACGCTGCCAGTTCAGCCATTAAAGAGGTCCAAAAATTGGTGCTTGATCCAAAGTAAGCTAATATTAACTTGTCAAATTTCTGTCCATGCATTCCTTTTCCCTCATTGGCTACTGACATAAGAGGATTGTGATTGAGGACTTTATGATAGCTTACATCGAAACATTAGAAAAATAAAAATGTTCTTTTCCCCTTGGGAGTTAGCTGCTCGGGTTTTCCAAGTGCATTTCTATGGTAGGACTAATGAATTTAATATGTTCATATTTCAGACTTGGTGCAGAGATTGGATTTGAGGATCATAATTTAACTGCGGCAGTTTTCGAGAATTTGGAGAACTTGGAAAAGATTACCAAGCGAAGACAGATAACTTGCGCCTGAATTAGGGTTACTGTATATAACTAAATAGAAAAGATAATTTATAAAAGGTTGTCATGTCTCTTTAATCTTGTAAGCGTAGTGCTTAGAATTATATATTTGTATGATTCTCAAGGTCAGTGACTTGGTTGGTTGCCAGGAATTGTAAAATCATTAGATGATAAATAACGAACGAGTTTGAAGTTATTCGTATAATGTCTTGACAGGTTTGCAAAAAGTCTTGGAAATCTTATTTTCCACATTTCCGTCTAGGGTAAACTGAGGTTGCAGCTTTAAAGCATGTGTTGAATACATTTGGGTAAAGGATTTGCATACAAACTGCCCAAGGCACATCTAATTTTCCCCTCCGCAAATCAGGAGATGAGACTAAAAGAATCTGCGATTCTTCGGAAGTCTGACTTGACATTTGGCCAAGCCGACTCTGGTGATTGTGCGTTTAAAGTGTAAAGCCTACCACCATTAGCACAACAAACTGCCACATTATGACGCCTAAATCTGGGGCTTTCAACCGTGAACTCTAGCTCGTAATAACTCACATTCCGCCTAGAGCCCACTGATCCTACCCTTGAACTGCTTCCTATCAGTGTTCCTTTCAAGTCAGATCGTTGTCCAGATCCTGTGACCGTTTTAATTATGACCTCGCCCACTTCCCTAGCACCTCCAAATGCTTCAAACCTAGAAAGGCAATGTCAAGCTGTTAAAATCTAGTGACGAAGATTCTGTTTCCAAGCATACATATATATTTTTTCCTGTTCACGTGCCTCGACAATACGAACATAGTTACTCACGAGAAATCAATAGGAACAGGTGAAACAATGACACTGACATTGAGCTCGCCACTTGAACCTGGTGGACCAAATGCAACAAGTGGCTCATTTACATTCTTTCGCCGCCGGCCATCGGATTTCTGAGCAGTTATGGGAGGAGGGTCAAGTGACCTATCATATTCTTCTCTCTCAGCTGCACGATACAGTAGCCTTTGATCGCCAACCCAGCTTGCTGGGTATATGAATTCTATCCTTAAAAATGCACCAAAACTCTTCTTTAGTCCAAAACACAATCTTAAAAACTACAATGAATATACAACTGTGAGTCCTATAAGAACTTCACTCTGGTTTCAAGGACATGTTATCGAACTTACTAACCGAATCCTTCGTTTGTGTCAATACAACGGCTATACCCTCTAATGGGGTAAAGCACATCAAGTTTGAGATTTCGAGCGCTTTCTGGGGATAACCCCAGAAAAAAGCTGGTAAGTCCAGCGAAGTTTGCGCCAACAGCCACTAGAGAAGCCGAACCAACTCCAGCTAGCAGTCTCCTCCTAAACGTTGAAGCCAACGGTGCAAATTGTTCCGCCGGAGCCTTTCTTATTACTTCCTGGGAACTCTTCTTCTCCGATGACTGCGTCATGTATACCCTTCTATGGATGGAGTTGGACCCATTTTTCCATGTATCAAAATAGTATCGAAATGTCATCGGATAGCTAGTAAGGTTGTTACTTTCCACCTGGTCAGTTCAAGGGGAGAGTGGACCACACGCTTATCTACATTTTGATACTTATCCTTTCGGTGGCTGCAAAAAAGCAAGTGATAAAAAAAAATCTGCGAATATGTGAACTGGACCTGAATCGTATGAACCGAACCTATAAATAAGGTTAACTAAACTTGAGTTTAGGTTCGGTTCGAACCGAACCTGAACTCAAGTTTCGAACCGAACCTGAATTCAAGTTTAGTTA